>VXBL01007457.1:29785-104370 GCA_013400195.1 Aramus guarauna
GCGGGAGGCACGGCCGGTCTCTCGGCCCCCGTCCTGCCTGGGAAGCCCCCGCTGCCGCTCTGCGTCCCCACTGGGGTGTCTGCTCCCAGCCTGGGCCAGAGAGGAAGGATCCCCTTTCTTGCACCCAAATTGCCATTTTTTCCCCTATTTTTTTAGTACAGTTTCCCCCCCCCCCGTCCCCTTTGAATTACTTTTAAGCAGGGACCTCTCCTCCGACTGCCAAAGAGGGACGTGTTTGCTGCGGATGGCTCTCACAGCTGTCCTGGCCCCGCTCTGAGCCGGCCATTGTGCGCTGCATGAAGGCGCCTTTATTCTCCGAGCCGGAGCTGGAGCTCCGCTGGCCGCTGCCATTGCCGCTTCTGCTGGTGCGGCCGCCTGGCTTTCGGAAAGAAATTTGGCTCCGTGTGAAGGATGCATTAACAGACACCTTCTCTAATTGTCCACCTGGCACTGAGGCATCTCGGCACTTACTCTGGGGCCATTTAACTCGCTGGGAACACGCTGTGCGAGAACAGAAAGTGTGTGGGGTTGCCGAGGAGCCTGGCGAGCTGGCTCCCGAAAGGGGAAGCGATCTCCTTCCCTCCCCCTGCACGGAGCCACAGCGGCGGCTGTCGTGCAAAAGCCGCTCTAGAAACCACGAGGCCTCGTGCCGCTGAAACTGTCCTCGTGTTTGGGAATGGCGGGGGGGGTGGTCGGTGGTGGGAGATGGGTTTGGGTGCAGCTTTTCGGCAGGTTAACGTGCCCTGTGGCAGCAAGGAGCGGCAAGACCGCTCCCTGGGGTCTTCCTGCGCCGGGGGAAGGACTGAGCTGGAGCATCGTCCCCTCTGAGAGCGGGGGTGTGAGCTGGATGTGTGTCCTTAAGGAAAGCCATGACATGTGCAGCCTGACAGAGCGTGCGCAAGTGATGCTTTAGCGCTTGGAAGAAATCCCACGTGTTCTGCTCCTGCGTGGGGGAGAACCTGCTCCGCTCCAGTCCATGTGCAGCCAGCCCTGGGGCACGGCTGCTCTGCAAGTGTGGGTGCTGGTGCTCAGAGAGGGCGGCTTCGAGTGAGGGGCCGACCTTCCATCTTGCTGGTGAGCATCTCCGCTCCAGGACCAGTGTCTCCAGTGCAAAACAAGGTCCCGTCATGGCTCTGGTGTCTCCTCCTGTGTAGACGCAGCCGCAGAGCTGTGCGTGGCCGGGATGGGGCAGTGGGCTGGGAGCCACTTGCCGGGGGTTTGCCCTCCTCCTGTAGGTCTGCCCGCTCCCCGGGGGGGGCCGGAGGCAGGTAAGAGGCCGGGAGATGAACTCAGCTGGGGGGGTGATACGACGGCAGCTGCTCTTGTCCCGCTGGGTTCCTGGGTGCCGTCTGCGGCCGGGTGGGCAGTTGCGGCAGCCGTAGGTCGTTTTGTGGCTGCTGGAGACCTGGGAGGATGAGGGAGAGCAGGAAATCCAAGGGAGCGTCGGTTCTTTGCTGTGGTTTTCTTAATGAATCTTGCATTTGGTACGCTTGTGGCTGGGAGACGGAGGTGGAAGATGAGCTCCTCTGGGAAGAAGGGGCGGCAGAGCCGGCTTCAGAGCAGAGCTGGTTGCAGGAGAGCTCCAGCCCTGCACTGCCGCGTCCTGCGGAGGAGGGGGACGGGCATGGTCTCAGTCATCTCTGGCCTCAAGAAGGTGTAGGGGGGTGGTGGTGGTGGTGAGTTTGCTCATAACCAGGGATGTTTCATCCATTTTGATGTGTCCAGTCTCCATCTTGACTGCACTGAGCTCCCTGTCGTGGTGTCGAGCCTTTCCCTTGAAGCAGCGGCTCCGACGTTGCCGATGCTGATGCTTTAAAGACAGAAGGGGAGCGATGTTTGTAGGAGGTGGTGCTCTTCAATCAAATCAAATGACATCAGACAAAGCCCTTTGTGGGTCTGAGGAATAATTAATGTCGTTACATGGTGGGGAGAGTTTCCTCCCACCCTTTAGGAACTGGGATTTGGACTGGGGACCGGACCTTCCCTATCCTCTTCCCTCGCAGTGTCCCTGCTGCAGACCGGCCAGAAGCTGCCTGGACCTGGCTGCGGCATTTCCTTCATGTGGCAGGAGCCGGAGAGAAATCCTGGCCCCTTCTCTGCTGGTCGGCAGCCTGAGGGCGAGCTGGGTCATGAAACGCGTGAAACGAGCCGCAGCACCAGCAGCGGCTCCTGCCCGTGGCCCTGCTTGGTGTGGCTGCGGTGAGGCGGATGCAGAGACCCTCCTTCCGTGGGCTGAGCATGGGGTGAAGTGGACCCTTGGAGTAGGGAATTTAGCAGAAGACCGGGGGTGACACCAGATAGATGTAGGGAATTGCATGTGTTGGCTGCATTTGCTTTTAACCAACGTTCACAGTTGCGTTTCGCTGGGTTTTCAAGATTTCCTGCCTCCCCAAGGGCTCGGGCTCACTGTTCAGAGCAAAAGCTGCAATTGACGTGGAAGTGTTTGCTGCAGAGCGCTGGATCTCTGGGAAGAAAGCGAAATGCTGAAGGATTGGCAAGAAGATAGCCCGAGCCGGCTATCTGCAGGTGCCGGGCTCTGCTGCGTGCCCGTGCAATGGCCCTCGCCTGGGAGCCCCCGGCACGGCAGGTCGGGTTTCGCAGCCGGCACGGGTTTGCTGGGTTTGAACCCTTCCTGACCACAGCTCTTACCTGAACTGGTGCTGCCAGCCGTGCCTTGGCATCACCTCGCGCCGGCTGGCTCCGGTACCCCCGTGCGTGTTACGTCTACAGCTGCATACGTGGGTTTTTCACGTTTGGCGCTGCCCCCACCACTGTGCGTTGGCCCAAAGAGACCTTGGTGCGGTGCCTGCTGGCCGCAGAGCGCGGCCGAGGGTCTCTGCCTTCCCTCCCAACCGTCGCCCCTTGGCAAAGGGGGCCGAAAGCCCCGGGGTCTTCCCAGCCCCGCTCCCGTCCCCGGGGGTCGGGCCGGTTCTGCACTCTGTGCTTCAGGTTTTCCTGGTGGTTTTGTTATGACTTTGTTTTATTTCTGCATCTCTGGGGAGGGTGGTGCTGGGGTCACCCACCCTCCCCTGGGAGCAGCGTCCCAGCCGTGCACGTGCGTGTTCCCTGGGCGCAGGATGGTTGAGAACCCGTCCTGCTGCTGGTGCTGTCATTGTGATTTAAAAATGTTACTTTTTAATTTGTTCTCATTTGGGTTTTCTTATTTTTTTCCTTGTCTTTTTTACTGTCTAGCATAGAAAATAAACCGCCTTTGGCTCCCAGGAGCTAATTCATCCAAGTTAAATGATCTTTAAAATCTGTTAGCGCATCATGGATCTCGGTTCCTGTTTTCTCGCAGTGTAATTAATGCTTCAGTTTAAATTTTCTCCTTTCCTTAGGGGCAGGGTTGATGGATCTGATGCCAGGCTAAAACTTTAGCTGAGCCATTAGAAAGAAATCAAACTAAAAGCAATCTAGTCCTTAATTTAAATTTTATTTTTTTTAAATAACTTGTCTTTGGGAAGAAACTGATCTTGTTTATTATCATTATTTCTTTTCTCATCCAGCACCGAAGACATGTAGCCCTAAACAGTTTGCATGCAAAGATCAGATTACGTGCATATCTAAGGGCTGGCGCTGTGACGGGGAAAAGGATTGTCCGGATGGCTCGGATGAATCACCCGATATATGTATGTATGCCTTTCCTTCCTAATAATGTTCTTTTGGTTTTGTTTCATCCATTCTCTCATTGCACAGTGGTTCCAAGGTCCTGAACAGACGGCGTCGCACAACTACTCTACCTCAGCTCCTGTTTCTCCCGTAGTCCCGGGAGTCCACAGCACCTCGGGGGGTGGGTACCACTCAGAGAGGGTGTCCAAGCCATCCGTCCATCTGTCCGTCCTCCCTTTATCTCCCTAGCCATTGCTCCCGGGGTCTCTGGCTCTGGGGCCGCGATCCATCGTAACAAAACATCTTCCTGGGAATGGGATATCACCGATTTATTTTTTGTTTCCATCAAAATTGGTTTACACGAGGAAAGCAGAGGCCTGGAGGCAAGGATGCAGCGAGCCGCGGTGCTGGGCAGGGGCTGTGCCTGCACGGGGTCGGCTCTGGCGCAGCAGCGTCCCTTCCTCGAGCGGCTCTGCCTCCCCTGCCTGGCATTTAACGGGTGCTTGGAGCGAGGGCTGGGCTGGAGGGAGGAAGGAGATCTCTGGGAGCCCTGGGGAACAGCCGGAAAAGCAACGCTGCTTTCGCCAGATGTGTTTGGATTCAGATGATGCGTTGGGTTTACTGGTTTTGTCCTGGGCTGCTGGAGCCGCTGTGCCGCAGGGATGCTCCCACATCGTATGGGGCAGTCGGGTCTCGGGCCGGAAGCAAATGGGGAACCGGGCTGGGTTAGACAGGGCGCAGGGGCTGGGGCGTGTGTCTGCTCAGGGGAGCGAGCCAGAGCCGTGCTGGCTGTGCCGG
Source organism: Aramus guarauna (assembly GCA_013400195.1). Classification (NCBI taxonomy): domain Eukaryota; kingdom Metazoa; phylum Chordata; class Aves; order Gruiformes; family Aramidae; genus Aramus; species Aramus guarauna. Next base: position 34,193 of record VXBL01007457.1, read on the forward strand.
TCCTGCTGCACCACGCTGTGCCAAGGGCTCTGCCCTGGCTGGGCTGGAGCAAGGAGCCACCTCTCCCCGTGTCCCGGATTCTCCATCTGAGGAGGGAGACTGTGCTGCCCTGGCCACCTCGCCGGAGCGGCCTCGTTAAGTTGTTTTACTGTGTCAGGAAAGCAGCCTCGAGCTGCCGGGCCGGCAGGATGGCCACAGCTGGGTTCATCCCTGCTGCAGCTCACCAGCGACCAGCAAAATCCTCTGGCCTGGAGATCCTTCCCAGACTCCTGCTTCCTGCTGCACTTGGCATAAAGGTCTCCTCCAAAGCAGTCTCTGGTTCGGCACTGGGGTTATTTATTTCTTAAGGCAAAATGATGCAACTGTCCCCTCCGTGGGAGGGATGAGGGGGCTGGGATGGGCTGTCTGGCTCCAGTCAATCAGCAGCCCTGGAAAATTACTGCGGGAGGACTCGGAGGCCCTTCCCTGGCTGGAAGAAATCCATCCTGATTGACGTATTCTGCTTGCTGTGTGTGCCTACGCCTGCTTCACCGCCCCCCATCCATAAGGACAGGTGAATGGAAAACGGAGCCCTCGGATGCTTTTCTCCCATCCCCTTCTTCCTGCTGCTTCACTGCGAAGGCAGCGCTGGTGGGGGCTGGTGGAGCCTCCCCCCTGCATGGGGAAGGCAGAGCCGCACCTCTCTGCTCCAGCCGCTGCCACCCTGGCAGGAACGGGAAAGCATCGGGAAAGCATCGGTGTCCCTCCGCAGCGGGGCAGGGCAGGAAAACGCTCCCAGGTTTGCTCAGAGCCCCGAGGGCTCCTGCTCAAGGAGGGAGGCTCGTTCCCTGGGGGATGCGGGACCCTCGCTAACCGTGTGCTCCTCGGTACATGCTCGGACTTCCCCAAGTTCCCACTTTAAGCCCCAAGACGGTGTTAGCCTGGAGAGCACCAGGAGGGAGCCAGAAGGACGCCGCACCCTCTGGGACGCGGAGGTTGGGGTCAGTGGCCGTTGCTGCTGGCTCCTCCGCACCGGTGGCTGGGCAGTGCTCGGCACGGTGCTGGTACACGTCTGGCCTGGCGCTCGCCTGCGCCCATCTGAGCCTTTCCCATGGGCACAGGGTATGAATGGAGGTTGCTGCCTGCCTGCTCCTGCCTGAGCTTGCACTAGTGGAGTTTGACCTGTCGGCACATGCAGGGTGCAGAGCCTGGTATCTCTGGGATTGCCAAGCAAGCTTTTCTCACGCCACTTCGGCACCGGGGCTTCCAGCAGGCTCTCATCCTCCTTATCTTTTTGGCAGGGAGAGAATGACTTTTATTGCTATTATTTAATCTCTTTTTTAAGCCCAGGCTGCAAATGCGGCTCTTGCACGCCGCTTGGCGCACCCTTTCGCGCCCTGGCAGCACAGCAGGGTTATTTACATTGCACTAATGTACTCATGTCAGAGTGTCTTGAAATGCCGTCTATTATGTGCGAGGTTTTCCTCCCTGGGGAATCCTTTTAAGTATTTGCTGGCTTTGCTCACGTGTTAGCTGAGCATAGGAAGAGTTCTCTTTCCATGCTCGGTGCCGTGCTCGCGTCTGTGCGAGTGGCTTGCACCCAGTTCTTGCCCAGTCAGTTGATTTTTCACTCCATGTAGCTTTCCTGGGGGAAAAAGTCTTGGACATCCAGTTGAAAATCAAAGGAGATGAGGGGCTCTGAGAAATGAATTTGCTGTGGCCGAAATGCGGCCATCATCTGGCCGCGCATCCCAGCTGGCCTCGTGCCTGGAGCTCTCCCAGCCCAGCCGGGGGCCCTGGCCAGCCTGGGGGTTTGCCCGCGAGCAGGATGGCCGAGCTGCCGGTGGGTGCTTCTCCGTTTGCCGCAGATGAATCTGTGGGTCCGTGGCCTTCGGTCGCCGGGGTGTTTGTGAGAATTTGGCATCAAACGGTTCATCGGTCCCAGGGTTCAGAAGGTCCCAAATCTGTCTCGCTGCACTGGCCCGGTGCTGGATCTGTTGATGGTCCTGCTTGGCTTCGGACGTGTCTCGAGCGAAGCTGCCGTCTGCAAAGCCTTTGCTCTCCTCTTCCTGTGGTGCCGGCACTGGGCGCAGCCAGGAGTCACCAATGGGACCTTCCCTGCCCCAGGTCTGCTGGTGCTCAGCTGCTGGTGCTGCCACCCGTCCCGGCGGGGTCAATGGGACCATCCTGCTCCCGGCTCCTCCTGTTCCCTTCTCCCGTTCCCCCACGTCTGGGCTGTTGCCAAATCAGCTGCAGGCTGCATTTACAGGAGGAAGAATTGCTTTTCTTCTTTCGCTCTTTTTCTTTCCAAGTGGTTTTTAGAGGTTAAAAATTCCTGTCTAATTCAGCTCCTTGGGGTGTACCACAAGCTTGTCACATGTAATAAATTGGCTCATTTATTAGTGCGCCAACACAGTCAAAAGCAAACAAAGTGGCTTGTAGATTAATCCTGCCCTGTTTGTGATAAGTAGTTTGATCCAGGCTCTTTGCAGGGGAATAATGGACACGGCAGATCAGTTTTGACTGATGAACTGTGCACTTTATTTCAGTGCCTTCATTCTTTCAGCCCGTATATTGATACTACTTAATTAACCCTTAATTTGCAATTGCTCGGTGCCCAGATAGCGCTGCTGTTCAGCCCTCTGTGAAAAACAAAAGCCATAAAGCAGCATCTGGTGAGAAATTCTCCTGGGAATTGTCTGCTGGCTGCCCTGGCTTGGGGCTGGGAAAGAGGAGAAACTCACATCCCCGATGGCTGCGATGGAGCCCAGGAGTCCTGAGCTCCATATCCCTGGTCCTGGAGGAGCCCACCATCCCAGTGCCAAGCCAGTTGGCTAACTGGGAACATACTGGAATGTGCTTGACCTGCAGCATGTGTGCAGGGGAGTGATCTGGCATGTGGAGCCTGTTAGATTTCCGTTCTTCAGGCACCTCTTGTGCAAGAAGGGGTACGCGCGTGTCGACAGCCCGGAGTTAGTCACTGCACAGAGCGGTCAAAGGAAAGGGGCTGATGAGGTTTGCACTGTGGCAGCTTGGGGATCCTTTCTGCACGGTGCGGTGGCTGGGTGCTCTTAGCAGGGGCTTTCGTGGGCTGCTCCTGCTGTGGGAACCTGCTGTCCATCTCTGTGGCAGCAGCAGTGTGCCAGGCTGTGGGGTGGCTCGTTGAGGATTTCCTGCTGGGCTTTGCTTCTGCAAAGGCTTTGGTGTGTATGGGAAGGGCAGAGGAGGAACCCAGCCTGCTCTGTCTGCTCCTTGAATAGCAATTTGCTGTTTCAAAGTCTGGAGGACGGAGGGATGGGTGCGCAAAGGCATCTGCCCGGGACGTGTTACGGGGTCTTGCACAGGGTCAGGAGAACCGCAGGGTGAGAGCCAGCAGGTCCCGTCCATCCCTTGGCCAAACTCCCCTCGGCCCCAGCCCAGCGGAGCGAGATGGGCTCCTCCTCCCTCACCCCCCTTGCTGCGGGCTGAGTCGTGGGGCAGTGCCCCCACAGGAGGGGCTCAGGCCAAACTGGAGAAGCTCTATCTGAGAAGAGCCACCCCCAGGCTGGGGCGCGGGGGTGGTGGGAGATGAGGCTGGGGGAGAAGTGCTGGTGCAGCTCCAGGGTGGGATTGAGCTGCCAGGCTGGAGGCAAGACCAGGGCTACCCCCTGCTCTGCCTGGGGTGCTGGCGGTCCCAGCGTCCCTCCCCTGGGGTTTGCAGTGCCCCTTCCACAGCCGCTTGTGCTGCTGAGAGGCTTTAACCCCCACGGGAGCAGCCCTGGAGAGCCTGAGGATTAAGGATAAAAGCACGGCCAGCGTGGCTCGGCAGCGATAGCTCACTGCGGGGGAAACCCAGCCCTCGCCGGCCGGGAGCGCGTTGGTGGGGCAGGAACCATGCCGGCTGGGGATGCGTTGGCCCACGGAGCGCTGGGCTGGACCCTGCGAGCTGCGTGTGATGTAACGCTCCTCTCCAAGGGGAGTTGAAGCGTATTTAGGCCAAACTCCACCGGTGAAGTCTTAGATGAAGGTGACTGCTGGTCTCAATAGCTGTCTAAAATGGGACCGGACAAAGCACTTGGCACGTGATGTGCTGCAGGTGCCCTTCTCGGTGCTCACCTGGCACTTCGCCTGCTGCAAAGGACAGGGTGGTCTACGGGGAGCTCAGGAGCTATTTCTGCCACCGTCGCCGCTGCCAGCGCGGCTGATGTGCTGCCTGCCCTGCCGACGTGAGGGCAGGGCATAAACAGCCACTGTCTCCCCGTAAAATGGGATTTTAATGTTTTCCTTGCGTGCTGCTGTTGACTCAGCAGAGGTGTGTTGGTGGCTCCAGTGAGAGCTGGCGAAACGCTGCGCGTTCAGCCCTAAAGCCAAACGTAGGTTTGGGGCCAGGGAGGAGAGGGGAGTCGGGCTCTGCAGAGCTCGGTGGTCCGTGGGCTGCTGATGCCAAGCCAGCACTGTGCCGGGGCTTGCTGTCAGTGCGTGCACCCCCAGGCCGCCACCTTCCAGCCTGGGGTGAAGCAGTGTTGGAGCCAGGATGTTGGTGGAGCTTTTAATGGGGTTTCAGGATGTTAATCGATTTATGGTGTATTTTGTTGTTTGTCTCAATGCCATGCTTCTTTTCAGAGAAGCTTAAAAATAAAGCCTTGTTTCCTTTGTAATTTTTCTAGTTAATAATGGAGATTAAGTCTCCTTGTGTCGCATAGCCCTGGTTCTTAACGACCCCCCCAGCCTGCCTGCACAGTCTCTTAACAAAGAGCATGTTGGCACCCGAGGGCGTGCCTGGGGCAACGGGGAGCTGTGGGGGGGCGGCTGTGCTCGGGATGCTCCACACTGCCTGACCCCACGTGCCCCCGGACCTCCCAGCAGTGAGGGGTGCCTGGAGCCGACGTGATCTGCGGGAGCTTGAAACAGGGAGTCTGGGGCTGTTGAGGTCTGGGGTCATCAACCCAGCTTGTTCCCAAGGGTGGACATGCGTCCACTGACGGTGGTCTCTGGGGCTGGGCAGAGGGTCCCTGTCTGCCCCAGCCGCTCGGGTCTCCTTCCTGTTAGCACGAGGCTCCTGCTCAGGCTGTGCGCTGCAGAGCCGATGGTAAGTCATAGAGTGGTTTGGGTTGGAAGGGACCTTAAAGATCATCAAAGTTCCAGCCCCAAAAGGGGAAGGTTCTGCAAAAAGGGAAAGTTCACTTCATGCGGGTCATTCCCAGAGAGCAGCGCCCGCAGGGGTGCTTCCTGCTTTGAAAGGGAAATCCAGTGTCTGTTAATGAGCTTCCTCCAGGGAGAGCTAGGGATGCTGGAGGGAGCAGAGCCTGGTTTGAGCCTTTTCTGGCCTGGGAGCCGAGAGGATTTGGGACTGGCCCTGGTAGGTGGGTGCTGCTTTTGCTCTGGGGCACATGCCATGCAGGGGAATCCAAACTGAGGAGGATTTAACATACATCTGGGCAGGGGGAATCAAAGCGCATTCACATGCTTGCTACCAGCGCAGTGCTTGCCTGCCATCGGCTACTGCGGAAAGATTCCCACAAATGTCCTGGGGAACGCTAGGTTCCCTGAACCCCTGTGTCTGCCTGAAGAGCTTTTACCCGAAATCTTGCTGTGCAAGGCTGCATCCAGCGGGTGATGGTCAGTGCTGGAGAGCCAGGGCAGAGCAACCAGGGAGGCTGAGAGTTCCTTGGAGGTTTTGGGTGTTTGCTCTGGGCGATGGGCTTGCAGACCTGTCGTGTTCTCCCTTTGGTGACAGTTCTGCCTTTTGCTGTCTTGCAGGTCCCCAGAGCAAGGTGTCTCGATGCCAGCCCAACGAGCACAACTGCCTGGGCACGGAGCTGTGCATTCACATGAGCAAACTGTGCAACGGGCTCCACGACTGCTTCGACGGCTCTGACGAGGGGCCGCACTGTCGGGGTAGGTGTCCAGGGGGGATGGCGGCCAAAAGGGGCTGCCCCACGAGACTCTGCCCTTGCCTCCTTCCCTCCCCCGCCGTGGTAAGAGTCACGAGGTCCCTGTTTGTCCCCAGCTTCTGGCTGTATGGCGTGAGCCCCACGCCGGTTTTGTTTAACGGCTTTGCACCAGTGCCACCGCGCTCTGTGCTCCGTCTCCCAGCCGAGCGCAGCCAGCGCAGGGCAGCTCAGCGCTGGGCTGGCCGGCAGCAGATCCAGAGATTAGCCAGAGCCACTTGCAAGTGAAATGCCCATCATTCCTGAGCCTGCAGGCCATTAAATAGCTGCATTGTCTCCTGGATTTAAAAGCTTGGAGGGCTGGGATTCTGGTTCAGATAAGAGATACCAGTATGTTTTTTTCCTAATTTCCAGGAGCTTTTGTCCCCCCTCCTGGTCCCCGGCTGCTAATCCTGCTGGAAAACTCTCCCTAGATCAGTGTGTGTCGGCTCGCTGGTGCGCAGATTAGTTGCTCAGAAACGCGTGTCCTGGGCTGACCCCCGGAGCTGGGTCTCTGCAGACTCTGGGTGAGCAGAAAACGTGCTTTTCTGCCCAACCCTTCCCCTGCCTGCGGCCGAGGGCTCCTGCTCTGCTCAGCCTGAGCCAGGTGTGGGACACCCAGCCCCGAAGGGCTCCGTCCCACCCGGCCCTGGAGCTGGGACAGGAGCTCCTCTCCGCGGTTTCTGCAGCTGTGCCCGAGCTGACAATTAATATTTTGCTAATGGAACTCATTACTTAAGTGGGATCTGATTTTCACAGCTGGGTAGCACGTGACCAGCGCGCACGAGGCGAAGGCTGGGTGCGGGCAGGCCCCGTGTCGGGACAGTTGCTGCTCACAGGTTTGGGCACGTTGGGGACGGAAGCCCTCGCTAGCACTTGTGTTGGATGCCGAGGCCCCCCCCGGCCTGCCGGTCTGGTCGGTGGGGCGAGAGCTGGCGGTGCCGCCCCAGGGAGGCATTTCCTCGCAGCTGGTCGGTCCTGAGCCCCAGCCCACCTCTGCCCCGGGCGTGGGGAGACGAGCTGTCACCCCAGTTTGTGCTCTGGCTGCTGGAGCATCACGCCGCCCCGTCCTGCTCCCCTTGCCTCTGCCCGGGGCCGCTCGCTCCCTCTGCAGCGGGTGGGAGGTTTGTCCTGCAGAGCTGCCCCTGCGGAGGCTGCAGAGACACTCCGGGGAGCCGAGGAGCATCCGCTGCCCTTGCAGACATCCATGGGGGGGTGGAAATGCCATCAGAGTCTCCGTGCTGAAACTCCCCCCATCATCTCCCTTCTGCAGGCCCAGCACTCTTGGGGTTTTTTCCTTTTTTCTTGGATGCATGCGATGCTTTAGCTGAGAGATAAGAATCTGAAATGAATAGCTGGGTCTGCCAGAGCCAATAAACCTTGTAAACAACTCGGCCAGGCCCTGCCTGGCTTATTAAATGGTTCCACATGTGAGGGGCAGGATTTTCACAGCGCCTGGGTGCTGCTCCCCTGTCCAGCCCCGGCTGTGAAGGGGGACATGGAAAGGGCCGGATGGTTTCGGTTTGGAGAGGCTCGTGGCTGGGCGGCTGCCTTTTCCTCTCTGCTGGCAGATTTGCTGGGACCCTGTTAATGCCTTCTGAGCACCCAAGTGACCGGGTCGGGTAGGATGAGGAGAGGAGGGGAGAAAGTCAAACCCAACATAACCCAACCGCCCAACAAAGGGCTGGCAGCGCATCCCTCCCAGCAGGCTAAGGAGGCCCGTTGCTAAATGACCTTGATGAAGTTGGAGGCTGATGCTGTTTATTGACAGAGGCGGGCGGCCCTGGCCTCCCCCGGCCCATTGGCAGCACCGGGCAGGTGGGGGTTTTCCTGGTGTTTATGATGACCGCTGATGGAAACGAAGCCGCGGGAAGCGGTGAGCTGGGTGGCTGCATCTCTGGTCCCAGCTTCGCCCTGGGACCGCCTGACCCTGGTGCTGGGGTGCTGCTGCCTCTCTGGAGGGACGGGCGGCTGCGAGCTCCGGGCTCTGCGGTGTGTCTGGCAGCTGGCTGCCTGCCCGAGCGCTCCTCCGCTGCCTGCGCCGCGGCTTCCCCAGCACAGAGTGATCCCCAGGCTCCCTGCAGCCGGGCTTAGGGGGAACTCGCTGCAGAGAGGACGTGGTGGATAAGCTCGCCCCAAAGGCTCCCTGGGATCCGCGTTCCCCAGAATACCCCAGAGCTGAGTCCGGTGCTGCTCTCCTACACAAGGAGCACCGGGTCTCGGCTGGCCACGGCCGCAACAAGCTCCCAGCAGGAAGCACCATCGAGTCAGCAGCTCTGGGGGACAATTGCTCGGATCCCCCCTCTCATGGAGCAGCCGTATCTGTTACAGCCTCCCCTCCCTCTGCTAAGGGTCTCAGTCCTTCTGTCCCTGCTGGGGAGCAGGGGCACAGCGTGGAGGTCCCCAGCAAAGCCTGGTGGGGTGCCGGGGGTTCCCCTCACCCAGCACTGGGGCCTGGGTGTCCATCCTATCCCTCACCCAAGCATCCCTACTCGCACGTCAGTGACGTCTTCTCTCCTCCATCTTCCCTGTCTCCTCAGAACAATTAGCAAACTGCACGGCCCTGGCCTGCCAGCACCACTGCGTGCCGACGCTGAGTGGACCAGCCTGCTACTGCAACAACTCCTTCCAGCTGGCTGAGGACAGGAGGAGCTGCAAAGGTTGGTACGGGGTGGGCAAAGCCATCACCCCTGGCATGGTGCTGGCAGCTCCTCTGAGCTCTGGCCAATGCCGCCATCTCGGCAGCAGTGCTGGGGCTTGGTCGTGTGGCCAAAGGGACCTGGGGCTCAGCAGACCCTGACCTTCACGGGGGGGGACACGAACGGGACTCTGCCTCCCTGCCACCGTGGGGATGCTGCTCCTGAAAGACCGAGTGAGAAATATTGGGAGGGAGTAGGGAAAAGGCTTTGTCTTTGTGTACAGAGTCAGGGGCCGTCACTGGGCTTGTACGTGCTTCCGATGTCCGCACCTCAGAGGATGCTGGAAAATAGGAGAGGGTCAGCAAGGAGTGCTCAGATCAATGCGATGCCTGGAAACAAGTCTGGAAGTGAGAGATTGCAAGCGGCTCTGGCTCTTTCATTTATCTGAGCGGAGGTGAAAGGGGCCTTTATCAGCTCCCGCACGCACCTCTGGGGGCAAGAGCTCTGCGGTGGAGACGGCTCTTTCATCTAGCAGAAGAAAGAGCAGCGTGCAAGGCAGGGGTTTGGAAGCTGAAGATTAGAGAAATTCAGACTGGAAATTTAGGTGCAGATTTTACAGAGCTGGGGGGAGGGGCAGTGGATAGTTAGGCCTTGAAAAGGCTCATTTGTGAGGCAGGGATTGTCCTTTCCTTGCTTTCCTGCTGATGCTGGAGCAGAAAGCTGGGGGCTGCTTGCAGGTGTCAGAGGTGACGTTGGCCAGGTATTCTGCTGGAGGCCGTTGTGACCGTCCCTTCGGCTTGGGGATCGTATCCTCCCTGCAGCTCTGCCTTGGAGAAGAGGGGGACCCTTCATTCCCTCTTAAGGCAGCTAAGGAGAGATGTTTGCTAGTCCAAACCTTGGGGGTTTTGCCTTCTTTTCCAGACTTTGATGAATGCACCGTCTATGGGACATGCAGCCAGACATGCACCAACACGGAGGGCTCCTACACATGCAGCTGTGTGGAAGGATACCTCTTACAGCCTGATAACAGATCCTGCAAAGCCAAGAATGGTGAGATCCTTGACAGGAGAAGCGTGCTGCTTCTGGGCAGCTCTGCAAACCGTGGCCTCCTGCCATGTGCGTACCCCTGGCCCCGGTTCTTCACTTCAGGGCGCTCTTCCCTGCAGACTGTCCTGTGCTACCACCTTCTTGCATGTGTTGGGCTGCATGTCGCAGTCCTGTTTTCACTGGAGCAGAAGGGCCAGGCTGATACAGCATTGCAGCCACAAGCTTTGGGTGCTCTACTGTGACCACCCTTCTCCCCTCCTTTCCCTGCCAGAGCCTGTGGACCGTCCTCCCGTGCTGCTCATCGCCAACTCCCAGAACATCCTGGCCACCTACCTGAGTGGAGCCCCTGTGCCCAACATCACCCCCACCAGTGCCAAGCAGACCACGGCCATGGACTTCAACTACATTGAAGACACTGTGTGCTGGGTTCACGTGGGTGACAGTGCCTCCCAGACCATCCTCAAGTGTGCCAAGATCCCCAACCTGAAGGGCTTCGTGGAGGAGCGCTCCATCAACATCTCCCTCAGCCTACACCGTGAGTGCCTGCTCCCCTTCGGATCTTGCTCCTAGTCCTTGCTCCCCCAGTCCCCATCTCCTTTCGACAGCCAGAGCATCCCCAGCCAGTGGTGGGGGAAGTACGGGTGTGTTTTGGTAGGAGGCAGCTTTCAATGGGGCTAGACACCAAAGCTTCAGCACAAACATATCTTTTGGCTTTTCTTTTCTTTCCCTCTTACTGTTTCTGGCAAGTTCTGTGGTTTCTTTGTGTGAGTATATGAGTAAAAGTGATACCGTGAGGAATGGAGATGGTACTGGTATAGCGGGTATGGGGATGGCAGTTCTTGTTGCTTCCTCTTTGGGTTTTCGCCCTGTGTTCCCCTGACCAAGCCAGGCGCTGGTTGTCCACACCCCAAGTAGTGACTGAGAACAAAATCCTGACCAAAAAGTGCGGCCACATGAGTCACCGGTGTGAGGCAGATGGCGGTTTCATTCTGCTTGTGTCTCCCCAGCCATGATGTGTGTGGTTACACTTCTGTCTCCTGTTTGGGTTTACTGGTCCCAGTTCAGCAGTCAGAATGGGAAGGAGAGTAACTTGCTGGGATTTCGGTGCTCTTTGACTCGTGCCCATCCCCGCTCTCCCGAGAGCCTCTGCCCGGTGAGGGGTCCCAGCGGAAGCTGTGGGCTTTGAGGAGCTGTTCACGTGTGCTCGCGCGTGTGCAGATGCAGAGCGGTGGGGTTGGAGGGGTCCCTCCGAGAGGGGAGGTGGGTGGGTGCCATAGCCGTACAGCTGGGATGTGGGAAACTGCTCCTGGTGATATACTGGTGCTAATTTTATCCCATGAAACCACAGACCAAGTCAGTCAGGATGAGATTTGGGGTATCTGGGGTTTGCAGTGCGTTTCCGTCAGGTTTTGCAGCCCTCAGCTTCCACGGCGTCATCCTCCCGCTGTCCTTTGCCTCCTCAGGTTAGGGGTGCTTCCAGGGGGAGACCGCGCGGTGCCTGATGCAAGAGGGATCCCCATCTTCCGCAGGGACGCGGGTGTTGTTACGTGATGAGCAATAGCTAACCTAGCAAATTAGATGGACGTGTACGAACTGATCTTCGCAAATGAGTAAAGGTCTCGGGTGGATCTCGGAGCCGAGGGCGTTTCTCTGCTGAGAGCAACGTCGCGGTGCGCTGGCTGCCGAGGGGGAACCGGCTGAAGCCCCGGGTGAAGCGTGGGGCGCGGGCTGGGAGGCTGATGGGGACCCGCTGGCCCCCGCCGCCCCTCGGGCCGCACTGGGGCTGGGGCTCAGCAGGCTCCGGCTGCTGTGCCCTGCTGAGGGTGTGTGCAGCACGGGTAATTTAAGCTTGCACTGTGTATTTTTAAGGCAATGTGTATTTTTAGGGAGAGGCCTCACCCTTTGCTCTTGCAGGCGATAGCCTGAAATTAGGCAGGACGGGGCTCGGCTCTGCTCTCCGCACCCCGCCGATGGTTTAAGGAGGTCTGCTTTTACGTGCTCCTCCTGGCTCCTCTCTTAAGGCTTTCTCCAGCTGAATTTGGTCTCGCTGTAGGTCACCGGAGGGGCAGACAGCAGCATCGTGTAAAGCTCTGGCTGCGCACCACTTCTTCCCATCAAGCTCATCTTTAACGTTGTAATTTCCTGCAGTGGGGGCTGTGGTTTGCAGATGGTACGTGAGCCGTGAGCTGCAGGTTGGCGCAGGGGAAGGGGAACCGCTGGGATTTGGGGGGGGAGGTTTCAGAGTATTCCTGAAGTCAGCCCAGGTGCCTTTCTGCAGCCAGGTCCCCATGCTGGGAGGTCCCCAAGCTTTCTGGGGTGCCTTCGCCTGGCTGTGAGCGGCAGCAGCAGGGATCGGTGAGCTGGTGGCTGCGGGAGGAGCATCCACCCTGACCGTGGTGGTGAGGTGTCAGTGCCGGACCAGGACCTGCAGCACCGACTGCTGCCCTGCTGCCCCTCCGCCATGCCCAGAGGAGATTGTCGGCCTGGCAGGCTTTTGGGGCGGTTTGGGCTGCTCCAGCTCCAGGAAGTTAATCTGAGACACAACCTTTTAATTATGGTCAGGAGGGGAAGGGAGCTCGTAATAAGAGCATGTTCAAGTCCGAACAAGAAAAGGTGCCTTACTTTGCTTGGCCTCCTGATCGGTTGTGATAGCTCAGGGTGGGAAGAGAGGAATTCAGCTGACCTGGATGGGAAAGCACCTGCCCTCGCCCCGGATGAAGGGAGCGTTCCCATCCGCAGGGAAGGGGGACCAGGGGCTCCTGCTTGTGGTCCCTGCTGCTGTTGGGCGGTGGTTGCTCCCAGAGGAGCTGCAAAGGGGTCCTTCCGCCGGTGTGGAAGTGTGGAACAACTTCGGGTTTGGGCTGCGGAGCACAGCCACACACTTGGACTCTGATCTGAAGCCCCGAGACGGGGGGGCTTGCGGCATGGTCATGCTGTTGGCCTCCTCACCTGCAGGCTGCTCTCTGGTGGGTACGTGCTGCCTGGACAGATGCATGCCGTCTGGATATGCTGCATTCGCAATGACAGCCCAGTGCACGTCGGAAGGAGCGAGAACGCAGCTCCTGTGTGTCTCCCGGCAGATCTTTCTTCTGCCTGGGGAGGGTGTGAGGAAGGGCCTCCATTAACCCCCTCCATTAACCGGCTCTGAGCTGCTGCCTCTGCCCTCCCTTGGGGACGGTGGCAGAGACCTGCTGTAGGGTGCTATGGGTGGGTGCCATCGGGGCGCAGAGTGGGTGAGAACGGGGCTGCCCCGAACTGCTCGTTGGCTGTGTGGCACCCCTTGCTTTTTATTCCTATTTCCCAAGGGAACGGTCCTTATACAGTTTTGCCGTGTGCTGCTGGCAGGCTGTGCAGCTCTGCGCTGTATTCGGCAGGCGGCTGCTGGTACAGGGCTGTGTTGGTGCCTGCACAGCCTCGCCTGGGTCGCCGTGGGGTGGAGATGTGCGGGGAAATGTCCTCATGGGGTAGGGTTTGTTCATGAGCACAAACACGTTGGAGAAATGAGTTTCCCCCAGCCCTGGGCCCAGTGCCGGGGGCTGTGATGAGGAGATAATGTCACTGCCCTGCTCCTCTCTGTCAGGACACTGGAGAGACCTGTGAATCCAATTAGTGGTTTCCCTCTTTATTTGCTTCTTTATGGCATTATCTGCTAACAGCAGGAATCAGCCTTCCCTGGTGCCTGCTGCTAATGGGGCTTGAGTTGGCATCTGATGGGGGAAGACTGATGCTGAAGGGCTGGAAATTAGCAGCCCCCAGCTGTCAGGGGTAGGTCTGGGCTGGTGAGATGTCACAGCCCAGCTCTGATAGCAGCCGTGCTTCCCTGCCTTTCTGTCCCCGCTCCCTTCCTGCAGAGAGATTAGTGTCACTTGTGTTGTGGGAGATGTGTTAAATGAATGCTATTAAGAGGGCTTGGCAAGACCCTCTGTACTCTGAAGCTTTGCTTTTCCCCTGGTCCTTGCACGGCTAAACCTTTTTTTCTGTCCTCAGTCTTGAGTACTGATGCACTTTTTCACGGTGACTGTCTCTCAGTTCCCAAAGAGGTGCTGCCTGTGGACATTTTTCACAGGCAGTGATTTTCTCAGTTGATCTGAGCTGGCCGGTTCCCTACCCCCAGGTCTTTTTCCAGGGACACACTAAAAATCAGAGGCTGGTGAAGTCTTCCATCTATTTCTCTTACAAAAAACCTAAAAAACCCTCATATTGGAATTGAATTATTTCTCTGCGCCATCAGTCGGAGCCGACTGTGATGGCTGGGAAGCCATGAGCACCTCTCCGGCAGGGAGGTGACAGGGAGGACACATGGGGCTCGGTGCTGGTGGCTGTGCTGTGCAGCCAGGGCAGTCCCTGGCAGCCGAACCCGCTGCAGGCAGGGGGGAAAAGCGTGCCCCCTCGGCGGGCAGGGGTCCAGCCTGCCCCCATCTCCACGGGGAACCTGGAGGTGGCACCTCCCTGCCCAGCCCCTGGAGCTTGGCTTCCCTTGGGGATGCTCCCTGGGTGCTGAGAGCCCACGGGAGTACCCTCTGTGCTCAGCCCCGTGAGAAGGATGGGGCACGAGCACACGTGCAATGGCATGGGAGCGGTGCAGGGGAGGGCTTGTCCTTCCTGCCAACGCTGAATTACAACAAGGGGAACTTGTCTCGTTCTTCCTCCCTTTCTGCTCTCCCTCTCCTCTGCTCTGTGTGAAAATCCAGCGCTGCCTCTGACTGGGGAGCATCCTGGCAGGCATCACACGTCCACTCGCACTCGAGGACGGAAAGGCACATGCCTGCGCAGGGGGAGAGCTGCTCTCCAGAGTGCACAGAGACTTTGCTCACCGGCACCCAGTGTCTGCTCAGAGTGGTCGAGCATCGCTGCTGCGAGCCCAGACTCCTCTGGACCCAGCCTTGCCGCCTGCGTGAGGCTGGGGGCAGCTGGTCAGCAGGACAGGTTTTGCTCTGAAGTGACAGCACGTGCACACGAGTGTGAAGGGGGGAAGTGCCCCTGTCCTGCCCGTGCCTGGCAGGGGGCTGCTGCTGGCCCCTGCAGACCCTCCTTGCTCAGCAGCTAATCCCTGACCTCTGGGGACTTTCTGATCCCGTGGGTTTTCTCAATCAGATTCCAGCCTCCACGTGTTTCCCGAGACAATGTCCTCGTTTGTTTGGAGTTGGGCTTCCAAAGAATTTCAAAGCAAAACAACACATTAAAAAAATAAAATAAAATAAAATATTAAAAATCTGCTTCCAGGCCCTTGTGCTGCTCAGCCCTCCCAGCCGGGTGGCCACCGGGTCGGTGCTGCCTCCCCCCTGGCAGCTGCTGCCCAAGCTCCTCGAGCGCAGGGGTGGAGGTGGGGGTCCGGTGCGGGTCCTGCCTGGGGCTGGGATGGGGCCGGTCAGTCCGCGGCCTCGCTCTGTGCCAGGGAAGCAGCAGGTCCTGGCTGGGATGGTGGCGATTGCTTTGATTATGACTTTCCTGCCACCATTTCTGCTAAGATGAATGCTGTAGAAAGCTTGCTGTGTCCTGTGCCCTGGTTGGTGGGAGACCTCTGCTCCCCAAGTTCTCCTTGCCGCCCAGCTCGACCCCCTGCCCGTGCCCCCTCCTCCCTCCATCCTGGGGCCAGGGCTGGCCCGACTGCAGCTCCTCGGGCAAGTCCCTGAGCTCTGCCTGAGACCCCCGGGCTGGGACAGAAAGAGGTGAGGGGAGCAGCGCTCCGGTCTGGGCTTGGATTTGTGTGACCTTAAATTGGATTTGTGCCCCTGTTCCCCAGAGGTGATGCAAGAAGGGGGTGACACCTCCCTGGAACGTGCACAGCGGGCTTGGGGCGAGAGCAGGTCGGGCGTGCAGCCCTGCGGGGAGCCCCTCTGAAAGAGGGCTTTTCTCCCGGTGAGGGTGCTGAGGCCCTGGCACAGGGTGCACAGAGAAGATGTGGCTGCCCCTGGCTCCCTGGCAGTGTTCAAGGCCACGTTGGATGGGGCTTTGGGCAACCTGGGCTAGTGGAGGGTGTCCCTGCCCATGGCAGGGGTGGCACTGGGTGGGCTCTGGGGTCCCTGCCCACCCAAACCAGCCCGGGATTCTATAAGAGGACACCGTTAACTGGCAGCAGCTTGACCCCGTGCCGGCTGCCTCTTGGGCGTTTGTGTGAGTGCTGCGAGGGTGTTAAAGCCTCGGCTCCAGTGCAGTGTGATTGAGCGATACTCAGCTTTCAGGAAAAGGCAGGAGTTCTTTGCTTTTACTATGGAAAAATACTAGAGAAAATGTGTCCGGAGACCAAAACCTGGGTTTCTCAGTGGTCTCCTGGTGGTTCCCCTTCTCTTTCTCTTTCTCTTTCCCCTTTCTCCACTGACTCGTGACTTTTTGCACGGTCAGAACCGGCAGCTGTGCGGTGCCAGGGTTTGTTTTGCTGAATGCATTTATTGTGCTGGCAGGTCGCTGGTGCCAGTACCGCTAATTCACAGCCCCAGAGCCCAGGTGTCCGGAGCTTTGGTTCTCCCTCAGTGCCGGGCGATGGCTGCAGGTTTGCTGACGTCCTGCCGTAACGGAGCTGGGGTTCTGCTGGCCTTGCCCCGGGGCTGCCGGCGTGGGGATTGCGGCCGGCTCCCAGGCAGAGCGGGCAGGAATGTTGGCTGCTCAGCAGGATGTGTCCAGGGCTGCTGGGAAAGGGCTGTGGAGGTTCCTTGATTTATTATTTCTTGTTTTAAGGTTTGTTGTTTTCTTTTTCTTTTATAAAACAAGCCCCTAGGAAGGGGTTTGAAATATCAGGACATTTGATCCCGAGTGCATTATAAACCCTAAATGATAGCAATCTGGCCATTATTAAAATACCTTCCTGGGCAGCATCTATCTAAACAAGCATGTCTAGGAGGTTGTTTTCATTGACTCCATTTCAGCCCTGTTACTCGTAATGACCTGTCCTGTTGCCAATAAGCAGAAGAGCTGTAGGGTTTGGGACAAATTGATTTCAGGGAGATGTTGCTCTGCAGAGGAATCCAAGTACATTTCTTTCCCCACTTCGCATGGAAAGCTATTTTTCTTCCTTGCTGCTTCATCCTAGCCAAGAAAGAGGCTCCGATGTGAACTTACTTGGCAAGAAAGCAGGATGATTGGTAATTTCATCTGCTGGTTCCTTTTTTCTCTCTCTTTTTCTTTTTCTTTTTCTTTTTCTTTTTCTTTTTCTTTTTCTTTTTCGCAGGGACAGGTTTGATTTCAAATGGACAGGAGCGCGTGTATCCCTGCGCACATCTGTCCATCTGTCCTGCACCACTGCCTGTGTGCCCGTGCCGGGCTCACCGCACTGCAGCTGAGCCTTGCTGGAATCGCCTCTGCCCAGACTGGCCCCATTTCTGCTTTCTTGTCCCCTCACCTCCCAAAATCGTCCCAATGACAGTTCCCTGGGCTCCCATTGAGCCTGTGTCTCTCTCCTCTCACCCAGAAGGAAGCCAGGCGCCCTGTCCCTCCATCAGCTTCTGCTGAATATTTTTGCCCATGGAATGGCCTCATTAAGGCAGAGTAATTAGCAGTGCCTTGGCTGCCCTCCATGCAAGCTCCATCTCTGTTCCTGCTCTTCCCACCTCCGGTGCCACAGCCGGGCTTGCACAGGGATGCTGTGGGGCTGAGCCTGGCTCTGGGGAGCGGGGCAGGGCTGGGACTGGGAGGAGACACGAGCCGTCTGGCAGCTGGGTGACAAAATGCTGCCTGATGCGTGGCTCCCCCCCCACCCCAGGAAGACGGAGGTTGTGTCAGCCTGGGGCTGTGCCTGGGGCTGGAGAGGTGCCGGTGGCCCCTCAGGACACAACCGTGATGCTGCACCAGCCGGGGTCCGAGGCACGGAGACCACGCGAGCCAGGGGTCCTGAACGCCCCGGCTCCCTGGGGAAGGGCGATGCTCTGGCACGGCTGGGGCGACCGGAGGGCTGTGCAGCCCCGGGGGGGGCTGGTTTTACCTCCTGGGGAGTCTTTGGCTTGTGCGGATGTGGGTGTGCGTGTGCACAGAGGCCACAGGGATCCTTCCGAGTGCCGAGTCAGACGTCCTGGACGTGGGCCACCGGCTTCCACCCAGCGGTTCCTCCTCTGAGCTAAACAGCTTAACTGGGGAGGGGTGGTGGTGGTGTTAAGTTTATTTATTTTTTAGCCTGGTTTTCTAAGGAAACAAGGCTGACGTGATGGCGGTGGCTGTGCGTGCCGGTGGCTGTCCCGTCCGCAGTCCCCTCCTCCCCATCCTCCTCGCACAAGGAGGTGTCTGTTCCGGGGAGCTGGGGAGAGGGGCTGTGCCGGACCCTCGAGGGGTGCGGGGTGCCCGTCTGTCCCATGGCCGGCGCCCTTCGGGGCTGGAGTTTGTCTTCATGCCGGTCCTGTTAACATACTTCTAATTAAGGAAAATTGTCCCCAGGAGCAGTGTTTATCCACAGAGCATGTTGCCGTTACAGAGACGGTCTTGTTCTCTGGGGGAGAGGATGTCTGTGGAGGGAAGAGACAGAAATTCCTCCAGATTATGGTATTATGTAAATGTATCAAACGGATCATTCCCTATAAAAAGGAAAGTAGGAAACCAATGTATTTGAGAAGCCCTGGGGACTGCATTCCTGACGAGCCTCCGTTCCTCTTCGGGAGGCGTTTTTGATCCGAAACGTCCTGCAACTTTTCCAAGCTTTTTTTCTGCAGGAGCCGCGTGTCGTTGGCTCTCCCGGTGCCGCGGGGCGTGCAGCGCAGCCGCCCGCCTGGGCTTCTCGCTGGGTGGCGAGTTGGACACGGCCCCCCCCATCCCTGGGGCTCTGGCTCGCGTGGGTTTTGCTGGGAGCAGGAGGACGCAGTGCGACTGCCCTGGGAGGCCACTCTCCAGGCGGCTTCTCCGCTTCTGATGTGGTGCGGACAAGCAGTTTTGGTGCGGTGTCTGCTTGGGCCGTGGGCTGCACGGTTGTCTGCGTGCGTTTCTCTGCAGCCAGTCGCTGCCTTAAGGCACTTGTTTACTGCTGGGGATGGTGTTAGGTCTGATCCACCATAGCCAAAGCAAAAAATGTGGGCTGTTCTTAGTAGATGTGCTTGGACATAAATATTCTTTACTTAAAAACAACATGGAAATGTCAGCAGCAGAGCTCAGTCCGGCTCTTTTATCTATTGCATGTGCTGGGGCAAGGGTGAAAATGCACCTCAGCAAGAACCTTTGGTGACAGACCTCTGTCCTGGTGTTGGGAAGCGGTGATGTTGTCAGCTGCTTCAGAAGGGACTCGTGCGAGGAGGATTCCCAGCAGAGCTTGGACCTCTCCTGACCAGTGTCCCTGTCCTGCTCTGCTCCAGACACCCAGCGGGGAGTGCTCCCTTTAGGGGTAATTGAGAAGTGGGATTTCTTCCAGACCGCTGCAGCGCAGACCACTTATTTCCAAGCTCTGCACCTTCACCACTGTAGGTGGTTTATCTTCTTCCACGTTTAACTGTGCAAGAGTCAGGGTGAGCTGCTGAGTTGCATGCATCTTAACTGCAGCTGTTTCAGAACTGTGTCGAAATCCATGTTTTAGTCTGAGAGAAGATTGCGTGTTTCCTTCCTCCTTGTGTCAGGCCACAATTGATGTATTTGCAGACTGCTCAACAACTGATTCATGCAGAGGAAAGCTATGTGCTGGGTCAGCAAAGCTTGTTCCCCAAAAAACCCACAGCCTTGCGGTGCCTGACTGCTCGTGGGGTAAATCAGATGCTTCATGGCTCGGGTTAAGGGAGGGAGAACCTCTGGCAGGAGCTCCTGTGGACAGTTGATGACCCATGTGTGTCAAGGAGCTCTTTGAGCGGGACAAGATGCTCCAAGCCCCATTGAGCACAGGATGAAGTTGGAGTTGGGGAGGGGGAAGGTTATTGCTGAGAGTGCCTGGGAAGGCTTGTAAAAGTTGATGGGGCCAAGAACTTCTGGGGTGGAGGCTAGATGCTTTTGCTGCCTCTAGGGGTGGTTCCTCTCCCCAAGTGTGCCCTGGTAGTGCTGTGACAGGTCTCAGCCTAGTGTCAGAGGAGTCTGGGCTGGAAGGGACATGTGGGAGCCTTCTCTGGCCAGCTGACCCCAGCGGTGGCTCCTCAGGGCCCGTTGGCCCTAGAGGCTGCTTCGGCATCTTTCCCTCGTGGCCATGAGAAGGAAAAGGGTCAATCCAAGCGCAGTGTGACATAGATTATTTTGTGGCAGGGACTTCAGCAAAAGCTTGGTCAGGATCACTTGGTTCATGTTGAATGTGAAACCAGGAAACATCTGTGCAGGGTGGGTTTCGGATTTTGCTGAAGTCACCAGCCCACCCTTGTTGAGCAATGTGCCACTTGTACGCTGATGAACTTATTGGTGCTCCCTCTCCCCTCTGTCCTCCCTTCGTCTACCCTCTCCTCTCAAGGAAGGCAACAGTCAAAGCGTGCGTCAACCAGCGGCGTTCCCAGCCAGCACCTCTGAGCAGGGCCGGCTGGTGTGGACCACGGCAGGTTGGTTAGCTTCTTCCAGGAAGAGCCTTTAAAGTTGACATTCCCTGTTCTCTGCCCCCACAAGCTCGTCTTCAAACACTAGCAAATAAATAAATAAATCTTGGGAAATGAGTTCTGCATGTTGCAATTGCTTGCAACGCCCAGTGATGGTTGAGCAAGGAGGAAGACTTGACTCTGGGATGGGAATTCGTGGGGAGGATGCACACGCCAGCCAGCCCCCCCTCCGCTGCAGGGAGCTGCGGGCAGGAGGAGAGGGGTGACCGCTGCCCCCCCCCACACACTTCTTCCCTCCATGAAAGTTGATCACAGATCCCCTCCCGTGCCCAGGGACAGGCTGGTCCCTGCTGGTGCCCCTGAGCCAGGTCCTTGCACACGTCTTGCCGGCCATGAGTGGCCGTGGCACACCTTCCCCAGGCACGCGTGCTCCTGCTGGGGGAACGCGCAGCGCCGTGGGGGGAGGCCGCATCCCTCCCTCCTCCCCTCTCCCAAAGCCAAGTGGTGAGTGGGGGGAGAGCTCTCTGCGGGCTAACACGAGGGGTTAAAAATAGACATTTGCTAAATTAGCTTCCACTGAAAGTTCAAGAGGAAATCCAGGTTTAGCTGATGCTAAAAGAAAGAGCTGAAAGTAATATTAATAATAAAAACTGAATCCTGCAAAGGAGGGGGGTGGATGGCAAGCAGGGAGAGAAGGAGCAAACTGAAAAACAAAAGCCTTTGAGGAGGGTAATGCTTTCCAGCTGCAAAAATACAGCCTGGGAGAAGAGCAAGTGCTTGCGTCACCCCCAGCTCCCTGGCCCAGAGCTGCCCTGCTCAGAGCTGGGGCCCGGCTGGGAGCCCCCCGGGAGGACTGGGACCCTCTCCTGTGATGGAGAGAGGTGACTGTCGCAGAAACAGCACGAGGGAAAGCAGTGGGCCCCAGGAAGCGAGCGGCTGGAAACCTATCGCTTGCTTTGGCCGTTTTCCCTTCTGATTCCTGTTTAGCCTTTGAGTGCCGTGTTGGTGAACTTCCTCCCGTTGGATGGGCTGGATGCGGCTCTGGCTCAGCAGGACGTGGCCGGTGAGGTGGAAGTGTCCCTGTGGTGCCGGGGGGTTTGCAGGAGAGCAATGGGAAAGGAGGACCGAGATGCGGGTGAGCGCTGGTGATGGGGCAGCGATGGCCGGGCCCCCTCCGGGATGCAGGCAGGGAGGAAAAGCCAAAGCCTGTGGCCAGCGGGGTCCCTGTGCGGGGGGCGAGGGCCTCCACGCCGTCCCGCCGGGCACTCCCCGTCCGCCCCTGCTTGGATCACTCCCCCGGTCCTGTGATTCTGAGTCAGCCGCGCAGGCGCCAGCCAAGACCTGCTTTTTGGGGAATTCTTGCACATCCCTTTGCTGAAGCGTTTCTCACCCCAGCAGAGCTGCGCGCGCGTGTGGCTGCCGCCCCCTCCCCTTGTCAGAGGGGTGAATCAGGGCTGGGGGGTGCAGAGGGAGGGCGGGCGCCGGTCCAGGCAGCGTGACTCAGGCAGCCCCGTCTCAGAGGCAGAGCGCAGCCCTCGTCTGCCCCGTCCGCCCCCCTGCCAGCCCCCCTGCACCTTTTTAGGTGGTTTTCACTGAGCACAAAAACCTCCCTCTCCAGCCGGCGCGCAGGAGCCGGGTTGGAGGGTGCGAGGGCCCCGGCTGGACCAGGAGTCCCGACTTTGCCCCGGCCACGCTGCCGGCTCTGGCACGTTGGGCGGTGTGGCAGGAGCCCTGTGTGGGCCTTTGGCTCGGCTGGTTTGATGCTCTGGCTGTTTCCACTTGTTTTTACGGATGCATCACGCTGGGTGGTGGCTGCGGGTGCCATGGCCTCTCCCTTCCGGAGGGGAGGGCGGTTGGTCACCAGCTGGCCGTGACGGCAGGACGTCCCTGTCCCTGGAGCCGCGGCCTTGACACGAAATGCTCCGTGGAGACGTGTGAGCTGCCCTGCGTCACTCAGGGACTTGGGGTTCGGGTTTGTGCTCGGACAGGGCACCCCCAAACCACTGGGTGCTCATTAGTGGGGTCTCATCAAAACCCGGGCAGTGCTCCGTGGTGCTACAGCAGGGAAGAGCTCGATATCATCAGGCCGAATCCTGTGGGCAGGGGGAGCGCGGGGTGTTGCAAAATGTCCTGGCTTGATTCATGTTTTCCCTCTCTCTGTGCTCCCGAGCTTCTGCGCCGGTTAATAATTCAGCGGTGTCTGGCCCTGCTCCTCTGGGGCTGTCTGGGTCCCGATGTCCTCGGGGTGGCCGGGCTGCGGGGCTGCTGCTCTTGCTCCCGTCCCTCCTCTGCCTCGCCTGTGCCCGTTGTGAAGCTGAACTGTGGTGCTGGCACCGCGGCGCGGGTGCTGCGGGTTCCAGGGGGGCACTAACCAAAAGGATGGGCCTCCAAAGCACTGGGCATCTCCCGGAGCCTCTGGGAGCTGCAGCCGCTCGCTCTGGCCTTTGGTCTGGGGCCAGCAGGCAGGGGGGGAGGAGCAGCGCTGAGCACTGACCTGCTTGCAAGGAAGGAATTCAGGTGCATTGGGTTTATCCGATTTAACAGGCTTTCACTGGTTTAATTAAATACTTAAATGCTGTGTGCCAGATGCTGTCTCTCACCTGCTTCAGGGCTTGGGGCGTCCTTGTGGCTCTGGATTAGTGCTGCCTGCGCTGCCTTGCCCGAGCAGGGCTCTGCCTGCAGCCCCCAGCTGCTGTGGTCCCTGCCCGCACTGCCGCGAGCGTGGGCTCGGCAGACGTTTGCCATCCCGATGCTGCGGGTTGAGCCTTTTCCCTTCTGTGCTCCTCAGCTCTCCAGGCACCAGCTTTGCCTCCTCCCTCCTCCGGTGCCCATCCTGCAGAGCCTTCTCCCCGCTTGAGCTAGCGTTCCCACGGGATGTTTTCCCGGCTGTGTGCGATGTCTCTAACAGTGCTGCTGTTTGCAGCTGGGCTGCCTGGGGGGTGGCAGGTCCTGTCTCCCTTGGGAGGAGAGGAGGGGTTGCTGTGTCGATCCACACGAGGTGACCAGGGCCAGCTGCCTGGTGCAGTGCAGATCCTTCGTGGCTCGCGTGGCCTCTGTCCTCAGCTACATTTGTGCTTGAGATGCCTGGGGGCCTGGGGAGCTGTCAGAGACCCCGTGCGTAGGCACGTGTGGGGCTCCTGACTGCCTCCCTGCCTAACCTCTCCTCACCCCCCCTCTCCCATGACCTAGATGTTGAGCAGATGGCTATTGATTGGCTCACGGGCAACTTCTACTTCGTGGATGACATTGATGACAGGATCTTTGTCTGCAACAAAAATGGAGTCACCTGCGTCACGCTGCTGGACCTGGAGCTGTACAACCCCAAGGGGATAGCGCTGGACCCAGCTATGGGGTAAGAGTTGTGCTTGGGTGTGGGAGGGCTCAGCGTTGCTGCCTGGACCTGCACTGTGGGGTGGCAGGGATGCTGCTGGAGAAGCGACTCGCGTGCCTGCGAGGGCCCCTCTGGGCTTTAGTGCTGGGTGAATCGCAGCATTTTCTTTCCCTCAGCTGAGATCAGGGCCATGTGCTGTAGGGTGGTTGTGGTAACAGCGTTTTAAGCAGCCCGTTGATACCAGCCGGTTTTGGTAGACGTGAAGCTTTGCACCGGCTTTCAGGAACTGAAACAGTCAGATACTTGCATGGACCAAGCGGCTCCCCGTGTGCCTGTTTGCATGGGGTGCTGCGGTTGGATGGCAGCTCTCAGGCAGCCGCCTTTTGCAAAATCCCGTGCACAGGGAAGCTGCGATGCTGAATCATCGGAGCAGCTCAGGGCGTGCGCGGCAGCTGCTGGACCCCGGGAGCTGGTGTGGCTGAGACCACGGTGGGCAGAGCAGAGCAGCGTGCAAGATCCCACTGGGCACTTTCTGTGAGCACAGTCTGGCCACAGGGCCTGTGTGCAGGGGAAGTCCGAAGTCCGTCAGCGTGTGAGCATGGTCTGCCTAACCCGACGGCACGCTCTGTCCGAGGGTGCTCACCTGTACGTGTTGCAGGGTCCCAGTGAGACCAGTAAAGAGGATGGCTCCCCCTTCACCTACTGCTTTCCAGCGGGGTGCTTTTCTCCTTGCCTGAATGAAGAGAGCTGATGTTATTGGGCAGAAAATCTGAAGTATTTTTTATAAATAAATACTGCATAGCAGCCTGGAGAGAGACTCTGGCCTCTAATAGGGAAGGTGCAGACAAGCCCCACAGATTGCTGAGTTAAAGCCTCCTGGGCTCTGCAGTGCAGACCCAGCATGGCCTGGGCGCTCAGGGCAGTGGTGCTGAGTCCTGGCTCTGAGCTGTGCCTTGTCTGGGAAGTGCTGTGCCGAGAGCTGCTGCTGCAGGCAGGACAGTTCTCAGGCGCGCAGCACCCGGGCAGATGTGTCAGTGTGTGTTTTAACATGTCAGCTGTGGAGGGCCCTGGACCTCTTCCTGGTGACACCAGCAAATCTCCCTCCAAGCTTTTGTCTGCCCGTCTCAGCATCTCTGCCCGGGTTGCTGCGGCTCCTCTGCCGTGCTGGGCAGCAGGTGCAGGCAGGTGCTGCCAGCCCTTGGCACATCTGGGCTGCGCAGGCAGCGGGAAGCTTCCCTGGTCCGGCCCTGGCTGGGAGCTGCTGTCGTGGACCCCAGCCACCCCCGTGCTCATGGGGACGTGCCTGTGTCCGCAGGCGTGAGCGTGCCCGTCTGTGTGTCTGCATCCTTTCTCTCTCTGGGTTGAAGGTGACATCCAGGCTCTGAGCTCCCATGTTTGCCCTTCTCATGCAGCAAAGTGTTCTTCACCGACTACGGGCAGATCCCCAAGGTGGAGCGCTGCGACATGGATGGGCAGAACCGCACCAAGCTGGTGGACAGCAAGATTGTCTTCCCCCACGGCATCACCTTGGACTTGGTGAACCGGCTGGTGTACTGGGCTGATGCCTACCTGGACTATATCGAGGTGGTGGACTACGAGGGCAAGAACAGACACACCATCATCCAGGGCATCCTGGTGAGCGGGGCCAGGGGGAGGTCGGGGCTGGGGGGGGCCTTATGGCAGTGTGCTAGAGGCATGTCTGAGCTTAGCTTGCTGGGGGGCACTGGTCCGCAGGCTTGGCTTTGCTGGTCCAGCAAAGAAAAGGTGTGAGCTGCCGAACCCCCACCAGTCCAGCCAAGCCCAGTCTCATGCCCTGAATGAGGCAGGGGCGAGAGCCGTAGGGCGGGATCAGGGGCTTCACGTGCCTGGGAGCTGGGGTTCTCATGTCTCATTCCTTGTGGACGCCCACGCTGTGCCTTCCAGATTGAACACCTCTACGGGCTCACCGTCTTCGAGAACTACCTCTATGCCACTAATTCAGACAATGCCAACGCCCAGCAGAAAACCAGCGTCATCCGGGTCAACCGCTTCAACAGCACCGAGTACCAGGTGGTGACGCGGGTGGACAAGGGAGGAGCACTGCACATCTACCACCAACGGCGCCAGCCCACAGGTGGGACCCCAGCCTGGGAAAAGCAGCTGCTGGGACCCCAAAGGCTGGGTGGTGATGGAGACAGGCTGCACCTACTGAATTCCCTTTTCTAATTGGGCCAGACACCCAGAGAAGTTCACTTGCCCAGCAGCCTCCGTCAGTAGCACCCTGCGGCCCTGAGGAGCCATGCTCAGCCCTGCCAAAATGCCTCCAGCTCCGCTGTCCCCGCGGGCTCCCTGAGCCTGGGACGGCAGCCGGCAGCGGGAGCCTCGCTGCGGGGGGGCGGCAGCAGAGCAGAGGGCGCTGCCAGAGCCCACCCAGGGGGGCTGAGTGGGCTGAAATGCTCTGGCCCAGGGACAGGGACGGAGGAGCCAGCTGCTCGGCTGTGGTCCACAGGGACTGCCGGAGCTGCCATCCCACTGCCGGTGCTCCTCGGCCAGGGGCTCGCGTGGGATTCCTGCTCCCCAGGCAGCCACGGGGCCAGCCTCTCGCTGGGCTGCTGCACGCCCTGGGGTGCCCCTGGCCCCCACTGTCATCTCCTCCTGCAAGAGACGTGGCAGCTGTCCCTGCGGGCCAGGCAGCTGCACCGCATGGCTGATCGATCACGTCTCGCTGGAGTGCGCAGGGACATTGGAGCAGATGCGGCATCCTGAAGTATTAATGGGGCCCTTTTGCAGTGCCACACGCTCTTGGTCCCTGCTGCCGGCGTGTTCACCCTTCGACCGGGGCCACGTGCTCCTGGGCACCAAGAGATTTCAAGGGAGTTGAAATGCTTTGGAGCTGCAGGTGCCATCCCCTTCCCACATCCGTCCCTGTCTGCCTGCTCTACCCCCAGCACCTTCCTGCAGTTAATCAATTTACTTATTTAAAATCCTCTTAGCGTCTGCAGCCTACTTGGCATTTTCCAGAATACAAAAATAATCAGGAGATTTCTGAGCGGTGAAGGAGTGTGATTAAGGGGGCTCTCTGGGCTGGTGCTGGCTGTCCCCGTGCTGGGCCTCATCCTGCCAGCACTGTCTGCAGAGCAGCTGGGCAGCCCTGCTCTTGCCGTGGCCCATGAGGGATGGCGTGGCAGGACAGAGGCAGCGTGGCCCAGTGGCTGTGGCAGTGTGCTGCGACACATCATGCTGGTTTCTGCTCCGCAGTTATCCTGCATCTCGTGCAGGTCCTTCCCCATCTCTGCATTGTCTGTCCTGTGCGATGCTCAGCCTCTGGCTGACTGGCCGGGACCTCTGGGGGAAGGAGCCCCCCTAAAGCCAGGAGAGCTGCATAGAATCACAGAGTCCCAGACTGGTTTGGGTTGGACAGGACCTTCAAGCCCACCCAGTTCCACCCCCTGCCATGGGCAGGGACACCCTCCACTAGCCCAGGTTGCCCAAAGCCCCATCCAACCTGGCCTTGAACACTGCCAGGGAGCCAGAGGCAGCCACAGCTTCTCTGTGCACCCTGTGCCAGGGCCTCAGCACCCTCACAGGATTTCTGTCTCAGATGTCATCTCAGTCTGCCCTCTTAGTTTAAACCCATCACCCCTTGTCCCATCACTACACTCCCTCTCCAGCTTTCCTATAGTCAGGTTGGCAGCACCCATGAGACCATCTCCGCATCCCTGCAGTGGCAGACTAGTGTCCCCTGTCTGCTCGTGCTTCCTGGCTGGCGTGGACCTGTGGCTGGGCAGGACATCTCTGTGCTGCTCTGGTTGCCTCCAGCCTCTGGAGCCCCCACTCTGTGTTGCAGTGAGGAGCCATGCCTGCGAGCCGGATCAGTTTGGCAAGCCGGGAGGCTGCTCAGATATCTGCCTCCTTGGGAACAGCCACAAGACCCGAACCTGCCGGTGCCGCTCTGGGTTCAGCCTGGGCAGCGATGGGAAGTCCTGCAAAAGTGAGTCCTGGTACTCCCCGGAGAGCTGCGATGCGGGGGGGAGCGAGGGGGCTGGTGGCCGCCCCTCTCTGCAAGGGACCAGGGTGGGCAGAGGTGCTCGTGCCGGACGATTGGGAGCACGTGGGGCAAGCACAGCTTTTCAATTCCTTCCCTCCCGGAGGCAAACACCCCTTTCCTTCCCAGCCTAAGCCGTGGGCCACCTGCTGAGCTCTGTGGTCCCTGCTGGGTGCAGGGGCAGGCTGCTGCCTCCTGGCCCCCATGTCATAACTGCAACCCTGCGGAAGCCCCGGTGCCGCACGCATCCGGCTGGCCACCCCCAGTGCCACGCTTGCCTGGCTGGTGGCGATGGCTCTCCCTGTCTCTCTGCAGAGCCCGAGCACGAGCTGTTCCTGGTGTATGGGAAGGGGCGTCCGGGCATCATCCGTGGGATGGACATGGGAGCCAAGGTGCCGGATGAGCACATGATCCCCATCGAGAACCTCATGAATCCCCGAGCGCTGGACTTCCATGCTGAGACCGGCTTCATCTATTTTGCTGACACCACCAGCTACCTCATCGGGCGCCAGAAGATTGACGGCACGGAGCGAGAGACCATCCTAAAGGACGGTGCGTGGCCGAGCGGCCCAGCCCGGTCCCTCCCCAGGGTGGTCAGCCCCCAGGTTGCGGCGGCAGCAGCAGTCAGCACGTTTCCTCGTGTAATGACAGCGCTTCTGTCCTCTCCCTTGTGTCTTTGACCCTTAAAACTAAGGTTTGGAGCTGCTGTTTGGGTTTATCTGTAGACTGCTATTGAAAGACAGGCACAGAGCATGTGGCCCAGAAGAGGCCCCTGTCCCTGGATGTCCCTCTCCTGCCCAGGCTGGCCCACCCCTATCAGTCAGGGTTCCTGGGTGGCCGATCCATCCCCGTGCTGCCAGAGCTGAGTAGGTTTGCATTGCCTTGGGGCAAACCAGCCAAGGACGCTCCCGAATTCAGCTTTCTCCATCCCGGGCTCCCCTTGGCTGCGGTGCCTCTGGGGGAGCTGCCTGCGCTGGGGCAGGTCGTTGCCTGTTGGTTTGAGTCGGGATCGGGTGGTGCCGAATGCACCGTGAATCATACAGGGCTGTCGCTTCCGCTTCTCATCTTCCCACTGCTGTGCAGCCCTGGTGATGAGCCCCCACTCCTGCTTTTCCCCAAAGGTATCCACAACGTGGAAGGGATCGCTGTGGACTGGATGGGGAACAACCTGTACTGGACTGATGATGGCCCCAAAAAGACCATCAGTGTGGCTCGGCTGGAGAAGGCTGCCCAGACGCGGAAGACACTGATTGAGGGGAAGATGACCCACCCCCGAGCAATTGTGGTGGACCCCCTGAACGGGTGCGGGTGCCTGGGTGGGCAGGACTGGCTCGTGGGAGGGCATGGCCGCTCCTGCCCGCAGCAGGGACAGGAAGAGCTGGCAGCTGGGTCCCCGGTTCCGCATGGCTCACGGGTGCTCTGCTGTGTCTCCGAGTGTTCGCGGTGGCTCCCGAGCTGTGACAGCGGGGTCAGGCAGGGCAGCAGCTCCGGCTGTGGTGACAGCAGCGGCCCTGAGCTGCGTGGCGGCTGCAGCCGGGGCTTGGTGGCACTGATGCGGCCGGGAGGACCGTTGGGCTGTTGGGTTGGGCTGGGGCCTGTCTGTAGGCACAAGGCAGCAGGACCCTCCCGCTGCTTCTGTCTGTCAGCCGCTCTGTGAGCAGCCAGGGAGTTCGCACCGGGTTGGGTGAAGGCAGAGCCGGTCTTCAGACCAGCGGTGGGGTGGGCTCTGAGCCCGTCTACCTCCGTAACAGCTTAGCGTCTGTGGCAGGTGGATGTACTGGACAGACTGGGAGGAGGATCCCAAGGACAGCAAGAGGGGCAAGATCGAGAGAGCCTGGATGGACGGTTCGAACCGCAACATCTTCATCACCTCCAAGACCGTTCTGTGGCCCAACGGGCTCAGCCTGGACATCCCAGCCAAGATCCTCTACTGGGTGGATGCTTTCTATGACCGCATCGAGATGGTCTACCTCAATGGCACTGAGCGGAAGGCAAGTGGAGGCCTCATGGGCTCTCGGACGCGGATTGCCCCTAAGCTGGGGCTGTGGGCAGCTGAGGCATTGCCTTGGCTGGCTGCATCTGCTGCAGGTCTGCTCAGTAGGTGGCTGCCCACATTCAGCCACACTGCCCTACGGCCAGTCCCCTCCTCTCCCTTTCCTCCATCCCTTGCCCTGTCCCACTGTGCAGTTTCCCCAGGCACCCATCCCAGCTAACAGCGAGCTTTTCTACATCCCTGCACCCACAGATCGTGTACGAGGGACCAGAGCTGAATCATGCCTTTGGGCTGTGCCACTACAGCAGCTTCCTCTTCTGGACCGAATACCGCAGTGGCAGCATCTACCGGCTGGATCAGGCTTCCAAGGTGGTGAGCCTGCTCCGGAATGAGCGCCCGCCCATCTTCGAGATCCGGATGTATGACGCGCAGCAGCAGCAAGGTGCTGGGGCCGCCTCTGCCTGGCACGACGGGGACCTGCCGTGCACGAGGGAATGGGGGGCTTGAAGTGGGATGGGACGGGGGGCTGAGGAAGTGCCCCGCCTAAGCAGCGCCCATCTCTTTTTGCTTCCTTTTGGCCATATCCCTGCCTGTCTGTCCATCCCCATGCACCCTGGCTTTCTCTCCATAAATCCTGCTGTGGCTCATCCCCTGCCCTTCCAGCCTTTCCTCTCTTTCTCTCCCTCCTTCCCTGCCAGGATTCCTGGCTACTTCAGCCACGCTTTGTGTCCTCTGAGGGGTCCCCACTGCCTGATGAACTGGGGTCTCCAGCTGGGGAGCCTGTTGAGGGAGCCTGGGGGGCTGGGGGCACCCAGGGGTCAGCAGGGTTCCCTGGGTGCTGAAGTCCCCATCTCACCCCTGCCTTGCCTCCGCAGTGGGCTCCAACAAGTGCCGCGTGAACAACGGCGGCTGCAGCAGCTTGTGCCTGGCCACCCCCCGGGGCCGTCAGTGTGCCTGTGCTGAGGACCAGATCCTTGGATCGGACTCCGTCACCTGCCAGGGTAGGCTGTCTTGGGGCCTGGCCCCTGGTGGGGACCCCCTTTCCCTGGGGGATGGGTGGGGACAGGGGGTCTGCAGCTCTGCTCTGGCACATCAGTGATGCTTCACGTGGTGGGGGCTGGCCCAGGGCTCGGGGAGGTGGGTGCTCCCTGCACCCACGGGAGCCTGCAGACAAGTCACGTTGCCGGCTCCGGTTCCTCCTCCTGCACAACGACAGCAGGACGGCCACCTGCCCGGGGAAGCGTGTGGAAATCCCTGCTGGGGATCGCCGCACGGAAGCAGTGCAGCCATGTCTGACGCTGCCCGCACAGTTGGGGTGGGTTTGCTCTGCCATGAGCATGGGGTAGAGCCAGGTTTGGGCTTTGGAGCCCAGGCAGTGCTGTGCTTCACTGGCTTAAATGAGAGGGTGAAGCTCTGCTGGCACAGCCCGTGCGTGCAAGCTGCGCCAGGGCATCTCCCCCTCAATCACGGGCTGCAGCTTCTCATTTTGTGCCCAGGAGCAGGTGCATGTGGGCACGAGCCTCTGTGTACAGTCGCAGGGGTGCTGGGCAGTCGTGTAGATATCCTGCCAGCCTGGGGACACAGGACTGTCCTCGTTGCTGCCCCGCACTTGGTCACTCGGTTAAAATCATCCCCTCCTTTTGCTTTTCCCCTGCCAGCAAACCCGTCCTACATCCCCCCTCCACAGTGCCAGCCTGGGGAGTTTGCCTGCAAGAACAACCGCTGCATCCAGGAGCGCTGGAAATGCGATGGGGATAACGACTGCCTGGACAACAGTGACGAAGCTCCCGAGCTCTGCCGTGCGTAGCTGTCTCCTGCACAGCGGGATGGCATTTTACATGCACCCGGGGCGGCAGGATTCAGGCTAAGCTTCCCCCAGATGTGGAGCCAGTGGCTGGGATGGGGTTGGGCAGCCAGGGCCCCTGTGTCGTCCCCCCAGCTCTAGGAGGGCAGCAGGCTCGAGGGGCTGAGGGGGAAAATGGTGATTAGGATGCTAGATACCCCGTTTGTCTGAGGTTCCCTGCCCTTTTCTCTCAGTTTTTCTCTCCACCAGACGTGGAGGAGGAATGGGGGTGGGATGGAAACAGGCAGGTCCTGAGTGTGTGTCTCCCCTGCAGACCAGCACACCTGCCCCTCAGACCGTTTCAAGTGCAAGAACAACCGCTGCATCCCCAACCGCTGGCTCTGCGATGGGGACAACGACTGCGGGAACAATGAGGACGAGTCCAACTCCACCTGCTCAGGTGAGGAGCCCACCTCATCTTCAGGGAACAGAGAGCTCGCACCACTGTGCTGAGCTGCAGCCTGCACTGTTCCCTGCGCGCTGCAGGGCTGAGGCCGAGATTTTGGGGCCTCGTGCATCCCTGCTGCCCACCTTGCAGCCACTTTGACTTCTGTGCCTCGCAGGAGCCCTGGGGGGTTGTTCCCCACGTTTCCCCCAGCAAAGCAAGGCACCACCAGCTACTAAAGCTCTGTCTGTCTCTCCCTGGGCCAGCTCGGACCTGCTCCCCCAACCAGTTCTCCTGTGCCAGTGGGCGCTGCATCCCCATCTCCTGGACGTGTGACCTGGACGACGACTGCGGGGACCGCTCCGATGAGTCTGCCTCATGCGGTGAGCTGGGGTGGGGAGCGCTGGGAGCACAGGGTCTTTGGGGGAGTGCTGGTCCGCACCCCAGTGTGGGGCAGAGGCGCCAGTGGGACCGGGTGTGAGGGACTGGGGCACAGGGTGTCTCCCCAATGCTGATCATACCTCTGCCTCCTCCGCAGCCTACCCGACCTGCTTCCCCTTGACACAGTTCACCTGCAACAATGGGCGCTGCATAAACATCAACTGGCGGTGTGACAATGGTAAGGACCACGGCCCCGCAGCTGCCAAAGCAGGCACAGGCAGGGACGGCGAGATCAGACGCAGGGGTGCCAGCCTGGTACGGGGCAGGGAGCCACTTCTCAGCTTTGTGCTACACAGCAGAGCCCAGGCCCTGAAGGGAGGAGGCATTAGCTGAGGCTGTCAGCACGTCCTGCTACACTGAGACCTGCATTTTCCTTGGCTGCCCTTGGGGGAGCGTGTATTGCAGGAACAGCCTGGCAGGGATCGTTCCAGCAGACCTTGGCATTCTTTGCAAGGTGGCTAAAACTCTGCCCCAGGGCTTGGGGCGAGTGTGGAGTGGCCTGTGCTGCTGGCGGGGCTGAGCAAGGTCCTGGAGCCCCAGGGAAGGCAGAAGAGGCTCCCTGTGAGCTCAGGTCTGGCCTCGGACCTGTTTCCAGGGCTAGGCCTGGGAGAGAGGGTTTGCCCCATGGCTGCTTTCCTTCCCCACAGGTTTATTTCAGCCTTCCTAGCAGCTCTGCATCGCTGAGGTTAGCAGGGAGCTGCGGGCGCAGGGCTCTCCCTGGGGTCTTCCCGAGCGAGTGGCCTCTTCCTCCTTGGGGCAGCCCCACCTCTGAGCTGTCCCCGCCAAGGGACGGTCTCTTTTCCCGGGGATCCACCAGTGCTGGCAGCCAGATGCTCACAAAAAGCGATGGTCTTGGCATGGAGCACCTCTGTGCAGCCGAGAGCCTCGCCAGGCACCCATGGGGCAGGAGCTGCAGTGACCAAGGGCTCCCAGCCCAGCTGCCCCGGGCTCCCCCAGGACCCTCCGCTGCTTCTGGTCTCGCCTCCCAGGCCGCTCGTTGTGCCTGCGCAGCCTCTCTGTGTCCCTCTCCATGTCAGTGTTTGAGTCCCAGCATCGGCGTGTTTTTGTGCCGCTTTCTGTGCGTGTGTTGTGTTGTTTTGTTTGTCATTGTGCCCACTCTCCTGTCTGGTTGGTTCTGTGTTTCAGAAAAAGATTGTGGGGATGGCTCTGACGAAAAGAACTGTCCAAAGCCTACCGGTTAGTGCATAGATCAACATGCACCAGACCCCCAACCTGGCCCCACGCAACCCCCAAACTTGCCCCCTCCAGAGTGCTGCAAGCCCCGTGGGCTGCTTTTCCAGACACTGGCAATGCCCCCCCGCGGTCTCTGGCAAATCCCGCTGCTCTCTGGCAATGCCGCCGGCACTCCAGCAGCGAGAGGGATGTGAAGGTACCAGGGAGCGAAGCAGCCGTCCCCTCCCAGCTCACCGAGGGGAGCTGCTCAGGAAACTCCTGTTGGTGGGAGCCTGGAGAGATTGAGGGCTGTGGCTGCGGGAGCTGGGCTGCTGGTGAGCTCAGCCGTCAGTGCCACTGTCCGTCCCGTGCCTGTCGTGAGCTGCCTCGCGTGGGGGGAGACAGAGGCACAGGAAGGCACAGGCCCTTTGCCAAGCCCAGGCGGGGTGTCTGCAGTGGAGCAGAGCCCCGTGGTGGTTCCAGCAAGCCAGGCCAGCCCTGCGCCCTGTGCCAGCGCCAGCAGGGCAGGCGGAGGGGCTGCATTGCCAGTGTCACAGCACCGCCAGGCTAAGGCTCCCCCTGCCCCGCAGCGGGCAATGGGGTTTTCTCCAGGCAAGCTGACACCCCCCAATTGGCTGTACCAGCCCATCTCCCCATGGATGTGCCCCGTAAAGGCGTGCACCATCCCCCCAGCTCTGCTCCCCCTCTGGAGTGGAGCGGCCCCCTTGGCGCTGGGCAGCCTCCCAGCCTCCCCAGGTACATGGCTGATCTATGCAGTTTCTGTGTTTCATTTTCTTTGTGCACTGCTGGTGCTGTGGTCGCGCCTGGCGAGCGTGTGGGGGGTGGGAGGGCCGGGGGCCGGGGGCTCTCCATTCAGCCCGGCCTCTCCTGCGGGGGTCCCGCCGCCAGCGCCAAGGGGCTGCCTGTTGCCCCACGTCCTGTCTGCTGGCGTGGTCCGTCCGATCCCCGTCATTCCCCGCTTCCCCCAGCTGTCTTCTCTGGCGGGGGGGTCTCTGCCTTCCTCCC
This sequence comes from Aramus guarauna, assembly GCA_013400195.1. Classification (NCBI taxonomy): domain Eukaryota; kingdom Metazoa; phylum Chordata; class Aves; order Gruiformes; family Aramidae; genus Aramus; species Aramus guarauna. The sequence continues at coordinate 68,395 of VXBL01007457.1, forward strand.
TCCTGCCGTGCCTCCGCCAGCCCTCCTGGCCCGCCGGCTGGGCACTCTCTGAGCTCCCTCCCGTTCCCCTTCTCTCTCCAGACAACGACTGCGGGGACAACAGCGACGAGGCAGGCTGCAGCCACTCCTGCTCCAGCAACCAATTCAAGTGCAACAGCGGGCGCTGCATCCCTGTGCACTGGACCTGCGACGGGGACAACGACTGTGGGGACTACAGCGATGAGACTCACGCCAACTGCACCAACCAGGGTGAGCCCCAATGATGGCGGGGCCAGGCCGCCCCTGTGCTGCTGCTGAGTGTCCTCCCTGGGGGGACCCAGCTTCTGCCCTGGGGAGAGAGCGAGTGGGTGATGGGGTAGGTGAGCACAGCAGATGGACCCTCCTGGGCATCAGCTCTGCTGCTGTCCTGCTTAGGGAGCCGAACGCCCCCCCCCGAGCAGAGCATCCCCCTTCCAGGCAGGGAATCATGCAGCTTCCTCTGCCCACCCTGGGTGTCAAAACACCCCCCTCCTGCACCTCTGGGTGTCCCCGGCCCTTTCCCTGCCAGGCCGAGTGGCCGGTTCTTCTCATGCCCCCTGAGCCCACCCGGTTCCCAGTTGCCCGGGGCGAAGGCAGTGACTGGGTGCACGTGCCCTCTCACCAGCCACGCGCCCACCCGGGGGCTGCCACACCGACGAGTTCCAGTGCCGGCTGGATGGGCTCTGCATCCCCATGCGCTGGCGCTGTGACGGTGACACCGACTGCATGGACTCCAGTGACGAGAAGAACTGTGAGGGGGTCACTCACGTCTGCGACCCCAACGTCAAGTTTGGCTGCAAGGACTCAGGTGAGAGCAGGGGAGTGGGGGACACCACTGGACTGGGACCCACCTTGGCTCGGTGGGGATGGGGACAGGGGAGGCAGTGGGGGGGGACACCAGCTCCGGGGCAGCCGGGCCCCCGAGAGCCTGAAATAACATTTCCTCAGCATCTGCCCCCTCCTTGCTCCCCTCTTGGCAGCCCGTTGCATCAGCAAGGCCTGGGTCTGTGACGGGGACAGCGACTGCGAGGACAACTCGGATGAGGAGAACTGTGAGTCGCTCGTGTGCAAACCTCCCTCCCACACCTGCGCCAACAACACCTCCATCTGCCTCCCCCCCGAGAAACTCTGTGACGGCTCTGACGACTGTGGGGACGGCTCCGACGAGGGCGAGCTTTGTGGTGAGTGCAGAGCTGGGTGCCGGGACACGGGGTCTCCCCCGGCCAGGAGTGGGATGAGGACCTGACGAGTGCGTCCTCTCCCCGCAGACCAGTGCTCCCTGAACAATGGCGGCTGCAGCCACAACTGCACCGTGGCCCCTGGCGAGGGCATCGTCTGCTCCTGTCCCCTGGGGATGGAGCTGGGCTTGGACAACAAGACCTGCCATATCCAGAGCTACTGTGCCAAGCACCTCAAATGCAGCCAGAAGTGCGAGCAGGACAAGTACAACGTCAAGTGCTCCTGCTACGAGGGCTGGATGCTGGAGCCTGATGGCGAGAGCTGCCGGAGCCTGGGTGTGTGCGGTGGGCTGCAGGGGCTGGCAGCTGCCAGCGATGGGGGTGTCCCTCTGCACCCGGAGGCGGCAGCAGTGGAGCTGAGGACCGTGCTGATGGGCATGGCTGGGTCCTGGGCTGGGATCTGGCCCCTTGCTGTCCCCACCTGGCATGAGCTGCCCTTTATGGTGCAGGGGTGTGGGTGGTCCTGCGGCGGGGGCCAGGAGCCAGGGACACCTTCCACCCACGGGTGTGGGGGTCATTGGTCCTCCACAACCCCTGCCAGTCACCCCTGCCTTGTCTGTGCCCTGCCTCTGACCCTGCCCTGCTTTCCCCAGACCCCTTCAAGCCGTTCATCATCTTCTCCAACCGCCACGAGATCCGACGCATTGACCTGCACCGGGGTGACTACAGTGTCCTGGTCCCCGGGCTGCGCAACACCATCGCCTTGGACTTCCACCTCAACCAGAGTTCGCTGTACTGGACCGACGTGGTGGAGGACAAAATCTACAGGGGAAAGCTGCTTGAGAATGGGGGTGTGTAGCCCCAGGAGCATGGAGCAAGCTGGCAGGGGCCAGATGAGTGGGAAGGTGGGGGTGCCTTTCTGGGATGGGGTGCTGGCACCCCGCAGTGGTGTGGCCACTGGAGTGATCCCATTGTGCTCTCCAAAGCTGCTCATTTTGTAGGAGTTAATTAGCGTTCCCAACACTGTCCTAATGGTAATTGCAGCCCAGCAGCTGGGAGCACAAAGCCAGGCCCCCCCCCCCATCAGTGCTGCAGAGCCACTGGAGGGAGCACCGGCAGGGAGGGCAGTGAGAGCCCAGCACCAGGACCACGGATGTGGGGCTGAGCCCTTTGGGGGTTAGGCCCCATTTGGGGAGGAAGTATCCCCCTGCCATCGATCCCAGTGAAGCCGGGTGGAGCTGTTCCAGACTGGGGGTGGGTGGGCCAGGGAGGAGTCACCAGCCTGAGCCCTCCCGGTGCTGTGCCCCACAGCTCTGACCAGTTTCGAGGTGGTGATACAGTACGGGCTGGCCACCCCCGAGGGGCTGGCCGTGGACTGGATCGCTGGCAACATCTACTGGGTGGAGAGCAACCTGGACCAGATCGAGGTGGCCAAGCTGGATGGCACCATGCGAACCACGCTGCTGGCTGGGGACATCGAGCATCCCCGTGCCATTGCCCTGGATCCCCGCTATGGGTAAGGCAGGAGGGGATGTCGGTCACCAGGGCACAGCGGCACTTTTGGGACCCCAGGTCACAGAGTCCTGGCTGGGCACACGCCGCACTGCCCATTCAGAGGCAGAGCTTGGTGTGCCCGTGTCCCCATGCTAAGCATCCCCACTTGCTGTCCCTCGCAGGATCCTCTTCTGGACAGACTGGGATGCCAGCCTGCCCCGCATCGAGGCCGCCTCCATGAGCGGCGCGGGCCGACGCACCATCCACAAGGAGACGGGCTCGGGGGGCTGGCCCAACGGGCTCACCGTCGACTACCTGGAGAAGCGCATCCTCTGGATCGACGCCAGGTAGGGCCAGGATTCCCATCTCTGTCCTGCGCCTCCCCCTCTCCATCCCCTCCAGACCGCTGCCCGCTCCCTGTCCCTCCCAGCTCTGGGACCTTCCCCTTTGCTTCCATGTCATCCTGCCATTTGGCTGCTGGGCTGGGAGCGAAAGCCTCCGCTCTGCGGGGTCTGTTTGTGTCTGCAGCACGTTCCAGCCTTTGCTCTGGGTTTTCTCCTCTGCGGAGGCTGCAGTCCCTGGTGTAAATCAGCAGTTCTCCTCCTCCACAGCATTAAGCAGAGTTGAGGAGGCGGCTGCTTAGACCCTGTGGGTTGTTGCTTGTTGGGTTGAAGACCTGGCCTTTGACTGTGCCCCTTGCCCAGCCGTCTGCCTGTTCTCACCCCTTGTCTCTGCCGGGCGCAGGTCAGATGCCATCTACTCAGCCCTGTACGATGGGACGGGGCATATTGAGGTGCTGCGGGGACACGAGTACCTGTCACATCCTTTCGCTGTCACCCTGTACGGGGGTGAGGTCTACTGGACTGACTGGCGCACCAACACGCTGGCCAAGGCCAACAAGTGGACAGGGCACAATGTGACGGTGGTGCAGAGGACCAACACGCAGCCCTTCGACCTGCAGGTGTATCACCCCTCCCGGCAGCCCCTGGGTGAGGCCTGGGGAAGCAGGGGTGGTGGGACGGGGCGGGGGGACCGCGGTGGGGAGATGGCACTGGTCCTCGGTGTGTGCCCACACCCACTCAGAGCATCACCTGGGAGCTGCTCCCACCCCCGTGGCTGCCCCTTCTCACCCTCCGCTATGGCACTGGCCACCCAGCAAGGAAGTGTCCTGGGGTGATGAGACAGATGGGTCAGAGCTCCTTGACGGGGCAGGTTGGGTCTGGGAGGTCTGCAGCTCTTGGGTCTCCTGGGTAGATGTGCCCTGAGCAGGGACATCCCTGAGTCTTATCCTCTTTGCAGCTCCTAATCCCTGTGAAGCCAATGGGGGCAAAGGGCCATGTTCCCACCTCTGCCTCATCAACTACAACCGCACCTTGTCCTGTGCCTGCCCCCACCTCATGAAGCTGGACAAGGACAACACGACCTGCTACGGTAGGGGTCTGCCCAGGCCACCCTGGGGCAGGCAGGACGAGCGGGTGCTCCGGAGTCAGCTCTGCAGACCAGACTGAGGTCCCACAACTGGCCCCCTCCTTCTCCCCAGAGTTTAAGAAGTTCCTGCTGTACGCACGGCAGATGGAGATCCGGGGTGTGGACATCGACAACCCCTATTACAACTACATCATCTCCTTCACGGTGCCCGATATCGACAACGTCACGGTGGTGGACTACGACGCCCTGGAGCAGCGCATTTACTGGTCTGATGTCCGCACCCAGACCATCAAAAGAGCCTTCATCAACGGCACTGGCGTGGAGACCGTCGTCTCTGCAGGTGGGTGTGGAGCATCACCCTGCATGGCTGCTCCCGTCAGGTCCTGGAGCAGGGCAGTCGCCAGCCCTCCAGAGGCTTCGGCTGCATGAGATCAACCCTTCCTCTTCTTCATGTGAGCGTCATCTAGGCCCCATTCTCACGACTGACAGATGTCTGTTCTGCATTGCCTTTCAGACCTGCCCAACGCTCATGGCCTGTCTGTGGACTGGGTTTCCAGAAACCTCTTCTGGACCAGCTATGACGCCAACAAGAAGCAGATCAACGTGGCCCGGCTGGACGGCTCCTTCAAGAATGCAGTGATCCAGGGGCTGGACAAGCCTCACTGCCTGGTGGTTCACCCGCTCCGGGGGTGAGTCTCTGGTGGGACACGGTGCCAGCAGGCTTGGGGTCAGGTTGGGAGTGTCAAAGGCGGAGGTGGCGTATGTGCAGGCACACGTGTGTGTGTGCATGACAGTGCATGTGCATGGTGGAGGAGAGAACAGGTTGCTCTCCTTATGTGTCAGCGTGTGTGGGAGGTATGTGAGAGGAGACGGGGCCACAGCTCAGGAGGTCTGCGCATCGTGGTGCGTGTGAAGGAGCAACCTGTGTTTCCATACACGTGCGTATAGGAGAACAGGCTGCAGATAAGTGTGCACCCACAAGTGTGTGCCAATCTGGGTGTGCGTGGCGCTTTGCTGGGCAGGGCTGTGTGAGTGTGCACAGACCCCGCACCCCCTCCCAGGTCTCAGCACCGGGGCGAGGAGGCCGTCGGGCTGCCTGGCTGTGCAGTGAGAGGAGAGGGGCCAGCGCAGGGAGAGGAGCTTAGGGAGCAGCCTGGGCTGGCAGAGCCGGGGTGGGCTGGGAGGGCAGCAGCTCCCCGCTCTCCGTGGGGCTGTGGGAGCCGCTGTGCTCAGCGTCCCCTCACCGGTGCAGGAAACTCTACTGGACAGATGGGGACAACATCAGCGTGGCCAACATGGACGGCAGCAACCGCACTCTCCTCTTCACCAACCAGAAAGGGCCTGTTGGTACGGACCACCCCCGCACCCCCCGGTACCACCCTGCCTTGCGGCACCCTTGCTGGCCCTAAAAGCCTCAAGCCCCGGCTCTGACAGCCCTGTCTCCCCAGGGGGCTGGCAGCTGGTTTGTGCTGGGTTGCCCTGACCTCTTGTGCCCATTCTCTCCGTTGCCCCATCCACTCTGCCAGTCCCATCCCACCTCCTGGACGTGACAGTCCCTGCGTGTCATCTGGACACTGACAGTCCCTTGCTTTCCAGGCCTGGCCATTGACTACCCAGAGAGCAAGCTGTACTGGATCAGCTCTGGCAATGGCACCATCAACAGATGCAACCTGGATGGCAGCAACCTGGAGGTGATCGAGTCTGTGAAGAGTCAGCTGAGCAAGGCGACTGCCCTGGCCATCATGGGTAAGAGCTGGCAGGGTGATGGGGGCGGCTCGTGGAGCTCTTTCCCTTTCTCCTGGCCCCCCTGCTCATTGCCGCCTCTAGCAGCTGTGGAGGGGATGCTTCTCCACCAAACACTGGGCTCAGACCCCTTTTTCTAGGCCGTTGCATGCAAATCGGTGTGGAGGCACCACTCTTTGCTGCTGGGGCGGGAGGGGACGGGGAAAGCTGCTGCAAGTTTCTGCCTTCTCCTTCCAGGCAACAAGCTGTGGTGGGCTGACCAGGCTTCCGAGAGGATGGGCACCTGCAACAAGAAGGACGGGACGGAGGTGACAGTGCTACGCAACAGCACCACGCTGGTGATGCACATGAAGGTGTACGACGAGAGCATCCAGCAAGGTGAGCGCGTGGTCCTGGGGCAGAGACCCCACAGGGCCGGACGGCCACTTGTCCGCTCCACTGAGCTGCCAGCGGGGCTGGAGCCTGACCCACAGTGGCCGGGTGGCCGGCTGATCCCATTCCTTCTTGATGGCCCAAGCCTGGCCCTTGCCCTTGCGCCAAGTCCCTGCCGGCTGGTGCAGAGCACCCGCATCTCCTGCGCCTGCCCCGAGCCGGCTGCCCCAGGTGCCCACAGCCCCGGCAGGAGTGCCCCCAGCCCCTAGCTGCCCCTCACCCTCCCTTCTCTCCATGGCAGCTGGATCCAACCCCTGCAGCCTAAATAACGGGGACTGCTCGCAGCTCTGTCTCCCCACTTCGGAGACGTCCCGGTCCTGCATGTGCACGGCAGGCTACAGCCTGAAGAGTGGGCAGCAGTCCTGCGAAGGTGAGTGTGCCTGTCCCCATCCCCTCACCTGAACTCCCTCCTTGGAGCAGAGAGATCCCCCAGCCTCCCTGGGCCACGCCTGCTGCGTACGGCACGGTGCCACGTGCGTCGGCGTGGTGCGCGGGTGGCCGGTACCCGCCGGCTCTGGCAGCGGCTCTGGCCGTATGCGGGCTCCTCCCGACTGCCCTGCGCCTCCCTGCGCCCAGCAGCACTGCAGAGGGATGCTGGGGGCCAGAGGGACACCAGGGAGGCTCAGGGGGGCCATGAGACCCTTGCACAGACCGTCCCTGTGAGGGGCTGGCAGAGACAAGCGCAGGTGACGTGGGGATGCTGCTGGGGCACCGAGGGCTCTGGGTTTAGCGGGAGGAGGGGAGCAGGACTGCACAGTGGATGCCCTGACAGGAGAGGTGAAACCCTTGCCGTTGGCAGCGCGTTTAGGTCACTGACTTGCCGCAATCACCGGGAAGGGGGCTGGGCAGCCGGCACGGCGTTTGCTCTGCAGATCCGCAGTCCCTGCCCTGTTTGCTCCTGTCTCCCTTGGGAGGGAAGAGCACCCCCGCTCCCCGGCCACTGCCGGGGCCTCTCAAAGGCTGTTTGTGTGCAAAATGTTCTTGGTGTTTTTGGAGAGGGCTGGCAGAGCTGCTGCACCATCTGGGTCAGGGCAGGGACTGAATAACAAGCACTACCCTGACCCAGATGCGGTGCGGAGGCTTTGCCAGCGCTCAGGGCCGGAGGCGGCTCTGGAAAGAGGCCTTGCTCGCGCCTCCCCCGTGCCCTGCTGTGGGTCAGGACCCCTTGAACAGGCTGCTCTGGGGTTTGCAGCCCCCCCAGGGAGGTCCGGACAAGGCCTACTGAAACACAGTCCCGTCATAGAGCCGAGCAAGGAGGGGCTTTGTGGCTGTTCCCCAGGTTCTTGCCCCGGCCATCAGAAGCGTTGTCCCTGACGATGTCCGTGCTTTAGAGTGGGTTGTTCCCTCCCCTCTTTCCACAAGGTTTGCCATTCCTTCCCTGCCCAGTGTGGTGGTGAAAGCCATCCCATCCTGATCACAGAGCAGTTTTCTCCTCCTTATGTTCATCCTGGTTAGCCCTGTCTTGCGCAGGGACCAAAGTAAAGCAGGGACATCCCTCCCTCTGTGAGAAACCACGGTGCTGCAAAGCTTTCAAAGCGTGCCATGCGCGTGCTGCCCATGCAAACACGTCACCCCCTGACCGCAGCACCGTGGGCAGGATCAAGCACTCAGTGTCCGGCAGCGCTGCCTCCCCCCCGCACCTCCCCAGCGGAGCTGCCGCTCATGCTGCCAGCCCACGTCTCATATGCGTCAGCCTTGGAGTCAGCTGAGAGGTGGGCGTAGGGGCTGCCTGTGCGGGGATGCTTCAGGCAGCCACACAGCCTGCCGGCAGGTCCAGCCACCACAGTTCAGCCCTGCCTGTCCCTCTGCTGTCCTGGGCCGTCTGCCTGGGCTGGGACTTGTGCTGCTGCTGTCGTGGCAGGGTCGAGCCCTCCCACCAGCCCTGCCAGGCTTGTGCTCCTCCACAGAGCTGCTGTCACAATTTTCTATGAGTTGTGGCTGTCCGTTGAAGGGACAGGATGTGATTTGTAGTATGTGTCTGACTGTCCCCGCATCTGTGCCGCAGGTGTTGGCTCCTTTCTCCTGTATTCAGTCCACGAGGGGATCCGTGGCATTCCCCTGGACCCTAACGACAAGTCGGATGCTCTTGTGCCTGTGTCAGGGACCTCTCTGGCCGTGGGGATCGACTTCCACGCAGGTGCCGTGGGGGCTGGGGGTGGGACAAGAGGGCTGGAGAAGTTGGGGAGGGGGAGCATGAGAAGGACCATCACCAGACCCTCCTGCTCTGCCTGAGAGGGTCTCTGGCTGAGGGAGGGTTTCAGGTCCCCATGCCGGGGCTGCAGGGTGCAGCTCAGCCCAGGTCTGTGCCACCCTTGGGGTGACCCAGACGTGGTCACTGACACCTGCTCTCCTGCCTGGCCCCTCTCAGAGAATGACACCATTTACTGGGTGGACATGGGGCTGAGTACCATCAGCCGGGCCAAGCGGGACCAGACGTGGCGAGAGGACGTGGTCACCAATGGCATTGGCCGTGTGGAGGGCATCGCTGTGGACTGGATTGCTGGTGAGACGGGGCTCTGGAGCAGGGAGGAGAGGATGGGCAGGTGGGGAGCAGGGCTCCCGCCAGTGTTCACCATCCCCTCTCTGCAGGAAACATCTACTGGACGGACCAGGGCTTCGACGTCATTGAGGTGGCCAGGCTGAATGGGTCCTTCCGCTATGTGGTCATCTCGCAGGGGCTGGACAAGCCACGGGCCATCACAGTCCATCCAGAGAAGGGGTGAGACATTGCACAAAGCTGCTCAGAGAGGGGCATCATCTGGGGGGTGGACAGGAACTGGAGACCCTCCCTGCAGAGCTGTGCAGTTTGCACGCAGTGGAAAAGGACTCGTAGGTCTCTCACCGGAGGACAGGCCCCCGGTGTCCAAACCAGCTGGGCTTAACCACCCTTTTGCTGATGGGCTGAGCTTCTTGGGAGGTCCCTGTGACTTTGTGGGTGCTAGCACCTCAGAAAATCCAAGTGGAGCCTCCTCAGACCAGCTCCAGCTTTGGACAGAGTCATAGGGAGAGGAGAGTCGTTTGGGTCTGGGGAAGGATGGAGAAGAGCACCTTACATGCCTGGCACATGAGCTGGTTTCTGGGCTGTGTCCAGCTGCAATGCAGCGCTCCTTTCCCCAGCTGCAGCACGGACTGCAGGCATGTGGTGGCTACGAGGCCGCCAGATCACCAGGAGTCTGGACTGAGGCCCTGGTGTAGAGGGACGAGGGGCAGAGGTGTTTGTCCTCTGCTCCGATGGCCAAAAGGCCGGAGGATGCTGCTTCTGGCCAGCCTCATGGTCACGTCCCTGCTGTCCCCTGCAGGTATCTGTTCTGGACGGAGTGGGGGCAGTACCCCCGCATCGAACGGTCACGCCTGGATGGGACCGAGCGGATGGTGCTGGTGAACGTCAGCATCAGTTGGCCCAACGGCATATCTGTTGACTATGAGGTACAGCCACCAGCTGGGAGGATGGTCCTGAGGGTTCCTGCAGCTGTGCCCTGGCTGGTGGGATCCTGGCGCACTGCTCCATTGCTAACTGGGATCCTTTCTCATCGCCTCAGGATGGGAAGCTTTACTGGTGTGATGCCCGGACAGACAAGATTGAACGAATCGACCTGGAGACAGGTGAAAACCGAGAGGTCGTTCTATCCAGCAACAACATGGACATGTTCTCGGTGTCGGTCTTTGAGGAGTACATTTACTGGAGTGATAGGTATGGTGCCTGAGGCGCCCGGCGGTGGTGGGGGTGCCCCAGGCACTGGCAGTGTGGGATGGTGGGGGGAGCTGGTGGGCGCTACGGGGAAGGTGGCAGAGCTGGGTCCTGCCGCATGGTGCTGCTGAGGTGGGCTGTGCGTTGGTTGCTCGGTGACTCTGTCCTTTCTTAGGACTCACGCGAATGGCTCCATCAAAAGAGGCAACAAGGACAACGCCACCGAGTCTGTGTCCCTGCGGACAGGGATTGGCGTGCAGCTCAAGGACATCAAAGTCTTTAACCGGGCCAGGCAGAAGGGTACGTCCTGGAGCGGGGTGGCAGCCCCTCGTGCAGTGCTGCCAAGCGCTGACAGCCGCCTGGGCTGGGCTCCCACGGCAGGCAGATGTGGGGAGGGGGATGGAAACAAACAGGCCACTGTGTCCCGGTCAAAGAACTGTGCCGCACCGTGGGCTGAGCCCTTTTCTTCACCCACTTCCTCTGGGAGCGGGGAGAGGTGAAAAGCGGCTGAGTGGGAGCATCCTCCTGCACAGAGCCTGCCCAGTCCCTCGAACAATCCCCCCTTTCCTCCCCAGGCACCAACATCTGTGCCCAGAGCAACGGGGGCTGCCAGCAGCTCTGCCTGTTCCGGGGCGGCGGGCAGAGGACGTGTGCCTGCGCTCACGGCATGCTGTCTGAGGACGGGGTGAGCTGCCGGGACTACGATGGCTACCTGCTGTATTCGGAGCGCACCATCCTCAAGAGCATCCACCTGTCGGATGAGAACAACCTCAATGCGCCCATCAAACCCTTCGAGGACGCAGAGCACATGAAGAACGTCATCGCCCTGGCCTTTGACTACCGCTACGGCTCCAAGGGCAGCAACCGCATATTCTACAGCGACATCCACTTCGGCAACATCCAGCAGATCAACGATGACGGCACAGGGCGCAAGACCATTGTGGAGAGTGAGTGTCATAGGGCTCCCTCCGCGGGCGTCTGCTCTCAGACCCCTCTTTCCTCTTCTTCCCTGACACCTCTTCCTGAAGTCCCTCCTTCCTCGCCCAAGGGCTTGTTTTCCTTTCCTCAGCTAATGTTTTTGGGTGTTTTCGAGAGGCAGTTGTTAAGGGTTCAGCTGTGAGCTTTCCACCAGAGCCTCTAGAAGAGGCAGCAGCCTGTGGTAGAGGACACAAGTGTCAGGAGCAGCCTGCAGAGCTTGTTCTAGCAAGGAGAGTGTATCACAAGGCTCAGGTGTGCACATGGGTATGCATTGCTCTAGAAACAAGGCACTGCAGCAAACTTGGGATCTGCTCTGTGTTTGCATTTGACTTCCAAGACAGAGACGTCGAGCCTGAGCAAACCTTGCCAGCCTGGCCCCGTCTTCACCCCCCAGCCCTTGGTTTGCACTTGGTTGGTTTTATTGGCTCCTACAGCAGTTGAAAAGACCACGTCGGTTGCTCTTCCTCGCTAGGGAGCACCTCCAGCAAGGGTTATAGATGTGCTCACTAATGAGTGTATTTACATTTGGCACTTGGGATAGCTGTTATCACTGAGATCAGGAGAGCAGGGCCCATCTGTCGTAGCCGGTTCATTAAACCTTTTGCTGATCGTTAACAAGGGAGGAAGGATGGGTGTACAGTTCAAGTTCCTGGCCTGGGAGCCAGAGGGAAGGTCTCCTTGGTCAGCCACGAGTCTTCATCTTGTCATTTTGTGCCTCTGGGCCTTAGCTCTCCCCTGGCAGAGGGAGACATCCCCTTCCCAGCGCCGCTGCTGTGGGGACAGGGGACCCAGAGCAAGGCCAGGCCAGCGCAGGGGAGATGATCAGAGAGTGAGCTTGAAAGCTGAGCTCAAGTCCTCTTTTTATCATAGGTGAGCGTCGCTCAGCCTTCCTGCAAGGAAGTGTCATTACCCGGTGGGTAGCAGAGGTCTGCCCAGGAGGCCCCTGAAGTCTCCTGGGGTCTCAGCTCACCGGTTAGCACAGACACCAGCTCAGCCATGCTGAGTCCCCTTGGTGTTTGCAAGCAGCCAGAGTCTCTGAGGGATTTTTTTTTTGGGGGTGTAATTAAAAGCAATAACTTCAGGCTGCCAAAGAAGCCACATCCAAGTGTCACGGTCAGCACTGGCTGTGCTGAGTGAGCCGGGCAGCCTTGCAGAAGCATGGTCTGGATGCGACCCTTGCCTGTCCTCCTCTCCTGCAGACGTGGGCTCAGTGGAGGGGCTGGCGTACCACCGCGGCTGGGACACGCTGTACTGGACAAGCTACACCACCTCCACCATCACCCGCCACACCGTGGACCAGAGTCGCCTGGGGGCTTTTGAGAGGGAGACAGTGATCACCATGTCAGGGGACGATCACCCCCGGGCCTTTGTGCTGGATGAGTGCCAGAAGTGAGTGGCCGTCGGTGGTCCAGCCAGCCTGCCTGGGGGTCCATGTGGTCCCAGGGCCAGCACCCAGGCAGACACCCCTTCACTGGGGCGGAAGCACTGGTTCCCAGCACAGAGAGTTGGACCCTCAGGAGAAAGGCCCTGTGCCCTGCCCACATGTCCTTCAGCACCCCAAAGCAAAGATGGAAACCCCATCCCATCCCCTTCTCTGGCTGGCTGGTACCAGGGGGTACCATGTTTCCCAGCTGGCTGTAGGGGCCTCATTCTTCCCCCTCCCACCTGGTTTTACGTGGGGACAATGTCCCATCCATCTCAAAGTCCCTAGAAGCCCCACAGCAGCAGAGGGGTGGGCTGAGCCAACACATACCTGGCAGAGAGCTGGGGTTGCAAAGGCATTGCGTGTCTCTCCCCTTCCAGCCTGATGTTCTGGACCAACTGGAATGAGCAGCACCCCAGCATCATGCGTGCCACCCTCTCTGGTGCCAACGTCCTCATCATCATTGACCAGGACATACGGACACCCAATGGGCTGGCCATTGACCACAAGGCTGAGAAGATCTACTTCTCTGATGCCACGCTGGACAAAATTGAACGCTGTGAATATGACGGCTCCCATCGCCATGTGAGTCCAGACCTGGCCCCGGGGGCAGAGAAGGGGAAGAGAGTGGCGAGTGTTGAAACTGGAGCTGGCGCGTTGTCAGAGAATAGCGGGACTGTTCCTGGGGCACGGGGGGACAGGCCTTCCCCTGGGACAGATGCTGCTGCATCCCACAGCCAGGTTCCCTCATGCTCACATTTGCCAATGTCTGGCAGGTGATCCTGAAATCGGAGCCTGTGCACCCCTTTGGCCTGGCTGTCTACGGCGATTACATCTTCTGGACGGACTGGGTGCGCAGGGCTGTGCAACGAGCCAACAAGTATGTGGGCACTGACATGAAGCTTCTGCGAGTTGACATCCCCCAGCAGCCAATGGGCATCATTGCTGTGGCCAACGACACCGACAGCTGTAAGGACCCCCCAGCACCCACAGCCTCACCGCTGTGGGCCCCTGCACCCCTGCCTCTGCCAGACCTCTGTCCCCCCTCTCTTCCACCCCGTCTGCAGGCCAGGGGAAGGGGGAACCCATCCCACCATCCTTCCTGGCTGGTCATTGCCCCTTTGGGACCCTCACGCCAAGGCCTCTCCGTCTCTAAACCCTGTGCAGGCTGAAGGGAGAGAGAGAGAGAATTTGCCCCATTTGTGCTCTTCCCACAGCATCTTCCTTGCCAGATCTGGGGAGTCTGGAGGTCCCCAACCCCATGCATCCCCCATAGCCCCATCTGAAGAGCCTGGGGAGGAACCCCAACTTTTCCTCTCCCCAGCAGGGAGCACAAGGGGATGGGACCGCTGAGACTGTCCCCGGTGTAACTGCTCTCCATCTCTCCTAGGTGAGCTGTCCCCATGCAGGGTGAACAACGCTGGCTGTCAGGATCTCTGTCTGCTCACACCCAAAGGACATGTCAACTGCTCCTGCCGTGGCGAGCGCGTCCTGCAGGAGGATTTCACCTGCAAAGGTGGAGGGGGGGTGGAAGTGGGAGCTGACGGGGATGGGAAGGGGAGGAGGAGAGGCCAGTCTCAGCCTGGCAGAGCTGACGTTCCCCACACCCTCCACAGCCCTGAATTCCACCTGCAATGTGCATGATGAGTTTGAGTGTGGGAACGGTGACTGCATTGACTTCAGCCGGACCTGCGACGGTGTGGTCCACTGCAAGGACAAGTCAGACGAGAAGCAGTCCTACTGCAGTAAGGTTCCTCCTCTTGCTGCTTTGCTCACACACACACACACACCCGGCACATGCAGACACCCTGCTCGAGCTGCCAGCTCTGCTCAGCTGAGGGAGCCAGGACTCCTGGGTGTCTTGTGCCCCTCAAGTGCTCACAGTCCCTCTTGTCCTCCCAGAAAGCCAGGCCAGGCTTTAAGTACTCCAGGTCTTTTCCAGTTTTGGGGGGCAGGCTGGAGAGTGAGACACCTTGAGCCGACCCGGTGTGGGGCTGCAGCACCCTCCCTCTAACACCAGCCCTTGCTCCTCAGAGGTCTCTGCTGGGCAAAGGCCATGCTTAACCCCGTGACGTTTTGCCAGCACAGCATGAGGGAGCCTGTTTCCTAATCCTGCCTGTGTAGTTTCTTCCCCTGCTGAAGGATCCCTGTGGAGCTGAGGCCCCTGGGGGTGCAGCCCCTCTCCTCCCACTCACCTCCTCTCCTCCTCCCTTGCAGGCAGCCGCAAGTGCAAGAAGGGTTACCTGCACTGCATGAACGGACGCTGCATCGCCAGCCGCTACTGGTGCAATGGCGTGGATGACTGCGGGGACAACTCGGACGAAGTGCCGTGTAATAGTAAGCAGGCTGGCTGGCTCCCAGCCAGCCCTTGCCAGGGCTCAGTCAGCCGTCTGGGACGGGGCAGAGGCTTCGGGAAAGAGTTACCTTCAGCTTGACAGGATCAGAGCAGAGCCAGGGCTTAATGGACAGTCAAGGTCTAAATCCTACTTGTGCTGCTTGTGCCACGGACCACTTTGTAAAGCTCGCTCCCTGACAGCTGGGAGGAAGAACTCCCAAGCACGGCCATGCGGCACCCAGAGCCTCCTGAGAACAGTGGTTTGACACCCAGGAGGAACACAAGGCGATGGCAAGGCACCTCATGGCTCCTGTGCTCCCGAAAAAGGGGCACCCGAGCATCCCCAAGGGCAGCGTCCCTTCAGAGCTGCAGGAGCCCGTCTGCTGGGTTCAGAACTGACGGGGAAGGTCGGGGGCTTCCCTGAGCCCATCGAGGCCTGCTAACGACAGGCCAGCTCGGGAGACGAGCTCAGGCTGCCAGGCAGAGCCAGAGAGGCACCAGGACTGAGCTGGGAGGGAACCGGAGCTGGGACTGTAGGATCAGGCAGTCCGTAGCCGCGCTGAGAAGCGGGTGTATGTGCATGCGTGCATGTCCACGATGTGAGTGGGGGCCGTGGAGTGGCTGTACGTGCTGGGTCCCCCAGCCCAGCCTCATCCACTGTGGGGGCTTCCCCCTTGCAGAAACCAGCTGCGCTGCTACCGAGTTTCGCTGCCGTGATGGGAGCTGCATTGGGAATTCGAGCCGCTGTAACCAGTTCATCGATTGCGAGGATGCTTCGGATGAAATGAACTGCAGTGAGTGCCCCAGCCGCTGTCCTGTGTTTCCTGCTGCTTCCCCAGCTCTGCCCTGCTGGAGCTCTGGTGATGCTCCTGCCCTCTGTGCCTGTGGGCAGGGGCCTGGGGCCCTGCACCTCGTTCCAGTCTTTGGGACTTAATCAGGGAGGGAGAAGGGCCCTGGCTCCCATCCTGTCAGCAGAGGCAGGCTCAGGTTAGCCTGCCGGCTGGAAGCAGCCCCCGTGCCGTGCTTGGCACCTCACCACCCAGCAGCACATCAAAAGCACTTGACGTGGTCCTAGCAGCTTGGGGCACATGTGGGGCAGAGGCAGCTCGGCCCTGCTCTGGGGAGGGAAGGGTTAGCAGCAGTGGCGCGAGGTTTCGTGCTGTGTGGTGGGAGCTGGACCAAAGGGCTGTGCCACTGGTGAGCAGCACCGGTCACCCGGGGCTCCTGGTGTGGTTCCTTGCAGCCGCCACTGACTGCAGCAGCTATTTCAAGCTGGGAGTGAAGGGTACCACATTCCAGAAGTGTGAACACACCTCTCTGTGCTATGCTCCAAGTTGGGTGTGCGATGGGGCAAACGATTGCGGAGACTACTCAGATGAGCGCAACTGCCCAGGTGAGAGTGGGGAGAAGAAAGGGGGCTCGGGCAGGGGCATCACGCCAACCCTCTGGGTGCTCCCCTTTGGGGTCTGTTTGGGCGGAGATGCTTCATTTGCACACTGGGACCATCGTCCTTTGCCCGTGCAGCTCTGCACGCTGATCAATATGGGATCACAGAGGGCTTTGGGGGAGGAATCCTTTGGAGTCGGGCAGTTCTGGGTCGGGAAGAGGCAGGACGCGTCCATGCCACCACCCTTAATGACGTTTCTTTCACAAACCAGGTGGGAGGAAACCCAAGTGTCCAGCCAATTACTTCGCCTGCCCAAGCGGGAGGTGCATCCCCATGACTTGGACCTGCGACAAAGAGGACGACTGCGAGAATGGAGAAGACGAGACTCACTGCAGTGAGCGGCAGGGTGGGGAGAGCAAGGGACTCCAGAGTGATAGCATGGGGTGGCGAGCGAAGCGTGCTAGAGGGGAGGCAGGACCCTCTCCTCTCTCTGACATCCCTTTGCCAAGGACCAGATTCCAGATTCTTCCCCTTCTGGGGTCTTATTCCACAAGCTTGGGCTTTTAACTGAGACCAAAGCAAGTGTGCTGGTGCATTTATTTGCTCAGCACACACATGAGTGTCCATGGTCATTTCAAAGGTGGCCAGTTCCAGCTCACTTGAGTTACATTTTTAGTTCCAACATCCCTGAACAAACCCCAAGCAGTGCTGAGGAACTGGGGAACCTCCAGAGCAGAGAATCCCACACCAGTCCTGCAGCTGCAGTGCCCATCAGCGTGGGATGTGGCAACTGCCATGGCTGGGCAAGCAGTAGCCCTAGCATCACGCTGGGCACCAGCCCCGGAGCCTGGCTGGCCCAGCCTGCCTGTGCCCTGTTGCCGTGTCCTTCCCCCATCATCGCCCTAGCTCTGACCCCTCCTCTCGTCCTCCTCCAGACAAATTCTGCTACCCCGTGCAGTTTGAGTGCAACAACCACCGCTGCATCTCCAAGCTCTGGGTGTGTGACGGGGCAGATGACTGCGGGGACGGCTCTGATG
The DNA here is from genome assembly GCA_013400195.1 of Aramus guarauna. Classification (NCBI taxonomy): domain Eukaryota; kingdom Metazoa; phylum Chordata; class Aves; order Gruiformes; family Aramidae; genus Aramus; species Aramus guarauna. The sequence goes on from VXBL01007457.1 coordinate 85,536, forward strand.
AGGACAGCCGCTGCCGTGAGTCTGCTCCAGCCCCTGCTCTGACCTCAGTCCCTGCCTGTGCTGCTGCTCCATCTCTGCATCTTATTCCTGCCTCTGCCCATCCCTTCTTCCACCTTTGCTTTCCTGTGCCGTGGTCCTTGCTGCTCTCCTGGGTTCTGTACCTTGTCCCCCCACCCGAGACGTGGGGGCACGTAGCCCAAGAGTGCTGGTTCTCCAGCTGGGGGTGACTGACCTCCTTCCTGCTTCTCCCTTCCCCAGGGCTGACCACCTGCAGCACAGGATCCTTCCAGTGCCCAGGCACCTATGTGTGCGTGCCAGAGCGCTGGCTCTGTGACGGAGACAAGGACTGTGCGGACGGAGCTGACGAGACCCTCGCTGCCGGCTGCTGTGAGTCCCCCGAGGGCTGGGTGCGTGGCGGGGCCAGGGGCTGGAGAGGCACATGGTGTAGTGGGCTAGCCCCACTCCCTGGGGTCCCTGTGGGCACCAGGTGGGATGCTTTGGCCTGGCCACTTCCCTGCCAGGCTCACAGGAGAAAACTGCAGTGCTGTGGTCAGAGCAGACTTGGGCACGGGGACGTGTGGGTGGCTTTCCCTGGTTGTGAGGAGAAGAGCATTGTCACGTGGGTCAATAGCCAAAGGCACCGCGTTGCCCCAGTGCTGTTCACAGCCACAGGACAAGGGCACAGGCCTGGCCTCAAGCTGGGGACAGAGGAGGGAGAGTCCCTGCCCCCCACTGGTCTGTGCCTCAGCTCTTGTCCTCAGCGCCCCAAGGTGAAGGGCTTGGGGGGCAGGCAGGAGAGCACGCAGTCTGGCAGGGTGCTGACAGTGATGCCTCATTGCAGTGTACAACAACACGTGCGATGAGCGGGAGTTCATGTGCGGAAACCGCCAGTGCATTCCCAAGCACTTCGTCTGCGACCATGATGATGACTGCGGTGATGGCTCGGATGAGTCCCCAGAGTGTGGTGGGTGTCCGCGGGACTGGGGAGGACAGCGAGGGCAGTATCTCCTGTAGCTTTGTCCCTGACAGCCACGCTGGGTCTCCTGGGCTTTGAGATGGGACCCTGGAAGGGTCTTCATCATCCAGAAGGGGTTTGATGTGAGAGCAGCGTGAGGGGGAACCAGGAGAAGGGAGCAGGAGGGGTTCAATGTTGGGTGGGCAAGCTGTTCCCCCCCCAACCCTGCTGCAGGGCATCCACCCTGGCACAGAGCAGTTTTGGAGAGATCCAAACCCACCCACATATGCCACCTCCTTGGCCCCTGTGGTGCAGTCCTGTCCTGGGGCAGGCTGCAGGGAGGTTTGGGCACCTGTGCCACGGCTCCACACAGCCCAGCCACCACGGTGTCCCCGTCGCTCCTGGCCGGCTCAGGAAGTTGGGCTGTGCCATCTGAGCCTGCTGCCCTCCCGCAGAGTACCCCACCTGCGGCCCCCACGAGTTCCGCTGCGCCAACGGCCGCTGCCTCAGCAACAGGCAGTGGGAGTGCGACGGCGAGTTCGACTGCCACGACCACTCGGACGAGGCGCCCAAGAACCCGCGCTGCACCAGCCCAGGTACCTGCAGGAGGCGTGGCGGGGGAGCGGGGCCATGCGGATGCCTTGCACTGACCGCTGCTGCCGCCTCTTCGCCCCGCTGCAGAGAACAAGTGCAACGACTCCTTCTTCCTCTGCAAGAATGGGAAGTGCATCCCGGAGGCACTGCTTTGCGACAACAACAACGATTGCACAGACGGCTCAGATGAGCTCAACTGTTTCATCAATGAGTGCCTCAACAAGAAGCTGAGCGGCTGTTCCCAGGAGTGCGAAGACCTCAAGATCGGATACAAGGTAGGGACCCACAGGCTAGGAGGGTCAGCTGGAGGGATGCTCTACAGACACTCTTAGCATGAAGGTTGCTTCTGTCCTGTGCCAGCTGGGCAAGGGATGTACACACGGGCAGTTTGACCTGTGCGTGTGTGTGCTGCTGTTGAATGTGCAAGCTGTCTGTTCCTGAGCCCGCTGGTCCCATGGTGATGCCTGTCACATCCCAGCGTGCGGGCCCTGGATGTGTCTAACAGCTCCGGGTTGCCTCCTGCAGTGTAGATGCCGTCCTGGGTTCCGGCTGAAGGACGACGGGAAGACGTGCATTGACATCGATGAGTGCTCCACCACCTACCCCTGCAGCCAGAAGTGCATCAACACTCTGGGGAGCTACAAGTGCCTGTGCATAGAGGGCTACAAGCTCAAACCTGACAACCCCACCAGCTGTAAAGCTGTCACAGGTGAGAGCCAAGAGTGGACTCGGAGGCAGGGATGCTCTTCTGGCGACCGGGGGATGCTGCCGGCATTGGAGTCAGTCACAGAGCTCTGCAAGGCAAAGTAGCTGCACCTGACTCTCAAAGGAGAGCTGGGAAGCAGTGGGGCAGGGAGGGCAGCAGGTCTGCAGGGGATCTGCCCACATCCCAGCAGCTCTTCCCTGACACATCTCGTGGTTTCCCTGTGCAGATGAAGAACCCTTCCTCATCTTTGCCAACCGGTACTACCTGAGGAAGCTCAACCTGGATGGCTCCAACTACACGCTGCTCAAGCAGGTGCCGAGGGAGCTGGGAGCCAGAGTGGGCACCAGCCCCACATGGCTGGGGGTTCGGGGTTGGAGAGGGGCCCTGGAGACCTGCCAGCCTGGGAGTTTGGGCTCCTGGCTTCCCAGGCAGATGGTAGAGCCTGTAGAAACAGCAGCTCTATGAGTATACAGGAGGTCCTGTGTAAGCATAGCTCATTGGTAGCAGACCTTTATAAGGTCGGGGTTGCACAACAGTTGTCTGTAGGTGCGTTTTAACTTCTCTGCCGCAGGGATTGGGAGTTGAGGCTGGGGGCTCACTGGCCTTTGTAAAGCCCCCGTAACCTTGTGCTAGCAGGCGAGGCTGTGCCAATGCTTCTCCCTTCTTGCCAGGGGCTGAACAATGCGGTGGCTCTGGATTTCGACTATCGGGAGCAGATGATCTACTGGACAGATGTCACCACGCAGGGCAGCATGATCCGCCGCATGCACATCAACGGGAGCAACGTTCAGGTGGGGGACTGAGATGGCCGCTCGGGCACCCCCGGTCCAGGCCGCTGGTCCTCACCCACCTCCTGCACAGGGAGGCTGCCAGGAGGGGCCCAGACTGGCGCCAGGGCCACAGGGGAAGAGGGCACAAGCCCTGCTGTGGGGCCATGAGTGGGCTTGGGGCATCAGCCCAGGTTGCTTAGGGATGTTTTCCAGCACCATCCCAATCAGAAGTGGGCTCCACACTGCCCCAAAGCGGTGGGCAAGGAGGGCTGGGGGACAAGAAGGGTGAGGAAAGGGAGCTGGGCACAACCATCTGCAGGGGTGATGCGCCAGGGAAGAGGGATGTTGTCATCCCTGAGGGACCAGGGCAGGATCCGGTTCTCCCTGTCGAGCCTCAACATCTCTCTTTTTTCCCGACAGGTTCTTCACCGCACTGGCCTCAGCAACCCCGACGGACTGGCTGTGGACTGGGTGGGGGGCAACCTGTACTGGTGTGACAAAGGTCGGGACACCATCGAAGTGTCGAAGCTCAACGGCGCCTACCGCACCGTGCTGGTGAACTCGGGCCTGCGTGAGCCCCGGGCACTGGTGGTGGATGTGCAGAATGGGTGAGAGCCTGGGGGGACCTGCACTTTCCCCTCTGTGCAGGGAGGGAGCTGCCGGCCTCTCTGCTGCCTTGCCATAGTCGTGGAGGCTGGGAGATGGGACGAGGCCTTCCCTCCTTGCCTCCAGGACACCTGGCTGCTTCTCCCTGCCCTGCACCCGCATAGTTTAGCCACACGATGGGCAGAATGCGGCCGCTGTTTTGGCTTGGGCCAGACTCAGCCTCCCTGCGCTCTTCTGTTTCATCCCCAGTTACCTATACTGGACAGACTGGGGGGACCACTCCCTGATCGGGAAGATCGGCATGGATGGCACCAACCGCAGCGTCATTGTTGACACCAAGATAACTTGGCCCAATGGCCTCACCCTTGACTACATCAACAGCCGAATCTATTGGGCGGATGCGCGGGAGGACTACATTGAGTTTGCCAGCCTGGACGGCTCCAACCGGCACACAGGTGAGAGTGCTGGGGCTCCCGGGGCACTGCCAGGCTTTTGTGGGATGTGGGCTTTGGATCGGTCGTGAAAGCAGGAGCCAGGGCTGCTGTGTGCAGTCACCAGCTCCAGCAGCTCCTCTGTGCCTCTGACCAGGGGAAGAGACTTTGTTCCCTGGCTGAGGTGTCCCTGAAGAAAGACCGTGCTGTGGGAGTGGTGGCGTGGGGCTGAGCCACCTTGCTGAGCCACCCACTCCCCCTTGCAGTGCTGAGCCAGGATATCCCGCACATCTTTGCGCTCACCCTCTTTGAGGATTTCATTTACTGGACCGACTGGGAGACCAAGTCCATCAACCGGGCCCACAAGACTACAGGAGCCAACAAGACCCTGCTGATCAGCACACTGCACCGCCCCATGGACATCCACATCTACCACCCCTACCGCCAGCCTGACGGTGAGCTGTGGGGCTGGGGCCGAGGGGCTGGGGTGGCCCTGGCGCTGCGGAGCAGCCTGGGCAGGAGGCTGGGATTGGGCACGATGTGCAAAGAGATGCCAAGTTGGGCAGGGAGTGCAGGAGAGGGGTGTGCGGTGCAGCTGGGGGTTCACGTGCCAACCTGAGGGTCTCCCACCTTGGTCTGACTCGTGGTTGTCTCCCTGCTCTCCCCAGTTCCCAACCATCCCTGCAAGACCAACAACGCTGGCTGCAGCAACCTCTGCCTCCTCTCACCGGGTGGGGGGCACAAGTGTGCGTGTCCCACCAACTTCTATTTGGGCAGCGATGGCAAAACCTGCGTCTCCAACTGCACAGCCAGCCAGGTAACAGCCTGCCTGCCCCTGCCTGCACCTGCCTGCGTGGACATCCCCCCCCTGCAGCAAGCATGTGCCTGTGCCCGTGTGTGGGTCCCCCCTGCCATAGTTTCACCAGGTCCCAGCTCCTCTGCTTGTGCTGGTGCCAGCACTGTGTGCATCTGGGTGCTGGTGTGCACATGCCTTCTCCAGGCGTGGGCAACACCTCCCTCCTGTGGCACTTCCCAGCACTTACATACGGCAGTCGTTTGAGGGTGCCCAGGGGAGCCAGAGACCCTCCGGCTCCGGAATGACCTTCTGCCTGCCCCCCTCCCTCCCTCAAACCCCAGAGGCTGTGTGGTGTGGGCTCAGGGCTAAGGCTTTGCTCCAGGTCAGGACACAGAGTAACCTGGGGGTGCCTGGGAAGGGACAGCACAGAGATCAGTGCCCTTGGCAGAGTTCCCTGGGGACAAAGCCACCTGGGGTCCTCCCTCCCCGCTCTGAGCCGCCCACACAAGGTTGTCTCTCTGTCACAGTTTGTCTGCAAGAATGACAAGTGCATCCCTTTCTGGTGGAAATGCGACACCGAGGACGACTGCGGGGACCGTTCGGACGAGCCAGAGGACTGCCGTGAGTGCTGAGCGAGGCTGACCACAGCCCACAGTGTCCCTGCACCCTGACCATGCTGCCCAGCTCTTGCCAGCCCTACAGCATCTGTGTGCTGTCCAGAGCAGCCTGGCGCTGCTTGTGCAGCTGGTCCCCCAAAGCCCTGCTGCTGCTCTGCCTTCGGGACAGCACTGCTGCTCCCCACTCAGCTCTGGCGAAGAGGAGGGTTTATCCCATTAACGGGGCTCAGAGAACAGCGGGATAACGTGCTGTCCCTGTGTGGGGTATTGCCCTGTGGAGGATAGCAGCCGACTGCTGCCCTCGGAGCAGAGCTGCCCCTTCACTGCACCAGAGCCCAGGGTTGGGTGCTGGTTGCTCAGTCCCTGCTGAGGACCCCAGAGGGGAAAGCAGGAGGTTAAGATTTTCCCTGAAAATGTTCCGCAGAGCAAACGTTTCACTCTGTCTTACCCCACAGCTGAGTTCAAATGCAGGCCGGGGCAGTTCCAGTGCTCCACTGGGATCTGCACCAACCCAGCCTTCATCTGTGATGGAGACAATGACTGCCAGGACAACTCAGATGAAGCCAACTGTGGTAGGTTCTCTGCCTCCCCTTGTGGCCCTCAAACCCCAGCAGGGCTGCAGCATCCCAGTACAGCAGAGATGCAGCGTGTCAGCTTTTGACCGTGCTGCCTCCCTTCCCAGATATCCACGTCTGTCTGCCCAGCCAGTTCAAATGCACCAACACCAACCGCTGCATCCCTGGCATTTTCCGCTGCAACGGGCAGGACAACTGCGGTGACGGCGAGGATGAGAAGGACTGCCGTAAGTGGGGAGCTGTTAAGCATATTAGGGATGAGGAACATCCTCTGTGTAGAGTCTCTGTCCACCGTCACCCTGCTGCTCTTACAGACACTTCTGCTTCCTAGTGGAAACAAAATCCTTAAATCCCTCGGAGTGGCAAGTTCAATATTTGCCATGGATTTGCACTGAGCCTGTCGCACAGCTGAGGGATCTTGTGGCTTCTGCCCTGTCTCCCTGCAGCTGGTTGAGGCTTCTGAGGCTACTGCAGGGCTCTGTTCCCCTCCCCTCTCTGCGCATGGGCACCGAGCATGGCCAGACACTTGTTGTGATGCCCACGGCATCTTCACGCCTCTCTGCTCTGTGTGGTTGTGTTTGTGGGGTGGTGGCTGGGAGACCCCTGCCTGCCCCACTGCCTCTCCTGACTCTGCTTCTCCCTCCTGCAGCGGAGGTGACTTGTGCCCCCAACCAGTTCCAGTGTGCGATCACCAAGCGCTGCATCCCCCGCGTCTGGGTGTGTGACCGGGACAACGACTGTGTGGATGGCTCAGATGAACCTGCCAACTGCAGTAAGAGCCTGTGTGGGGAGGGGCGGGTGGGTCTGGTCACACCAAACCCGGGAGCTCCCCCGCACCCGGTCACGTCTGTGTGTCTCTGCCTGTGGGATGGCGGGTCCCTGCTCAGTCCCCACAGGTACTGCGGGCAGTGGGTGATGGTGGTGGTGGCTTTGCGTGGATCCGTCCTTCTGAGATACTCCTTCCTCTGACTTATCTTTGGAGAATTGCTTGAAAGAGGGGGATCTTGCCCACCCTGTTCCAAGCAGGGGTGCTGCAGTCAGCTCCAGGCTGTTGGCACAAGGTGTTCATCAGCCCTGCAGAGGAAAGAACTATGCCTGGCCAGTGCTAACCCCACCTCCCCATACCCGTGTCATCTTGTTTCTCTGCGCCAGCACAAATGACGTGTGGAGTGGATGAGTTCCGGTGCAAGGACTCGGGCAGGTGCATCCCAGCGCGCTGGAAGTGCGACGGGGAGGACGACTGCGGGGATGGGTCCGATGAGCCCAAGGAGGAATGTGGTGAGCAGGGACTGGGGAGATAAGCCCAAATGGCATCTTGTGCCCCCCCCGCCTTCCCTGAGGGTCTGGCTGCCCTGGCACTGTCTGTCCCCTCCACCTCCCTGGTGTGCCTGGGGCTGGGGGAGGTTTGAGTTGCTCCTTTTCCAAACTGTGTGGGCAAGGCTGGGTCGGAGGGAGGCTGGCAGAGAGCAGCACTGCCGGCCCCGCTAGCTGGCGTGCCCATCCCTCCCCTTGCACGGGGCAATGCTGATGCCTGGCCCTGTCCCGTCCCTCAGATGAACGCACCTGCGAGCCCTACCAGTTCCGCTGCAAGAACAACCGCTGCGTGCCAGGTCGCTGGCAGTGCGACTACGACAATGATTGCGGAGACAACTCAGATGAGGAGAGTTGCAGTACGTGCCGCCTTCGAGCCTTTGCTATGTCGGGAGCCAGCTGTGCAGTGGAGAGGGGAGCGGTTCAGGTGCCCCCAGGCCCTCTGCCTGCCAGTGCTCCCAGCTGCGGGGGGGAGCATCAGGCTGGTGGGGGTGGGTGACCAGGGAGCAGCCTCCTTTCCCTGGACAGAACGTGCCTGACTCCATGGGTCCGGCTTAGCCCGGTCCCGCAGCCAGGGCCTGGCTGCTGGCTGTTCCGAGGAGAGGCCCCAAGTGGGACAGGTAAAAGGGAGGAGGTGACCCCAGTGCCGTCCCTGGCAGGCAGCACACGGGCCCTGTCTGGCCACGCTCACCCACGGCACTCACGGGCACCTCGTCCCGCTCATGGTGGAGCAGCTTTGCTTTAGACCATTGCCCCATGCTTTTGGCCCCAAACCCTTTGAAATGGTTTGGCCTGGGGTGATGGTGGGGGGACACTGAGCCTTTGGGTGGGGAACTGTGCAACCACCTGAACACAGGTCACAAACCTGGACCTGGACCAGCGTGCAGGGAGGTGGCTGGTCCCCAGAAGTCGTGGCAGGTGATCAAGTTGCTGCCCCTTAATGAGTTACTGCCTGTTAGCGGAGCCGTGCCACCACCTGCCCCACTGAGCAGCAGAGGACCGTGACCGTCCACGTGGACAAGATGGTTCTTGGGGCTCTGTTGCGGGCAGGAGCCTGGTCCTGTCCCTCCGTAGGGGCGCAAGCTGCCCGTGGGATGGCACCAGGGTCTGCTGCCAGCTGCAGGGGCCTGGGTAGAGCCGGACCCTCTTCCCACCATGCAGTGCCAGCCCTGGGTCCCTCTGTCTCTCTAGGGTGCAACTTTTTTTTTCCTTTTCTGTTGATTTCACGTTGTGTTTTTGAGTTTGTGCCATTTCACTTCATCTTATGTTTTTCTCCATTTTCACACTGTCGTTATGGGGCGCTCAGAGGTAGGTTCCTGCCAAAATCTTTTAATTCCATGTACAGCCTCTCTAAAATAAATGAAGACAAGAAATTCTAGGTGAGCGCAGAGGGGTTGGGACTGGACAACCCAAGCAGATTTACTGAGCGTCAGCACCAGCATCTCCCTCCACTGGAGCCGCGGTCAGGGAGGGTCCAACCCTGCTGCCTCCACTATCGGGGCCCGTGCATGGCTCATGGCTCCAAAATCTGTCCCCACCCTGCCCCTTCCTGCTCCGGCTGGACACCCCCTGCCCCCCTCTGCCCCTGCAGTCCTGTTGGCTTCCGCACTGCGGCCGGAGGAGCCGCCTGCCCTGATACATCCTACACCCGGGGCTTCCCTGAGGCAATGGGGAGGGGAAGGGTCCCGAGAGCCATCCCGGGCAGGAGGCCGCACCGCATGCTGTCCTCCTGCAGACGGATTTGGCACTGACGGTGCTGGTGCTGGCCCGGCGGGTGCATTGAGCTGTGAGGGGGAGTCCGCCCCCATGCCCTGCGAGAGGGGGACGGGTGTGCTGGCTCTGCCAGACCTGGGCAGGGTGCAGCTGCCTTTCCTCCTGCCCGCAGCTGCTGGTGGGGCAGCAGACATGGGCAGCAGGGAGCTGTGGGGCTCCTGCTGCCTTTGGTGGAGAATGACCTGGGGGACACGTCTAGCCGGGAAGCTGCCAGAGGGGAGTCTGTACGACCATAGTAACCCCCGAAAGCCCCGTTTTCCTGCAGGGATGTGGGAGCCCTGGAGTGGGATGGGAAGGGGGCTGGGAGGTGGTATCAGCCGTGGCCCTCTCTGGCAGTTCCTCTGGCTCTGCTTGCACCCCACCCTGTCCCCAGTGCCACTGGATGTGTGTCTGTGTCAGCCTGTGCCCCCCAAGCTCTTGGCCAGGGAGACCTCCTGCCCTGCAGCCCTGCCTGCACTCCGTGCTCAGGGAGATGTCCTGTGTTCTCTGTTCCCAGCGCCCCGGCCCTGCTCGGAGAGCGAGTTCTCATGTGCCAACGGCCGCTGCATCGCCGGCAGGTGGAAGTGCGATGGGGACCATGACTGTGCAGATGGCTCTGACGAGGTATGGTACCAATGGCAGGGGCTCCCTGCCAGCACCTTTTCCCTGCCCATGTGTGGGAGTGGGGACACATCCCACCCAGTCCGCCAGTGGTTCCCTGCCACCAAGGGGGGCTGCGAGCCTGGTCCTGGGTGCAGTCACGGGGCAGGAGGCTGCCACAGCTGGGACTGTCTCTGCTGACCGGTGTCTCTTGCACCTCCCCTGCAGAAAGACTGCACGCCGCGCTGCGAGTTCGACCAGTTCCAGTGCAAGAATGGGCACTGCATCCCCATGCGCTGGCGCTGTGACGCGGATGCGGACTGCATGGACGGCACTGATGAGGAGAACTGTGGCACTGGAGGTAACAGATGTGCTGCGGGGCTCCCTTGGAACTGGTCGTCTGTCCCCCCCACCCCCCCATGCCCTCCTGTCTCCTGTGTCCCCACTACAAGTGGGAGTGCTCCCCTGTGTGTGTCAGCACTGCTCTGCCCGGCCCCAGGCCATGCATGGCCCTGGAGAGCCCCCAGCTACGCTGGAAATTGGAGTTGTGGCCCCAGATGGGTGTTTCAGCAGCCAGACAGCACTGGCTGACTTGTCGTCTTCTGCCCCATGCTGTCACAGTTCGCACATGCCCCCTGGACGAGTTCCAGTGCAACAACACGCTGTGCAAGCCCCTGGCCTGGAAGTGCGATGGGGAGGATGACTGCGGGGATAACTCAGATGAAAACCCGGAGGAGTGCTGTGAGTGACACCACGTTGCCTCCCCTCAGTCCTGGCAAGGCCCCTGCCTGGCACACATCTGCCCGCAGGGGCAGCAGCCTGCCCTGAGCACCCGCACGCTGGGGAGGGGTGACGGTCCCAGAGTTCGGACACTGCGACGGGTACCCGAGGGGGCTGTCAGTACTTCTGGCAGCTCCACACGTCCCCTCTGGATGGGGCTGGCAGTGGGGAGCGGGGGCTGAGAGGGCAGGGGGCTGGGTAAGAAGAGGGCTGACCCTCCTGTAGCTGGGCCAGCAACCAGGCGATTGTCTTTGCTTCAGTCTCTTTGCTTTAGTCTCCGGAGCCCGTTCGCCCTCGTGGGACAGGCCTCCCTGGAGAGCGGGCATAGGCTGAGCGGCGGCTCGTGACAAGTGTGACAGCCTGGCTATGGCGTCTCCTTTCACCGTCACCGTTTGTTTCTGTTTGCTGGTGCAGTGAAATTCCAGTGTCCCCCCAACAGACCGTTCCGCTGCAAGAACGACCGGGTATGTCTGTGGATTGGTCGACAGTGCGACGGCATTGACAACTGTGGAGACAACACGGATGAGAAAGACTGCGGTGAGTGGGGCTGCCTGCGGGCACAGCTCTGCACCCAGCGTGGACGGGGCAGTGGGTCACCATTGCCCTCAGGCTGGTCCTTGCAGAGCGCTGGGTTTAGCCCAGGTGTTGGGGTTTGCTTTGCCCACTACTTCTTCCCAAACCCGGGAGGTGGGCGCAGGCATCCTGGGTCCCTGCCTGGTCCCTTCCTGTGCCGTTCGCGCCCTGTGGCTCCTGCGGGGCTGGGTGCCCAGGGGCATGGAGTGTCACAGCCACTGCCCCTGCTCCTGCAGAGTCACCCACAGCCAAGCCCAAGAGCTGCAGCCAGGACAAGAATGAGTTCCTGTGCGAGAACAAGAAGTGCATCAGTGCCAACCTCCGCTGCAACTTCTTTGATGACTGCGGAGATGGCTCCGATGAGAAGTCCTGCTCTCACGGTGTGTGGAGAGCTGGGGTGTCGGGGGGAGGTGGGGCGAGGGTGGACACTGGGAAGCTGCAAAGGTGCAGGTGCTGACGGTGCATCCCACCCCAGACCACAAGTCATACGACTGCATGACCAACACCACCATGTGTGGAGACGAGGCGCAGTGCATTCAGTTGCAGTCCACCACATACTGCACGTGCCGCAGAGGCTTCCAGAAGGTGCCAGACAAGAATTCCTGCCAAGGTACTTCCTGCTGCTGCTGGAGAGGGCTTGGGATTGGGCCATCGGGTTTGTGGTTGCTTTTTGCCAGTAAGATGCGTCTTCACGCCTGTGGAGTGGCTGGGACGTCATAAATGGTGTCCTTGGGGCACAAACATGGGGAATGGGGAGAGACGGGGTCTCTGAGCCCTGGGTAGCACAGAGCAGCCCCCAGCGAGAGGCCGGCCCTGGCTGTGTGTGTGTGGGCACCCTCCTGCTCTCCTCCCTGACTCAGTCTCGTCTCCCACTGCCCAGACGTCAATGAGTGCCTGCGCTTTGGGACCTGCTCCCAGCTCTGCAACAACACCAAGGGCTCCCACATCTGCAGCTGCGCCAAGAACTTCATGAAGACAGACAACATGTGCAAGGCAGAAGGTCAGGAGGGAACAGGGGCATGCACAGATCCTGTACGTGCCTGTGCTGCCCTGCGGGACCCAGCCACTCTTCCTTCCCTACTCTTCCTCCTCCTCCCCCTGCACCTCTGCCCACCCTTCCTTCTGGCACTGCCCATGCTGTCAGTCTGTCCTTCCCTGGCAGGGCAAGCCCCAAGGGGGTGCCAGGCTCCCAGTGACCCCATCCCCTACCCCACCATGCAGCTGGGCTGACCCCTGCTCCCCGCCCAGCCTGCACCAACAACTCCTCCTCTGCAGGCTCCGAGCACCAAATCCTCTACATCGCGGACGACAACAAGATCCGGAGCATGTACCCCTTCAACCCCAACTCTGCCTACGAGCCAGCCTTCCAGGGTGACGAGAACGTGCGCATTGACGCCATGGACATCTACGTCAAGGGCAACAAGATCTACTGGACCAACTGGCACACAGGCAGGATCTCGTACCGGGAGCTGCCTGCCTCTTCTGCTGCCTCCACCGCCTCCAACCGCAACCGGCGCCAGATTGATGGCGGCGTCACCCACCTGAATGTGAGCTCTGCCAAGGGCATGGTGGGAGGCACCAAGGCCAGGCTGCTGGTGTCCTCTGCCCTCACCTCTCCCCCCTTTTTGCCCTTCGCAGATCTCGGGGCTGAAGATGCCACGGGGAATTGCCATCGACTGGGTTGCTGGGAACATCTACTGGACAGACTCTGGGCGGGATGTCATTGAGGTGGCGCAGATGAAAGGCGAAAATCGCAAGACGCTGATCTCGGGCATGATTGACGAGCCCCACGCCATCGTAGTTGACCCGCTTAGAGGGTGAGAGACTCGAGCCCTTTCTCCCTTTCCTCTGCCCAGCCCTCATCCCAGCTCCACTCACCAGCAAGCCTGTCTGAGGTGGAAGCTCCCTGTACCCCAGCATCACTCTCTGTATCGGCTCGAGCTGCCGTGCCTTGGAGTCAGCACCGGGGGTCGTGTCAGTGACTCTAGGACACTGTGGGGAGAACGTGGGAGGGCTTTTCTGCCGACAGGGCATCAGGCTGTCCTGCTCTTCCCTTCCTTGCTCCCCTGCAGGGAATGACCTGCCCATGTCCTTTGCAGGACTATGTACTGGTCAGACTGGGGCAATCACCCCAAGATTGAGACGGCCGCTATGGACGGGACACTGCGCGAGACCCTGGTGCAGGACAACATCCAGTGGCCAACAGGTGAACAAAGACGGGTGCCAGGAGGGGCACGAGGGGTGGGCAAAAGCCTTGACAGGAGAGACGTACAACGCACTTGTGTTGGGGAGGCTCAGCCTGGGAGTTCTGAGCCCCGTGGCTGGAGTGTGTAGGGGTGGCAGGGGGACTGCTCTGCTGGTTGTATGGTCAGGAGGGGCTCAGGGTGGGCTGGGGGCCCGTACCTCATGGGGAGGGTGTGTGTCCCCTCAGGCCTGGCTGTGGACTACCACAACGAGCGGCTGTACTGGGCTGACGCCAAGCTCTCCGTGATCGGCAGCATCCGGCTCAACGGCACCGACCCCGTCGTGGCCATTGACAACAAGAAGGGTAAGCTGTGCCCGAGACCCACCAAAGCCGCAGGGAGGAGAGGGAGGTGCTGGGGGTGATTTGTCCGGGATGGGGTCCCGGCACAGCCCAACCTGCCGGCTCGCCAGGGTCCCTGGCCTGGACTGTGCTGCAGGGCAGAGCCCAAGGCTGAGCCAGGGATGCTCAGCAGGTGGCAGCGAGGGTGGGTTTTCCTTGTGAAATGCTTCACAGCAGGACCAGAGCCTACTGGCACTGCTGTCCCCCCAGCACCATCCCCCTCGTACAGGGTGGGAGGCCCTAGCTTCAAATCCATACAAAATCCCTGCTCAGCCCTGCCTAAGGCAGCGAGCAGCCAGCCGTGCCACCTCTGCCTGCACATGTCCCCTCTTCACTTCCCAGGGCTGAGCCATCCTTTCAGCATCGACATCTTTGAGGACTACATCTATGGTGTCACCTACATCAACAACCGCATCTTCAAGATCCACAAGTTTGGGCACAAGGCTGTCACCAGTCTGACATCTGGCCTCAACCACGCCACTGACGTTGTGCTCTACCACCAGTACAAGCAACCAGAGGGTGTGTGCCGGGGCCGGGACCCCCGCCCCGCTACCGGCAGAGCTTGCAGCAAGAGTAGATTCGGCACCCAGCTTCCCTGTCCAAAGTGGGGGGCATCTGGATGGGGGAGGCGTTAGTGAGGAGGGAGGTGGATTGAGGGGAGGCCAGCTGCAATGGTGAGCTGTCAGTGGGTGACCCCAGGGTGTTGGGGGATGGGCACAGGGCTTGGGCAGCTGTAGGGCTGTGGGGGATGTCCTGAAGCTGTTAGTCATTTGCCAGGAGGGCTGTGGGTTATCCCACCATCCTCACCCCGCATCGTCCTCTTGGCAGTGACCAACCCTTGCGACCGCAAGAAGTGCGAGTGGCTCTGCCTGCTCAGCCCCAGCGGCCCCGTCTGCACCTGCCCCAATGGCAAGCGCCTGGACAACGGCACCTGCGTGGTCATTCCCTCGCCCACCGTCTCCCCTGTTGGTAGGTGGTCCGGAGGAGGAGGAGGAGGAAGAGGGGGGTCCCGCCCGGCGCGGTCTCACTGACCTCCATCCCTCCCTCCCAGTGCCCACCACCGACACCTGCGACCTGGTCTGCCTGAACGGTGGCAGCTGCTTCCTCAATGCCCGCAAGCAGGCCAAGTGCCGCTGCCAGCCGCGCTACAATGGGGAGAAGTGCCAGATCGACCAGTGCTGGGACTACTGCCAGAACGGGGGCACGTGCGCCGCCTCCCCGTCGGGTGAGGCTGCTGAGGGCGAGCCTGGAGGTCGGGGCTGGTCTTGGGCAGACAGACGGACAGATGGGGAACACGCTAATGGCTCTTGTTCTCAGGCATGCCGACCTGCCGCTGCCCCACCGGCTTCACGGGGCCCCGGTGCAACCAGCAAGTGTGCACTGACTACTGCCTGAACAATGGCAGCTGCACCGTCAACCAGGGCAACCAGCCCAACTGCCGCTGCCTGCCCACCTTCATCGGGGACCGCTGCCAGTACCGTGAGTGCTGCCCACCCCTGGCGAGGGTAACTGGGGACAGCGCCTGGGAGATCGGACGGCCGTGTCCCTCTCTTCTGGGGGATGCTCTTTGGGGACCTCTGGGGACAGTGCCTGAGAGGTTGGACTCCCAGGTCTCCTTCTTCGGGAGGATGCTCTCTGGAGGGAGGTGTGGTGCTCTGTGGTGGACCGGGGCCACGAGCAGCCCTCCAGAGGGGGCTGGGCATCTGAGGGGCCAGTGTGGGGCTGCTCACCCTGATCCCACCATCCCCTGCAGGGCAGTGCTTCGACTACTGTGAGAATGATGGTGTCTGCCAGATGACAGCCAGCGGTGCCAAGCAGTGCCGCTGCCCTCCGCAGTTTGAGGGCACCCAGTGCCAGGACAACAAGTGCTCCCGGTGCCAGGAGGGCAAGTGCAGCATCAACAAGCAGAGTGGAGAAGTCTCCTGCATGTAGGTGCTGGGCATGTGGAACTCCAGGGAGGAAGAGGGGGGATGGTAGGCGCAAGGACTCAAGAAAAAAACTTGTGTCCCTGTGGCCAGACCATTGGGGATTGGCCATGGCTGATAGATGCTGGGTCAGTAATTCAGGACAGTTAAGAAATCTGGGAGAGCTCAGGGCCCCAGGAGAAGGTGGTGGAGGTGTCTGTTCCCCAAGCCCCTCCTGCTGTCCCAGCAGCCATCAGTTGGCGAAGAGCTAACAGCCTCCAGCAAGCAGAGTCCCTGGTGCTGGGCAGGGGGGCATGGGGCAGGTGGGGGGTACGTGTGTGCCTGATCCTCTCTGCCCCACAGCTGCCCAGATGGCAAGATAGCACCCAGCTGCCTGACCTGCGACAATTACTGCCTGCACGGCGGGACCTGCTCCATCAGCGACAAGACGCAGCTGCCCGAATGCCTGTGAGCAGAGCTGGGGGCTGGGGTGGGGGGGGCCTACAGGTGGGCTACTTGCCTCTCCAAGCACAGGGAGCATGTGACTGACAGACCCCAATCTGTGTGCCCCCCCTGGCCCCCAGGTCTGTGCCCCACCTCTCCCTCCCCACATGCTGTCCTGCCCCTGCTAACCCCGGTGCTCTCCCTGTGCTCTTAGGTGCCCGGTGGGGATGACAGGGACACGCTGCGAGGACTTCATCGTCAGTGAGCAGCAGAGCAACCGTTAAGTATGGGGCAGTCCTGCCCCACGGACCCCACGAGGCCCAACACCAAACCAGGGGGGGTTGGGTAGCGTATTTGCCTGCAAAGCCAGGGGTGCCCAGTGCCCCCTTGCAACTCCTGCACCCTGTTCTCTGGTGCAGAGGGAGCAGGTCCTTTCCTGCAGGCAGGGCCAGCCCAGGCTGCCCAGGGCATGCAGTCACCGGCTGCTGTGCACGCTCTGACTGTCCCTGCACTTCTCGTCCCGCAGGAACAGCCTCCATTGTCATCCCCATCCTGCTGCTGCTCATCCTGCTCACTGTGGTGGCTTTTGTCTGGTACAAGTGGAGGATTAAAGGGTGAGTCCGGGCTGTTGGGAGCCAGGAGGGAGCGTTTCACAAACCTTCCTTGCAGGACTTGAAAGCCTTGATTCTGCAGGACAAGAAGGGCTGATGGTGGGGCAGGGGCCCCATCCACTGCACCCCCTGTTGCTGGCACTGACCCCCTGTCTCTCACCCTCCCCAGTGCCAAGGGCTTCCAGCACCAGCGGATGACGAATGGTGCCATGAACGTGGAGATCGGGAACCCCACCTACAAAATGTACGAGGGGGAGCCTGACGATGACGTGGGGGAGCTGCTGGACGCAGACTTCGCCCTGGACCCTGACAAGGTGAGGAGCAGAGCTGCCATGGCCCGGAGGGGCCGCTGGCTGTGCAGGGTCCAGCCTGAAGTGGGGGATGCAGAGGGGGTGCCTGCTGAGGTGGAGGGCACATTGCTGCAGCAGTGTCACGGCTCCCTGGGGCTGCTCTCTGTGCAAAGGATGCTGGGGGGCTCCGCGGGGCACAAAGGATTTGGAGGTGGAGGGACGGTGGCACAGTCAGCGGTGCTGTACTGGGACGAGGTCACGGCTGGTGCAGGCTCTTGCCAAAGCACCCCGGGGCAAGGGACGCCTCTGGACCGCTCTGCTGGGGAGAGAGGTGTCTGTGCCCCCTCCCACCTGCTCCCCCCTCTCTGCAGCCCACCAACTTCACCAACCCCGTCTATGCCACGCTGTACATGGGTGCCCACAACAGCCGCAACTCGCTGGCTAGCACAGACGAGAAGCGGGAGCTGCTGTCGCGGGGTGCAGACGACGACCTGGCGGACCCCCTGGCATAGGGGCGGGACAGGGGCGCAGGGCCGCCGGGGCGCGGCGCCCGGGCCTGGCACAGACACCCATTGCAGGAGGCGGGCGGGGGCTGGGGGGGGGCCAAGAGCCACTGTATAAATGTACAAATGAAGGATTATTACTTTTCTATGTGAGCAGTATTATTACCTGTATATTCCCCGGTACCAGGCCTCGGCGCCTCTCATTGCCAGTTCCGGCTTTGGTTTATTTTANATCTGCTGCTCCCCAGGTCCCCCCTTCTGCAGCTTGGCCTCTGCAAACCTCTCTCCCCACCTTTTTCTCCACTGCCCCCCTCCCTCCCTCCCTGCCATTCTCGGCTCTGCCCGACTGTTACAGGGGACAGGGACAAAGGCCCCCATCCCCGTTGTGGGGCAGAGGGTCCCCAGCCCCACAGTCCCTCACTCCAGCTTGTCGCCTGCACCTCGCCCGCTCTCCAACATGCACATTTTTTAACAGGAAAACAAAAAAAAAGGCAAAAACATGGAAATGACCTAGCTTTTATAGTAGAAATAAATAAACGCATGTGGGGGGAGGGCGGGGGGCGACCCCATCCTTTTATTGGGGGGAAATGTTTTAATAATTTTTGCTGGATTACTTTACAACTAAACAAAACAGATATTGTTATAAATAAAATTTTTAAAAACTGAAGAGCAGGCTCCTGGATGGTGGGAAGGGACATGCTGGGGAGGCGGTGGGGGGGGGGGAGCCCAGGCACTGGTGACAGCCAGGCCCCAGGTCACCAGGTGCCACAGCCCTGATGCCCTCAAAGCCCAGTGGCACCAATGGTGGCCCCGGGGAGTGGTGAGGAGGGGTGTCACGAGTGGTGTGAGCTGGGAGGATCCCACAGGGGCCTCTTGCACCATCACAGTGCCCTGGGTGTGCACAGGGAGCGTGGATGGGAGGGCTGTGCGTGCTTGTGCGAGCTTGAGCACGTTGTGTTGCCTGGCTGCTCTCGGGTGCAGCGCCTGTGCTGGCGCATGTGCCGCTTGGGGTGATGCGTGTGCACACACGTGTGCGCGACTGCTCCCGGCTGCTGGCGGCACCTCCCGGGGCACCCCACCGAGCACACCGGGGCCCCGAGCTGCTGCGGCCTGGGCGACGACTCCTTCCCTTGCGCTGCGGCGAGCAGAGACAGCCCAAGACACCGGGCGTGGAGCACCGGGCGCGGAGCACCGAGCTCCGGCCTCGGGCACCGGCCGCGCGCGCGCTCCCAGAAGCCGCCGCCAGGTGGCGCCGCCGCCCTCGACAACAGCGGGGGGGCTGCACGCGCACCCCGTGTGCACACACCGCTTCGTGTGCCCCCCCCCGTGTGCACACACCGCTTCGTGTGCCCCCCCCGTGTGCACACACCTCTTCGTGTGCCCCCCCCGCAGAGGCACAGGGCCCCATCTCGCAGAGTCTCGTGGGGGAAGGA
>VXBL01007457.1:155725-205258 GCA_013400195.1 Aramus guarauna
AGGGGGGGGGGGCAGTGGCAGGCAGGATCTGCTCTCCACAACCACCCCCAGCAACGGGTTCTGTGGGAAGCTGGCATGGGCAGCAGTGGCATCTGGAGTCTCTGCCAATGCCAGCTACACCCATGCAGTGGGGACTAGTCCAAGGGCAAAGAGGGAACTGCTTGAGGAGTATCACTTGCCTACATCGCTCGTCCCAAGGTCAGTGGATGCTGACTTGAGGGCCTGTCTCTTGCTCCGGTTTCCATGTTTCATTCCAGTCTGCCCCTTAAAGAATAAAAATGGTAGTGTGTTACCTGAGGAGACACTGTGGCCTCACAGTGCCCACAGAGCATCCTTTGGCGGGGGGGGGGTGGGGGAAGACCAAACTTGACAAGGCTATGGCCGTGAAGGGGAACGAGGACACCTGGATGAACCTTGCACCCCTGGCACTGTTGAGGTTAACACCACACTTGGGTAAGTCAGATGAGATCAAGGCACAGCCACAGTTCCAGGACACTCAAGGACTTGGGGCTGATACGGCTTCTGGGCAAAGCTGGGAGAAGGATGAAATTTTAGCCCAGTGCCAGGCTCTAGGGAAATCCATTTACAATGGCAGCTCTGCTGGATGGAGAACAAGAGCATGGGGTAGGCAGCCTGCTATCTAATTGAGGGGTGTGCAAGCACAGGGCAGGGTGCACGACTCGCTGCTTAACTATTCCCAGGACAGTGAAAGGGTGGGTGGAGGTTTGGCCCAATTTTACCTGGTGTGCATTGTAGTTGGGCTGGTTGTGGAGCAGTGGTGGGGGACAGATAGACAGGTTATACTGCAGGGGCTGGCCCAGCAATGAGTAGCGCCCATCACCTGCAAAAAAGAAGCAAATGTTTGGGGGGGAGCTGAAGAAATCACAGGAAAGACCCAGCCCTGTGCTGTCCCCACTCCTCCCTCTTACCTTGTGCTGGGCCCATGGGCCGGGGGAACTGTGCAAGGACAGGAAGGGGGCTCAGCCCCGTGCAGACGCTGTTGAGGTTGGTGACAGGAGACGGCGTCGGGGACTGGGTGGGGGACGTGATGGGGCTGTTCAGCTGGGTGCTGGCCTGGGGGAGGGAGAGCATTAGACAGCCCCAGTGCTTGTGACCGGTCCCACACCTGCCTCACCACCCCCATCTCCCAGCCCATCAAGACAGCACGGATGCTGGGGTCCTCTCTCTCCCACCAGGCTGCTTCCAAAAGATGAGCTGCCTTCTTTCCAGTCCTCTCAATACCTGAGCACTGGTGTCTGGGTTGTACAGGTCTCCTGGCTTCTGCCCCCGCTGGTCCAGGCTGTAGTACTTACAGTGGCTCCACTGCACCACAGGGGGATTCTGGGGGGCCTGGGGGCCATTGGGTACATTCAGCTGCATCACAACCACGCCAGGGCCCGATGGAGACACCCCTGGGGAGAGACGACAGCAGCAGTATTGCCCAGGCTCTGCACACTGCTGCTGCTGCTTGCTGTGGGACAAGAGGCAGCCTGCACGTCTGTGCAACTTTGCACTCTTCCCTACAACACCCCTTCTCTACTCTCTCCTCTGCTACTGCTGCCTGCCCAGGTGGGCTGAAAAAAAGGCACTACCAAGACCCAGTCAGGATCCCTCTCTGATATCACAGCTTGCTTTTAATCCAGGAGAAATGCAAGCAAAGGGGACAAGTTGAAGGCAACTCGGGTGACCCCTCTGAGCATCACAGCAAAACTTCAGGCAAAGGATCTAATCCCCGAGCTCGGTGCAGAGCTCAAGTGTCCTGGTTCCAGCTCTTGCACCAATTCACCAGGCCCCAGCTCACCTCCCTGCAGCTGGGACAGGATGCAGCAATCCTGATGCTCCTCTCATCCAGTGCATTCCCTGGTCCCATGACCTGCCCTGGTGACACTCAGCCATGTTGCCAGCAGAGGGAGTCCGCATCCCGCAGCAGCTCCCTTCACCTGCTCCTACCCTACCTGCCCACCATGGCAAAGAGGTGCCAGGCACAGGCCAGCATCAGCCTGGAGCAAAGTTGCTGTGCCACGACCTGGTAAGTCCAAGTCGGCTGTGGGATGGGTAAGACTAAGGAAACCCGTTCCACAGAAGCTGCCAGACTTGGCTGTGAGAATTGGCAGCTCTGTTCACTGCAGCCCCTACAAAACCTGATCCAACCTGTGCAGGATCAGTGCCAACCCTGACCAGTGGCCCCTCTTACCTGAATACTGCTGCTGCATCTGTGGTGGGCTGCAGGGTGATGGGGACTGCGGCATCTGATACTGTTCAGAGCCAGGTGGCTGAAGGAACCCCACCGAAGGGCTGTGAAGCAGAGAGTGCTCTGGTGAGGTGCTGGGGAGAAACTGCCTGCCCATCTGTGCAGGCAACCACCAGCTCCCTCCAGTGCCTCTGGAGGAGCACAGAAGCACCACATGCTGTAGGACAGCTGTGTCCAGGAAGCAGTGACTATGGGAGCTAGGACTGGGCAAGCTCAAGAGTTGCCCAGAATCTATGGTGCCAAGCCACCTCCCCTAGCTGCAAGAGTAGGATGCTAAGCCCATTCAGTGGGCAGCAGGACCCATTGCTCCCCAAAGCAGGCCAGAGATATGGAAGCTTTACCTGGTGCCATTCTGCTGGGCAGTTGGGATGACGCTGTAATAGATGGGTACCCCTCCAGCCTGAAGCCCCCCTTGAACAGACTGGCTGGCTGGCACAAGCACTGGCTGCTGGAAGGGCTGCTGGACCACACTCTGAGACTCATTGGCCACGGGAACCTGCACAGGAAAGAAAGAAGCAGCCCCGTGGAATGACAGGTAACATAGAGCAGGACCAGGGAGAACTGGCCTCAAAGAGACCCCAGCGAGATCCACACAAGGGAGAAAAGACGCCAGATGGTTGTCTACTGCAGCCCAGAGCAATCTTGCCCAGGAAAAGACAGCCCAATCCAGCTCTTCTGTGAACATAATGGCAAAGGGACCAGCCGCACTCAGTCCTCCTTCTCACAGCTGAGGCCCCCTCCCCGGCAGCCCCTTATGGGAGAGCAACTGGTGCCTACCTGATACGAAGGCAGTGGAGTGTACTGGACCATCAGGCCTTGCATCTGGCTCCCCATACTGCTCCGCTGGCTGCTGAGAAGGCCAGGGGGCTGTGCCTGCTGCACTCCCATCATACTCTGCATCTGGCCTCCCATGCTGTTCCTCTGGCTGTTGAGGAGCCCGGGGGGCTGTGCCTGCTGCACTCCCATTACACCTTGGTATGTTTGCTGCTGGTTGGACATCATTGGCTGTAAACCTGTCAGAACAGGCTTTAAATGGAGCAGCTTCCCAGATGGCAACAGAAGACAGCCTGAGCCTTGGCATATGAGGGCTCAAATCCCGCTTTGCCCCCATCTCTTGCTAAAGAGCAGGAAAAGGGTTTCCCTCACAGTAGATGTAAAAAGACCTGAAGGAAGCTCCTGGCTTTAAATCCACCTTACTACACCTCAGTGCATGCTACATGTTGAGAGGGAGGGAAAAGACTAAAGCAGCCTTTGCAGCCAGGCCAAGTTTCAACTTTCCTTTGCACAGTCAGGAGGCACTTTACAGTCAGCAAGTCCAGCAGAGAGTGGGAGCCAGGGAAGAGCAGCCTGGCCCCAGACAGTGCACGAGAGATCCTTAAGATCCAACAAGAGTGGCAGGAAAGGGAAGCATGCCCCCTCCCTCCCCCCCTTCTACACCTCCTTACCAGGCTGCTGGGACTGCTGGGAGAGCTGCTGAGTGCGCTGGGAGCTGTAGGCCACTGGGTGACTGAGAGATCGGTATTGCTGGCTGGAGTTTGGGTACTGCCCAGGAGGGTAGTAAGAAACCTGAATCTATCAGAATCAAGAAAATATGATGGTGAGAACACAAGAGGGAGTGGGACTAAGAAAGCTGGTCCCCCGGGACCAGTTTTCTCTCTCACCTGGCCTGGCTTCTGCCGAAGGAAACCAACCAGGGCTTTGGCTCTGGCCAGATGATAGCTCCTCAGGGAACCGCAGCCCCTTCCCGCTCCTCCCAGCCTCCACATCCAAGCCTTTCCCAGCACAGTAGTGCAAGAGCACAGTAGGCAAAATTCTCATCACAGCTCAGGGGAACAATCCTAGAGGTCATAATGCCCTGCAGGACCCCAGAGAGAGCTTAGAGGTGTCAGCCCTGAATCTGGTCACTGTCCCTCCCCCAAAACTATGAGCCAGAAATGGCCAGAGAGGTCCCCAGATAAGTGCCCTGTGAGCTCAGAGGGACATGGGGCAGAGATCACCCTGTGCCCAGCAAGGGTGTGTGCCAACCCAGAGCTTGGACCCCTGTGTATTGATCCCATATGAGAGAGCAGAAGAAAAAAGAAAGCACCAAAGTTCCCACTCTCAAGGAACTGTTCTCTGGACTGCTCCCCAGCAGCCCCTTGCCTGACAGCTTTGGGCTGGTGCACATCCCCTCCAGGCTTGCGCATGTCCTTACTTGCTGGGGAGGCTGAATGTAGCCCTGGGGCTGCAGCACCTGCTGTGTGGGGGCCGTGTGCCCTGAGGCAGAGTAGTTGGAGGTGGGAATGGGCTGCCCAGGGGTTGTCATGATGAATCCCGTCTGCTGAGGATGCTGGGAGATGAGGGATGACTGGAACATAGCTGAGGAAGGATCCGGTGCTTCCGTAGAGCCCTGTCGGCTGAGGCTGATCTGTCCAAAGGGGTTGCTGAGTTCGTCAGCCTGCATTGGGGATAAGCGGGAAGGATGGAGGGGGACAACATGTAGGACAACAGCATATAGGACATAGCTCTGCTGAGTAGACTGCAGACCCCTTCTCCCTATTCTGTGTGGAAGAGCTCACCCAAGACAGGTCACCAGAAATGACCCACAGAACAAGAGCATTCTGCAGGACAAGGCGTAGGGACATGCGAGCTGCTGGGGGGCGGGGGGCAAATGCTCAGTAAACACTGGTGACATGCGAGGCCCCACACAGGCAAGGGTGGCTCCAGGCCAGAGGCCATGTCCCATGGGGCGCACTGTTCCCAAAAGACCCAGCAGAGACAACCCCATGGCTGACTGAGACCACAGGGCAGCCATGGCCCCTGGACCCTGTGCTGGGCACAAGCGTCGCTTCCTGGTGGAGCTCTGGGCTTGGCATTTGCTCTTCCCCAGGCTCTTTCCATTCCAGCAGTGCCTGGCCCTGGTGAGTCCCATGGCCTCAGGCATCCCACTGCCTTGACCCCACTGCAGCGCAGAGCCTTACATGGATCCCAAACCCACTGGGTGCAGTGTCTGCGACATACCTGATTAGCAAAAGCTCATACAACACAAACACAGCACATGAGTACAACTGAGACAGTGCAGAAGAAGAAATGGGGTTTATACCAAGTTGTACTGCTGGGGTGGAGAGACTGGCAAGAGGACTTGGGGGCAGGAGCTTGGAGAATACTGAACAGGCTGCAGCGCTGGGACCGGCTAAGACCAGCAGAGAACAGAGCAGAGGAGAGAGATTTGGGTAGGAAAAGGGTGATGGGGAGGGAAGGAAGGATGGGAGGAAGGAGAGAAAGAAGGAACAACAAGGTTAGTCAACTGAGCCAATTGCAAGAACACAGAGGGGGCATTGCAGAGGGTTGGAAAGCACAGAGACCAGACCAGGGGAGCATTCATCTCTCTGTGAAGACACACAGCCCGGTCAGTTGCTTTGTGGAAGCTGGGAAGGCTGACCATGTCCGCAAAGCAACTCTTGCCTGGCATGAACAGTGACACAAGTTCACAAAGGCCAGCTACGGCCAACAGCAGCAGAAGAGCCACTTCCCTCCCGCACATTTGTGTGTCTCCCACTTCACTGCCCACTCGTGTGTGGCACTGACTCCCAGCTCTCTCTGCAGTGCTTTTCGGCATTTCCTGCTGTAAAAGTCTTTTCTCTACTCTGGCTTTCTGTAGGGGCCCCTCTCACTTTTGCATTGGGAGGACCTGCTGATGTCTGTTTCTGACAACACCTAACTCAAGCACCATATACTATGCTTTGGGCACCAAACCTGTAACAGTCAGCACTGGATTGTTTTTTTGATCATTTGATTTGAACTTTGGTGAAATAGAAGGTGTGTGCACATGGGGGACAGTGAATTTTCAGACCTTTCACTACTGGCCAAACACATGAAAAAAAGTTTTTTCCAGGACCTAAACAATTAGAACAGCCAAACAGTAAAAGATAGAAAAAAAAACTCCAGCAAGACACAGTGATCCTGTACAAGCTCTGGAAGCCTACTGTCTGTTCAAACCTCCCACTCAGGGCACTGTGCTCTGTCCCATGCCATGCTACAGCTCCGGACGCTCTGCTTAGCCTTAGTGCTGGACCCTGGCTACCTCAGGGACACACCTCATCTGTAGAGCTGAGATGTTTCCCTTGAGTCTCAGTATCCTCTGTGAACAGATCCACAACCCTGGAGCCAGTCCAGGGCCCAAGAACTACAAGCTTCCCTCATCCTCATACAAACAGCAACAGACAGCATGCCTGTTCATGTTATCCACACTAAAAGCTGTTCGAGGAGGCTTGTTTCCTCCTTCCATCCCAGCCCATTAAAAACACTTAGAATCATACAACAGCCCAGGCTGCAAGGGACCTTGGAAGATCATCTGGTCCAGCCTTTCATGGGAAAGGGAGCCTAGCTAAGATTATCTAGCACCCTCCCTGTCCAGTTGCATCTTGAAAACCTCCAGTGTAACTTGCAGTTCTTTGCTGTAGGAGACATTGTAAGTATGAGATGATGCACCAGAAAGGATCCCTATAAAACTCATAGGCAGGCTGAGGTCCAGCACTGACACACTGCTTTGAACTGGGCAGAACAGAAAGGTATTGAGGACACTTTCCACTGCACCCACTGAACACGAGGCAGCTTTGTTCTCCAAATGTGCCCACCAGGGTTGTCTCCCACTCCTTCCCCGTCCTGCAGTGACACAGGGGCAGATCTTGTGCTGTGGTTTCTTACAGCCTCAGGAGCAGAAAAAGCATGTAGGAATGACAGCCACGAGGGCTTACCAGAGTGCTCCATCCTCAGAAATAGCCCTGCAGGCTGTGGAACACCACTTGGGTTTAACTCGGGGAGGGTCTGGAGAATACACCCAGGCACAGTTCCAGGTCTGCCTCTCCCCAGGACATCGGATGACCAGCCATGAGATTTCAGCACTGGGGAGCTGAAACCCAACTACCATTTGTGACAGTCCCTCACCAGGAGGGCAACTGGTTCCAGAACACAACTCTGCCACTCAGCAAAGGGCTATAGATCCCTTGCCAGGAGGGCTGCTGGCCTGAGCATATACAGAAGTGGCCGGCAAGTTGAGATGTCGCACAGCGTCATATTCAGGCACACCAAGGCCCCCAACCTTATCCTGCTCTCTGCCAATAGCACAGAGGGACTGTCACCCCCAACAGGTAGCAAGTGTGTGGGCACCCAAAACCCACTGGGGACCTGTGAGTCCAGAGCAGCCTGTGTGTATGCCGGCTCTGCTTCCACCTCCCTCCTGGGTGCCCAAGGAGCTTACTGAGCCCTAGACAGTGCGCAGGAACTCACCTGGGACATCATGTGGTTACTCATTGCTGGCTGCTGCTGGGCTGCAGTTGGAAGTCCCTGGGGCTGGGGTGGTGGCTGTTGGGGTGGCTGCGGCTGAGGCTGCTGGGCTG
This sequence comes from Aramus guarauna, assembly GCA_013400195.1. Classification (NCBI taxonomy): domain Eukaryota; kingdom Metazoa; phylum Chordata; class Aves; order Gruiformes; family Aramidae; genus Aramus; species Aramus guarauna. Next base: position 163,355 of record VXBL01007457.1, read on the forward strand.
TGCAGGGTAGGAGGCCACGGCCGGGCTGTGAAGATGGGGATTGGCTGCATGCTTCAGGGGCACCTAGTACCAAACCTTGAACAGAGAAAGGCATGGCAGGATTGGTACCTGGGAGAGAAAAACATTGATTCCTTGATGGGGAGGGTGGTGGGTAGATTCTGTCATTACCAGATCACATTCTCTGCTGTCCACATGGGAGCATCCATGGGAGACAGGGTGAGCAGGCTGCAGGCTAAGTCACTAGTTTGCCTCTGCTTCATAGCAAACCAAGGTGCTGACACCCTCAGGACTCCAAGTGATTGTACCTCTCTCCTCTCCATGTCCATGTCCACACACTGACCCTCCACAGCTGGTCACAGCATCTTCTCCTCCCCCTAACCCGTGCATGCCCTGCCCCACACAGGGAAGAGACCAGGATGCAATTCTTGTTCCAGACTATGGCCATGAGTTGTACAGCTGTTATTCCCAAGAGTGTGCTCTCTTCCCTGACCCGAACCTAGCACCCTCACTCTAAGTGACAGCCTACACACCGGTCCCCACCCACAGCTCTCAGATAGTTGCTGTTTGTGTAAACCTTCAACACTATTCAGAACTGCAGGAAATTAAAAGGCCAATGCCAGGCTCAGATGATTAATCTAGCTGGCCTTTGCCCACAGGGGAGCACATGCTTGGTGCAGGTGCTGGCAGGATTGGCACAGTGTAGTAAAAAAACCTCCGTGTTGCAACTGATTCTTTGGAGGGATGTGCCCTCTGTCTTGTCTGGAAATCACCATTCTATAAATGCCATGGGCGTTCTGCTGGGAAGACAAATCTGGCTGTTAACAGCAGAACCTGCCTGGTGGAGGCCTCTCCACCCCAGCACGAAGCAGAGATTACAAAAAGAAGGAGCTGCCCGACACACTCCTGTCAGCTCAGTATCATAAACCAGCCTGTGGAAAGAAGCTGGAGAGCTGTTCTCAGTCACAGCTCAGTTCTGCAGCTACAGCCCCTGCTCGGACACTAATACGTCACCGTGATCTGTTCGAGTGCTTGCCCAGAGGGGAGCGAGGGAATCCTATTTCATGGCCACATAGACCTAGCGCACACACACATCTTTTGAGTAAAAGGCTAGGGGGTGGCAGGCTGAAAGCAATTCCTTCCCATGGTAGGAAAAATAGTTAGGAAGCAGTGCGATACATGCTGCAGGGCACCCAGCTGAGAAGTACTCTCCTCAGTATTTCAACCCTACTTCCAGAAATAAAAGGGCTGTGAAACTATTGCTTGATGCCCAGTGCTATTATTTAACTAATTCTGCCTCTGTTCTACTGCATTTCAACAGCTAATCTTTAGGCATTCTGCTAAGGAGCCACATGGTGCAAAGAAGAAAATACTTTGCTGACAGTTGCCCAGGGCCTGAATACTGAAATGGGAAAAAAGCCCCAGAGTCCTAAAGCACTTCCTCCCGCAAATAATAAACAAGAGGATATGGAGGGTGGTAGTTCCCCCCCAAGTGAAAATTCCTTTGCTTTTTTTATCCCCCCCCCCACAACCCGCAAGACATTTCTAATCACTCGCCATTATATCAAGCTGGAGAGCAATTGGCTTCTGTTCCCAGGGGAGACCTGGGGGAAAAATACAGAAAGAGCAAAAAAGCAGATCCTCTCTTGCTCTGCTTTGCACACAGCTGGGACAGATCTTCAAATAACTGCTTCCATCAGCTGATGAATCAGTCCTGGGGGTGGTTGCAATAATCAGAGTAAGTGCAGCCCTGAGCACAATGGAAACAGGGTCCCAAGAGACAAGGTAGGTACCTTCAAACTGCAAGATGAATGTGTGGTTTTCAAAGCCAGCCTGGGTGCTAGAACAGCAGCCTGGCTGCCTTTTAGATCCATCCCTTTTATTTGAAAGGATTCTTGTGGAGCAGTCTAGTCACCCACAAGCACACATCTGCCTCCTCTCCCCAGTGAAACAACAGCTCTCAAGCATTTGGGGTCCTGCTGCCTACCAGTGAGAACGAAGGAAGCTAGACAGTGAGACAACCCCGGATTTTGTGACATTGCGCAGCAATTGTAACCAGCTCCCATATGGCTCCTCAGTTATCGCTGGCCCATTAAATGAGAGCAAAGACCTGTGCTGCCTCTTCCACAAATGCCTTTCACAAGCAGTCAGTTGAAAATAAAGGCTTCTGCTCCCCACTGATAGAAGGGCTGGTGCCCTGCCAAGTGCAGCACATCCTCTCAGGAAGCTGCTGTCAGTAACAGATTACCAGCAATGCCCCACAATAACATTCTCCATGCAAGGGCTACCCTTTGTGTTACCTAGATGGAAAAGGAAGAACTGATCTGAAGCAGGCAAAGAGACTTGCGATCCTAATTCCCTTTGGTGCTCCTGAAACCTTGAGCTGTATTCAACACCTCTTGAAGAGCTGCAGGCCCAGCTCCCTGCTGTTATGTTTGCTCTCAGGAGTACAGTGAATCATTTTGAGAGAACATTGTAGGCAGATACCAATTAACACAGTCTTTGTCTAATGAGATAGACTGTGTATCTGATGAGATAGACTAATTGGTGACACCCTTCCCTGCACCTCCTTTGTTGGAAAGAAAGGAAAAGTGCCAGATGGTTCACCCCGACTAAGTCTCCTTAGGGCTGTGAGGAATTCTGGGGAGCAGAAAGGCATGGCAACGTAACTTGCAGCACAGCAGGGAAGAGAAAACAACAGAAAACTGGTAGCTTGGGTTCCAGGGCATGGGACTAAACAAGATCCTTTGTCTTGGATAACTCTGCTAAAGGGAAGGAAGATCTGACGGCAAGTATTGAAAAAGCAGATGATGAACCAACTGGCACGTCCCTGCCCAGGTACTGAACGCATTCAGATGATGCCAACCGTATCCCATTTTAACCAGAGTCACTGACCAGAGGAGTATCATGAGCCCCAGTCGCCCCGCCTGAAGCCTGTCTGCTTGGTGTCCTGTGGCAGAAGGTGTGCAGGGGAAACACTGCAGTACCTGCTCGGGACATCCTGCTGGCAGTGCTGCCTTTGCTACTCCCGATGCTGTCCCCCCGCGTCAGGATGGAGATGCCACTGAAGCTGCTGGCTTTGGTAACAGGCGGTCGCAGGTTGCGGATAGAGCCGTCCGAGTCTGTGCTGCTCCATGGCCGAGGCTCCAGTGACTTTATCTCACTCTCTGTGCTGCTCTGGCGGCTGCCCGAGGCCCGGTTCAAACTGTCCCGGTTGCCCCTGTAGAGACCAGAGGAGTTAGACCACACCTCCAGCGGAAAGGGGCTGCAGCAGGACCTGCAGGTGCTGCATCAGTGCTGACACACCCGGGTGGTGAGCCCAGTCAGCAGCTGGTTCTGTGACAAGGCACATCGGCACTTTGTACAAGGATCTGGCAGCAAACCCCCAGGCCACAGCTTTCTCGGGAATGCACTGTGAAGACCCAGTCACTGCTGATCTTCCTTGGCGTGTATGGAGAGCTGGCTCCTAGCCTTTTTCCCTAGCCAGATCCCAGCCTGGAAGAGATGCCAGCAGGGTCAGAGCATGATCCCTTGCTAAAGCCACCATTGTCTCAGAACAGAGGCCTTGAGACAAGGCTGATCAAGATCTTGCGAGATCGCTTTCCACATCAGCCCTGGTAAGGCTTTCTGCCCAGCTGGAACTGTTACATGCTGGAATATTGCTATGCTCTGAGCTGTGTCCCCCACTCATCACCCTCCCTTAGCCCCAGGCCACTGCAGGACTTTACAGGGTATCAGCAAAACATCCCAGTGAGCTTGGTTTATCAGCCCAACCAAGGACCATAACCACAGTAATGAGTTCCTGGGCCTTCACTGGGGAGGAATGATGAGGAAGACAACACTGGAAGAGATGCTCATATAATGCTGCAGGCTGAGCCCAGCAGCAGCTCCACGCAGTTGCGGAGGGGAAAAGATAGGGGTGGAAGGACTTCTGAGGTGATGTCCTGGGCTGCTGGGAGCAAGCGAGAGCCAAAGAAAACACGTCTCTTAGAAACCAGTACAATGGTTATATCCCTAAAGAGGTGAAGGAATTGGACTGTACAGCTTCAACCCCCAAACTACAGTTGACCTAACGAGCAACACTGTAAAGCTCTTGGTCTCTCTCCAACCTAAACTCTGAAGGCTCCTCCTGGGGAAGTTCAGAAAGGTGGGGGCAGCATTTGTGTGTGCAGGGAAGGGGCATGTCACAGCCTTTGCTCTGACTCAGCTGCAAACTATGATTCCCTAAGAATCCAGATCCCTCTCAAGCTGGTTACTGCTAACCCAGCAGCATAACGGTTCTACTTTTTCTGTGAACGCTCCTCAAACTCCAAGCATGCTACCACACTGCCTTAGCAGCTTCAGCCATGCCTTTCTCTTCATTAGCCTTACTACAGCCTGTTTCCAAGTGTGTCCACCAGTAGAGAGCTCTCTGCAATCAGATCCGAGCTTCAGCAGCATTAATACTTGCTCACTTCTAAGTGAGCAAAATGGACAGCTGTACTGCTCTGTATGCCGGGCTTTGAGCGCAGTCTCTGGAGTTCACACAGACATCTCCAGCACCGCCACTGAGGGAACCTCAATCTCCTCAAGAGCTTGTCTATCTTTGTCCAGAGCTCAAAATGGTCCCGAGGCACACACATCCTCCCTCTCCCCACCATGGGAGCCACAAAACAAAGACAGCAGGTTAGCCTAGCTCTTTAGGGACTAGGCACAACATACAGAAAAGCTCCTAGCATAGCCCTGGCTGCAGCTGAGCTCCTAAAGCTGCAATCACATCAGCAACGGGGTTTTTTGACACTTGCTGGGTGAGTTTAGTCTGGAGAAGAGAAGACTGGGAGGGGATCTCATCAATGCTTCTAAATATCTAAAGGGTGGGTGTCAAGAAGATGAGGCCAGACTCTTTTCAGTGGTGCCCAGTGACAGGACAAGGGGCAATGGGCACAAACTGGAACACAGGAAGTTCCATCTCAACGTGAGGAAAGACTTCCTCGCTCTGAGGGTGACCGAGCACTGGGACAGGCTGCCCAGAGAGCTTGTGGAGTCTCCTTCTCTGGAGATATTCTAAACCTGCCTGGATGTGATCCTGTGCAACCTGCTCTGGGTGACCCTACTTTAGCAGAGGGGATTGGACTGGATGACCTCCAGAGCTCCCTTCCAACCTCAACCAGTTTGGGATTCTGTGAGTTTTACTACAGCCTCATGGCTGATCTGAAAACTATACCCCTTGCCCTGACCACCACTGCCACAGGCAGACTCCAGGACACGGTCTCTGTAACTGTGCTGAGGACACTTGATTTTCCATGACAGTGTCTCTCCAGGGACAGTCTGAGCCCTGTGACAGACTGAGGAGAGGGGCAAAGCTGTTCCTACACTCGCTTAGATCCTCCTGTCCTGTTCATAACACAGAGATGCTTCATCTCTAAAGCTTTGGCTATTAAACGAGAGGGCCTCTCCATTTTCGTCCTGTTCTTTATCCTCATGCCTTCAGCAGCCTCCTGCAGCAGGGGTCTGTGCAAGGTGACTTGTCAGGCTAACCTCATCCTTCCAGCTTTTATCCACAGGAAAACTACTTAACAAGAAAACGCTGCTCAGACATGTTCCCAGTGCCGTCTGCAGCATACTCTGGTTGAAATGGAAGCCCGAGACCTTTCATTGCCACCATTAAGTAATCCAGCCTTTATAATCAGGGATTAGGGAGAACCCCACCTTATCTGGCTGCTGATCCTGTCACTGTAAGGGCAGGGGCTTTCCTATCCTTTTGGGAAACAAGAGGCAGAATGGTTTGCAAAATGCTGGAATCCTCTGGCTTCCCCATTCCCACCTTCCAACCTTCCATTTTAATTGATGGATCAGCAAAAAAGGACTTAGAAATTGATGTTGCAAAAAATACAACTTCGATAACTTCACAAGCAGCCATGCATGGGGCAAACTTACTTAGCAGGACAATGTACAAAATAAGTCACACAGAGATACCTAAAAATCTGCCTCCGTTTGTGAGAACTAGAAGAAAAGCCTTCTTTGGAGATTCTGTCGGTTAACATCAGAAAAAAGCATCATTATCGAATCATGCAGTCCTCCATAGAGAAAGCCAGAGATACAAATAGCATTTGCTAAACAGTACTAACCTGCTGTCGGTGAGATACCCATTCTGGCCAGTCTGGAAGCACGGAAAAGACATGGAGATGGGAAGGAAAGAAAAGGGAGACTTAGTAACTTTGAAAGCAACAAACCCAGGCAGTTTCAAAGCAAAGAGGAGCAAAGCACCACCAGTATGGGACTCAGACACAGTTTGTGTTGTGCACCAGTTACATGGTCACTCAGGAGTCTTGCTGAGCCTTCTGCACACCAGTCCCATTTGGCTCTCCATCCAAGCGCATCAGGAACCTTTCCTGATACCTGCGACCCTGAGATCTCTCAAGAGTTTGCAAACCTGAGTCCTTGACTCCCTACTTCATTGCTCTAAGACAGCTTTGATGGTAGCTTGGTCAATAGAACAATCAAGGCCAGACATACAAAGGTCCTCACTTGCTAAATGCAGGCACAATTATCAGAGCCATGAAAAAAAGGCAGAGGGCTCAAAGCAAGCCCAGCCCAGCCCACAATAGTCACCCCTGCCTCTGGAAGTCAGATGCAACGCACTGGCTCAGCCCATGAACGCAGAGCGAGGGTAAGTACCTGCCCACCCAGTGTTGTGCTAACATGGGACAGCACCTGCTCTAGTCCAGGGCTATAGGTAGAGCTGCTTGCTAACACATCTGGATGGCTTTGGGCCTGTGCATGTAAGGCACGTCCATGATCACAACTGGCTGGAGAGTCATCAGCTGAAGCCTGGAGACTTCACTAGGGACTCAGCACAGCGGCTGCCTTCACATCCTCCTTGGGCAGGCACACGCCAATTCCCATTAGGACAAATGAAAGGCGTTGTCCCCAAGACACTCAAAAGCAGCAGGCAAGGAGCTGGACTTTGAACACAATCCACGGCAGATGGGCACTTGGAATCATCCCTGATTCCATCATTTGCCACTTGGCACAGCATGGAGAGCTGCCTCCAGCTGGCAGACAGTACTCAAACAGCAGAGAACAGCAGCCTCTCTGAGCCACATGTGAGCAAGGAACACAGCTCTGGCTTAGAGTAGTTCCACGTAGGGAGCAGAGATCTCAAGGAAGCAATAACCAAGCTGGACACTTCATAAGACACTAAATGTACTGCCCAGATTCATCCTGTAAAGGCACAGAGCCTGATCCTCCAAGGCCAGCACTGCTTGGTCAGGAGGTCAAAGCTGCATCACTGGAGAGAAGCTGGGGGAGGCAGCTGCTGCTCCTTTCAGGTTGATCAGTTGATTTGCTAGCCATCCCTGAACTACCACTGCATAAGCTTATAATCTTGCTGGGCAGCAAGGAGCAAAACCGCCTCCTCTGTCAGTCCCCACACGTCTATTGCCCTCTGAAACAAGCAATTTAGGGAGGGAGCAGAGTGCGGAGTGGAGGTGTGGCTCCTTTATCTCGAGGTCTTAGACACCTTTGTGAGGAGCTGGAATTCAATGGCAGATACCACAAGCACTAGGAAATCTGTAGAAAAGGCAATGATGAGATCTGACTTCTTAGGATACTCAAGGACACCTTCTGCCACAAAGTTCCAGGAGGGTACCTGGCAAGGGAGTCATCCAAGCTTACCTCTCGTGCAAATATCCGCTCCCTGACCCGCTGATACTCTTCCTCTCGCTCTTCTATAGATTTGCTCCTCCTCCCATCCTGCAAGGGGAGTCTGATCTGAAGGGACAAACACATCTCAGCGGGTCAGCACTTGCCAATGGGAGCAGTGGGCGCAGTCAGCTGCTGATATTTTTACGTAGCGGTGTAAGTGGATGTGGATTACGGTGTGTGCGCATAATGCCTGGATGCAATGACACAGCCTCTGCCTTTGAACCTACCTTCTGGATACCTAGGTCTAGTGATGAACATCCTGGAGTTCTTAGTGCGCTCCACCTCCTGGATCAAGCACAACTACTCTGCCTGAACTCTGCTTGATGTGGAAAGGACAGATCAGGAATATCACCATGTGCTTCTGGAAGACAGCCTGTTCCCAGGGGTCAAAAGCTAAAGGCCACTCTTTGGAGCATATGTCAACACAGCAAACTCCTGCTCAGTCATGGATTCTGTGCTTTGTGGGTAGCTGCATCACCTGCAGAGTGCCACCACGGGGAAACCAGAAACCGATACTGATTGCAATGACCAGCTCTCCATCCTGACAACCTAAGTTCGGAAACATGACCCAAAGCAAGGGATAGTGGTATGCTGGGGGGATGGAAAGATGGGAGCTACAAGAGCAAAAAGCATGAGATCCCTGGTGAAGAGGTCTCTTGTCTCTTGCCCCGTTTTTGACACTCAAGATTCTGTCTGACACAGGCTGGGAAAACAGCCACAGATGAACAAGCTAGCTCTGCGGTATGAGTGTGGTGCCACTTATGACAGCTGAAGGCAGCCAGAGATTCAGGAAGGTTTTTAGCTCCCATGACTGGCAATGCTGCTGAGCTCAAAGTGTTTCATTTTGTTGATGGTTTCCTTCCAGCAGCACTGCAAGGTCCTGATGACTTCACAGCTGGACTCGCCGCAAGCCCCGCAGAGGGGTGGGAGAAATGCTTGGCAACACTCAGCTCTGGGGCATTTCCAAGGAAACCTTAGCAAAAGACTTCAACTTAAAGCCTGGCCCAGCCAGCAGTCAGTATTCAGGGCACAGAAAAGTACCCCACATAGAATCCACACAAATTCTTCATGCATTTCCACAGTATTTTGTACGGTTTTCATGATATACCGAGATGCTACTGCTTGGGTGGGGTGGAAGCTTCTATTAAAGAAGGTTGCTGCAGGAAACCCAACAGCAATTTTGAGTTGTTCTCTTAGAAAAGTTGCATTTGACTTGCAAAGAGTATGAAGATACCCCATTGCCACCTCTTACCTGATTATCATCTCGGTCCATGCTGGTATCGTCTCGTTTTAGGATAAACCTCTGAGGGAACTCTGCATTCTTCTCATCTTTGATGTGCTCAGAGAACCTCTGCTCAGGGCTGCAGGAATAACCAGCCTTTGTTAGAAGGGCAGAAATGGGCATAGAACTGTCTTCATAAACCCACCGCTTTGCAGGGAGTGAGGGCGTGTGCAAAGATGTTTGTTGCGTTAAATCTCTCCTCTGTCTGATGGTAAGTAGAGCTCCTTCTCCAAGAAGGAAAGGGAGCTAGGAAGGGCTTGTGAATACATACACTTAGGACAGGAAGAGAAGGATTTGTCTGTTCTAGAGAGGGGACCTGCCCTTCTTATGGAGGCAATAAAATGTGGTGTGGAACCCATCCTGCTCTGGACCGTGCCAGTCTGGGGTCGGGAAGGGAAGGGAAGGGANGTGTGTTACTGGTCTTGTTGATAATGACCGCCTTCCCGGTTTGGTCAACATTATGGTCCATGCCAAAGTAGGCAGCTACACGGTGCAGCAGCATCCTATGGTATGAGGTCATCTGAGGGAACTTCTTAAACTGATTGCTAAGAAGAGCGGAGAAAGCATTAGAATTTAGAAGGCCTTGAAACAGACAATGATAATCTGATACCAAAAGAGAGATCTTCTGGAATATCTGGAGATATTCAAAACCCGCCTGGACGTGATCCTGTGCAACCTGCTCTAGGTGATTGTGCTTTGGCAGAGGAGTTGGACTAGATGATCTCCAGAGATCCCTTCCAACCCCTGCCAGTCTGTGATCAAGGCCAGAGATGCTTTAACCAGATCCCAGCGCAGACCACGCCACCTACTCCAAGCAGTTAGTCACGATTCAAGCGTTGCTCCTCATGCTGAGCATTAGCATGGGCTTACACTGCTTTGCCAGAGTTGGGCTGAGTCAAGAGCTCAAGTTGAACAGGCCTTTCCTGAAACAAGACCAGTTTGTGCAGAAACGCACGTTTGATTCTAAGCAGGAACAGGAGCCAGAATTAGTACTTATACTGTAACTTCTCTGATCCTATTACATAAAGAAGTTTGCAAGCTCTGCTGTAGACACCTATTCTATCGCACGTTCTGGGATGTGAATCCTGCTCCTACTTTCTCCACAGCCAATTTACACTAGGAAGAGAAGCACAATGGCACTAATCTCCTTCACAATGGATCTGGTGTTAATGCAATTGATACCAAATCAATATGATACTCAGATATCTTGTGTATGGACAAAAGGAGATGGAGGATGTACACGAGAAGAGGCTCCTAATCAGCATGTCCAAAAGACACTCCCTTCTTCCCTGGGTGCACAAGCTCCTAAACGGTAAGTTACAAACCTCTCTTGCTTGACACAAACTTGATGATCACTCACCTGTTATCACTAATAAATTCAAGAATCTCCTGTTCTAACTTTAGTAGCATCATTCTATCCCTGTCAAGAAAAGAAAAAGGCCACCTTTAGAGACAGTGAAACACAACTTTCTCTGCTTGTTACCTCCCTCCCTGCAACAGAGAAAAGTCACAAATACCTGGAGCAAGCAACACTATTAACCAGGCTTCACATATCCTTCATATGAATGAAGTAAAAAAACTCCACATTTTTTTTCATATACAGTAAATTAATTGCCAGAAATTTTTTTTTTTTTTTTTTCCCAGTTTAAAGTTGTTGTTTTGCTAACAATGCTTGGCTTTTGGTAATATTGAATCTCTGCTCTGCTGGAAGCTCCACTGGTAGAGACTCCAGCGTTGCTATTCCTATGTCAGCATTTGGGTTGATTACATTTATTACTGACACAGCAGCAGTTCCTTTAGAGGTTGATATTTGACAATCATTTATAGAAAGTGTTTTAAAGCAATCAAGATTCCTTCCTGCTTGCATTCAAACAAATTATTTTTCCTCTTTCTCTCTCTTTGTAATACACAATTACATGTTTTGATTGACTGCAGCATATAAAATTACAGTTGTGCTTTTTGTTTCTACACAGCCGCAGCTCTAGTAACGCTCTCTGAATTCCAAAAAGTAAAACACACTTTCAGGTACTTTCTGTAGTTGCCATAGTCCCCCCCTCCTCCCAGGATATGTGAATGCATACATACATATACACACGTGCACACAAACACCATGGGTTTAAGAGTCAATCAAAGAAGCATCAGTCGCTAGGTATTCCCTCCCTTCACTCCATCAGCAAGATGTTTTACTAACTAGGGACCTACCGTGGGTTTTTTTTCAGTGTATTTACTAAAAATTCATGCAAATCTATTCCAGTGGAGTCTGTATATTCCTGGCTGGAATCTGAAACGACAACAGCAGCAGAACAAATTAACAAAACACTGCAATAGAATAGACTGAAGGGAAGAGGTGTGTGTTTCACTATGCTCTCAATCTGTAAATCAGGGACTGTGCACCCTTTCCCCTGAGGGCAGCAGGACCGTCAGTATGCTACCGACAAGGCACAATGAGCACAAGGCCCATTAGGAGGATGCTAGAGAGAGGGATATCAGATCAGCTCATACAGGAGGCCCCTGCAAGTGCAGTATACCATACTTTTGTACAAGCAACTTCTGCACCTTTGATCCCACAAGCTATGTAGCTGGAAAGCCCCTGTTCTTCCCCTCTCCCCGCACCCTTTCTAATTTAAAAGCAATCAAAGAAAAAACAGTAAGTGAAACTGAATCCGCACCAGCACAGAGTTGCTGTCTGTAGAAGGATTTCAAGTGCAATCTGCTCACCAGATTAAATGTGTATCTTTTAGCCATTTTTGTGCCCCAAAATCATACATGCAGGATCATACAACAGAAACTTAGCTCACCTTCTTGCAACCTCACATCTTGCCACCTGTGGCAGGTTTTATAAAATCAAATCTAAACTGAAAGCAAAAGTCTTTACAGTGGGTCTTCTTGGGTTTGCATCTGCACATTTAAGAAGCTACCAGATCACTATAAACTATGCAGGAAGTCTGCAAGTCTGTTGGGGCACATCCCAAGCTAGAGAAACCCTTCCCCCTTCCCTCCCCATGGTTTGCTCCAGATGTTATAAAAATTGTACATTCCTGTACAGTCATCAGCAGAGATAACTGCTCTGCCTCCAACTGTACCACTGGCCAGCAGAATCCTCAAAGCGGGTAAGACAGGATCTGCCCTGTTCAAACGAGCACCTGACCTCGAGACAGCATTTTCCTTGGTGCCTTTTCTTTATTCTTGTCTTTTTCTTCTTTCTCAGCCCCATCTTTCATGGACTTTTCTTCTTCCTTGTCAGAGGGGCAGCTAACGTGCAACTGAATGATGTCCTGGAACAAAACAAACCAGGCTGGTCTGAGTTACTTGGACAGTCCCTGGAACCCCTGCCATGGCTGGAGGTGTTGGTGGCTGAGAAAGGCATCACGGAAAGGCAAGGCATTCAGGCTGCAGATCTGAGATGTTTCATAAGAGGCCCCATACTGAGAGCAAAGCAGTCTCTCTCCCCACCCTCTTCCCAAAGAGAAGCCTTCAGCAGGCTCTGGGGGGACTCACAACAGCATTTGTCACTGTTGAAAACCTGCCTTGCCTGGATCACCTCAGAATCTAAGTCACATGCTTCCCTGCTCAAAGCTGATAGAATATTACATTTTGGACTCAGGAGTGCCTAAGGTGAGGTAGGTCCTGCACCATTTCAGTACGACTCTACCATCTAACCTGGAAAGAGAAAGGGCAGGAGAAGAAAACACAACAAAAAGCGTGTGGTGTGATGAGTGGTCCCTGTGCCACATGGGGCTTTCTCATGTTTCTTTTCACCTCCTCTTTCGAGTTGCAACTGCCCAGCATGGCCTGAGAATCCACTACTCCATAGGAGGAAATGTTAAACACCAGTAGGATTGTCAAAGGCAGTGCAGATGATGCGCTTCTCAAATTCAAGTTCAAATGGACTATAAAACCATTACCTTTTGTGCCACCTGATCTTTCCCCACCCTTCTGCCTTTATGCTGGTACGGTTCCGTGGCATCACGATCTGTGCTTATGGTTGCTTTAAAAGTCCTCCAAGTGACCCTACAGTTCTAAGTGAAACCCAAACAAAAGACAGGAGAGCAGCCTCTAGAGCTGGCAGCCTCAAGAGCGTAAAGGCTTAGAGGCCAACCTGATCTACAGTGAGCCAGCTCAGATCTCTGCACACTGCAGCATCCCATGCTTCTAAAGCTTGTGTGGACAGAGAAAGCTCAACCCCTCTGCTCTTGCCAGTGCAGGCAGGTTCTCAGCACCTCCCTGACTGCTGCCCACCTTCAGCTTCTCTGTCACTGCCCACAGTGACCACAGATGGGGATCATGTCTGCAGAGCACTGCCCATCACTTCTCTGTGAAGTGGCTGCTTTCGGTTACTGCACTCTGAGCTGCAAGGAGAGGGCTTGCATAAGAACTTCCTTCCCATGGTCAAAACCCCAGGGGCTTTGGGAAGGTAAATTCCCATCCACTTTCGGAGGCATGAGCCTGCACAACTTGAGTAGTTGTGGGTGCCCAGTGAGTTGATGCAGATGATTCCTCCTAAGAGAAGGGTTGTGACATACATGAGCAGTGCTCACAGGCATAACCACTTCCATCAAAAGCAGCCTCTTCTGAGAAATTCTTGGCTCTCAGAGGCAGAAGTCCTCACTTCTGGCAAGAAGGACATCACTTCTAGCAAGATGTGGATTTTCTGGGCTTCCACACTCCATGGCTTGTCTCATTCTAGGCCTACCTGGGACTCCAGTAGCCCATCCATAAAGGGACTAGATGATTCTTCACATACAGCCAAACTCCTGACCAATTTAAGCTTTGAATTAGACTGGAGAAGGAAAGAAAGAGTATAGTTAAGACGCCCGAGCCAAAACACACACATTTAAGTTCATGCTGCTGCATTACCAAGCCAGTCATGCAGTCATTGTTACTTAAACTGCTAAAAAGAAGGACTACCAAACCAGCTACTTGCAGCAAACAGAAATATACAAAGGCTTGGAGTCCTAGAGCAAATCAGTTATCTTCTTCCTTCAGGCTTTGATTAGGATTTGAACTAACCAAAATCTAGGTAAGAAAGTTCACTGCCGTAATTCATGCACTCTTTGCTCTCAGCCAGAGCAATTCCAGCCTCTCCCCTCCTCACCTGGCAAGAATTAAAACCTCTAACAAAGGATATGGCTGAAACCAACTATTTTATTGGTTTTTAAGATGTGAAGATTGTTACTGTTCTTAATTAAAAGGCTGTAATCCCATTTACACCTTGTCTGTCTGACCTGATGACTTTGGTTATTTTGGGTAATGTACTAGTGCTTAGAGAAAATGCTTCAAATAAAACTTGCAGTTTCAGGACTCTTGGCAAGTTGACTCACTTGAGTGACAAATAGGACAAAAAAAAAAAAAATAAAAAAAAAATCTATCACCCAGTCACATGAGATCCCAGGCAGGATCAACAATATGGAGAAAGGGCTGAGGTGCACAGACACATTCTGCCCTGGTTATAGACAGGGCAGGACCTGGAATCACAGCCTGTTCGCGTACTGCACAGAGTCCTGGCTTTTAAGACCAAAAAGAACCATTAGAATATTTTTTTCTGCACACTCTGTAGGTCATAAGCAGCACATCTCTTTTGTACATTACTTTCATGTTACAAATTTAACTGGTCTCCCCTCTCTCCCGTGCCTCAAGGCAGAACCTGTCTTCATTTGGGTTTGAACTTTCATGAAAGACAAAAAAAAAAAAAGGGTGTGTGTGTGTGTAGAAAACTTTGCCCTTCCAATCACAGTTTTAAAATTAAGCTCTGAACAACCTAGTCAGTTGTCATAGCTGACCCTGTTTTGATGGGAATGAATCCTAGCTGGACTAGATGGAGTTCTAAGTTATGCTGTGTTTCTATAACTGCCAAGTCTAGAAAGTTCACGGCCACTTCTGATAAGCCGCTTTAGTAATTATCACATTTTGGAAAGAAAAACTGGGGTTAAGGCTAAGAAAGGTAAAAAAAAAAAAATTAAAAAAAAATCACACAATGGCTGCATTTTTACCCCGACATTTGCCTACAAAGGACATTCTAGAACAGTGGTGTCCTTGTGTTTATTAATAGCAAAAGTTTTGGATTAATAAACATGCACTTGCCATCATTATGGGAGGAAATGTGATATTCCCTGAAGAAAAGAGGCCTTATGTGAAACCAGACAGTTATACTCAAGTCAGGTTTTTAACTGGAGAGTGTAACAGGCCATTGCACTGCCCTGTCCCTCCACTGACACTTCTGAATTTAATTTCTGGCGTTTTGGGTTCTGGGAAGGGGACAAGTGCAGCAGTTAATAGCAGCAAACAGTTCCTTCATGGGTAAGCATGTGCTGAACCACCATGTGCTGCTGCATGTTGCTTCTGGAGACAGGAAAGACTTGAGAGTACGATCCTACAGTTGGGCTCACAACTCAGTTCTGAATGGCCAAAAGAAGAATGGGATGTCAGAAGAGGCTGTACCTTGGCTCTTTTTCTGGCATGTCCATGACTTGAAGTTCGCCTCTGTGAAAAAAGGAAAGAGAAGGTAAGAAGCTTAATCTGAATGCATACACTGTAAATGGTACTTACTCTGCAAGGCAGCAAAACACTGAGCATCTAAAACGACTCTGAAAAAAAATCTCTACCTGACAGCAATAGAAGCATGCACAAATAGGAAGACCTGAAGAGCTGTCATGTCAGGCCCCAGGTGGGCAAAAACAGCTTGAGAAACTTCACATGGATTTAGACTCAGTTCCTCTATTTCTGACAGAACCAGCACAACCATGAGATTGCCGGGCATACAGGCGGAGGTGCATGACACACTTCTAAGTGGGAAAACTAGAAGTCATCTACTGTTCCTGGGACACAAAGGGGGTTCTAACACAGTGGATCATGAGAGACACACTGCTGCTCTGATTTAAGAGAAACTGAGTCATCTATTATCCCTACTTTCTATGAAACCTTTCCCCATTCCACACTATAAAGCGGCCAAAGTCAGGCTCTTTCTGAGCAATACTGGTGTCTGCCCATGCAGTGGTTGAACAAATCTGGTGCCAGCCACCAGCTTTAAATGCAGAAGTATTCAGCAGGTTGGTTTTGGGGGACAAGCTCAACACTAAGCCAAAAGCCCATGTGACAGGACAGCAGAGCAGCAGGAATGAGTCCCAGTACCCTCCAAATGATACTTGCACAGATTTCCCCCCCTTGCTGAAATGAAATCCCAAAACATTCATTTCCTATTTGGGCATTTTTAATAGCAGCAAAGCAATGGCCAAGCACCATTCCTGAAATCAAGCTCCCCCTGGGATGACTTCACATTAAGTGGTCTTTAGGTCAAAGAAAGGAGTAAGGGAGGTTAACAGCCATGGGACTAGAACCTGGGGACTGAGAACAACTGCCCCCAGGAGCACACCAACCTCATTTTCTCCCAGGCTCAAAGCATATTTAAATTATTCCACTCTAAGCAGAACAGATTCAGCCAAAGAGAAAGAGACCAGCCTGTGAACAACACAGTCTGTACTGCATGGTACTCCCTTGGGAGGTGGAAGTACAGGCTTCGGCCCCTTTCAGAAGGGATAGCTACTAGCTTGTGTTGCCAAGTGGAAGGAGAGGGCCCAGCTCTGCCAGCTGCCCGAAGGGACTACCCACTTGTCTGCACACTTACCTGAGCTTCCTGGCGCACGCTGACCTCCTCCCCTGCATCCTTCTCCACTTCCTCCTTGCTTGGTGACCTGGATACATATCTGGTTTTGTTCACAGATTCCTCAACCACCTTTTTTTCAGACTCCTTCATTATTTCCAAAGACTCCTGTGTCGTGTTGCTGTTTGACATCTTCAGAGCCCTACAATGTAGCAATGGGCACCTGCCAGAAGAGGTCACAGAATGGGTAGAAGGGAGTCAGGGGGTGGAGAAAGTGTCTATCTGGAACACAAGCTCTTGCACGTGTAGGTTGTAACTTCCTTGTAATTCATCTTGTATACAAAGACCCCAAACCAAGCACTCCAATGACAGCCCACCCACTCATCCCCTTGGATGCAGCCCCTTGCAGTGCCTGGCTCTCGGGGACCTTGCAGGAGCTCCATGATTCTCACTAGGACTCTGGAGACACTGGCAGGGCTGAACAAAGCCTGAGACACACAGAAGTCTTCAGCGCAGGCACTCTGCCCTCTAACTTGAGGGAGAGATGGAGGATAGTCCTAATGCTAGCAAACATCCAGAGGCATGGAATTCAGTAAGTGAAATAAACTCGAGCAGGGGTGTTCTCTGCCCCAGAAGAAACAACAGCAACAACAACAAAATCTGCTCCCCCCCCCACCCCCCACCCAATTCCCAGCCCAGTACTTCTTGCAATTAATCAAATCTTCAGTGAGAAAACAGCCTCATAGCCAAGACATTACTCTGGTTCTTCCTGTGAAATAAGGCAACCCCTGATATCTGCTCTCTAGCTGCCTACGGTTAGATACTTCAGGAAAACTGGGAGTCAAACAATAACAGTCAAATTACAGATTAAGATGAAAAAATAATGCTTTCTGACAGAGTTGCATTTAATTGCTTCCTTTTGATTAGCAAGAACAGAGGTAGCCCAGAAAGCCCCCGAAACCACGTCTGCATTAGAGCAGAATCTAGACAGGGCAGCAACATGTGCCTCAGTCTTCTGACAGTCTTAAACAGGAGCAATGAACACGTCACATAGCCATTCATCAAATTAAGTGTTAATTCCAAACAGATTGTCTAGAATTGAAACATCAGCCCTCTAGGCTAACTCAAAGCAGGCCTCTTTGAACTTGAGCGAGGGCTAAAACAGCTTATGTAGGACTGCAGAGGGATTCTGGTACCGAGAAACACATTTGTCTAGAGACACTGCTCACACAGAAACCAATGCTCGTCCCGATGATGGATGAGGAGGCTGGATAAAGGCAGGCCCATTGAGACAAGTTTCCAAAAAGAAAAGGGGAAGCCTGAATTTGAGAGAGGCTCAAACAGAAGGCCTAGGCACTGGTAAACACAGCTGATGTTTAACAACTTGTTTTATTAATTACTTTGGCAGAACATGGCTGAAAAAAAGAGTCAGATCTCACAGAGATTTATTGACTCTTGGCTCTGCATGGGAACCGCTAATATTCATTAACTAATTCAACCTCATTCCCCTTTAATTCATGGGGCTGCTGAACATAAAACATGCAATTGACTCTTACTGCAGCTACTGGAATCAGTTCCAGATCTAGATACAGAAAGGGAGTGCAATCAACTGCTTTAGTTCACGGATTCTTACAGAGAATTCATAACAAGCTCATTAAGACATCCAGGGCAGATGCCCTCTGGTGAATGGAAAATGCTGTGTGTTACAGGCAAACCCCTGCAGCAGGGCTGCAGCCAGCAAAACCATAGTACCATGCAGCAAGTGTGCCTGGGAGATGCCAGCACTGTGCTGGATCCAAGCGAGAGAACAAGACGCTTACTGACAAAAGGAGGAAGCTACGGTCCCCTTAGCTTTCCTTCACACCTACCATCACCTGTTCTAGACTTTGCCCCAGCAATAAAACTCACTGTCAGCTCAGAGCCACAGATGGAAGAACCAGGAAAGGAAAAAGTGACTTAACTCAAGGCCTTGAGGTTGTGTGGGAAACACCCACATTGACCCCAGAAAATTCATGGAAAAAGGGTACAAGGAAAACAGAAAAAGCTGGCACGGATGAAGCTGACAGGGCTGCACTGTCTGGTTTATGTTTCAAGGCAGATGCATGTATACATAGCAGAGCGACTGTGGATGCTATGGGTTGATATAGGCAAGTGGATACATCCCACCACTGTATGAAAACAAGGTACTTCTCACTAGAGAAAACTGCTGGGAGACCCCATCTACCGTTCACGTGCGTTCATTCTGGAGCAGGAAGGTTACAAGAACCCACTGTTAATTCCCTAAGCAACTTCCTACGCAGCACACCTGAAAGCATTAAGATGAGGACACGAGGGGCAACACTGAACAAACATAACTGGGCAAGATCCTGCTGCAGTGCTGAGCCAGGCTTTTTCAGCCCAGCATCATCACACTGTACCAAGCAGGCTGTCCCACAACCAGACTGGTGGCTCCTGGCAGCTTTTTGCTGCTTGTTAATGAGAGCACTCTGCTGTCATGTTAGCCTTGCAAGACGGTACTCCAAACACCATTCTGGCTACTCATGATTTCCAAGCATGTAGGTGGCCTCAAATATCAGGGGGAGGAGAGGGCAAGAGCACCTCAATCTGCTATTCTGAATGCTAATCAGTGCAGATCCTTGCATGGATCACTTGCTGCTCCCTACCCCTTCCCAGCAGTCCCACAGGACAGTGTGCAGTGCCACAGATGATTCCATGGGCAGGCATCTCCTGGAGCACCCCTGCAGGAAGCAGCTTCCCTTGGGAATCACCGAGGCATCCATCCTCTGCAAGGGTCTGTTCTTCACCCTGGCAGGCTGGGTACCCAGCAGAGTTGCAAACAGGAACTGCAATCGAATTCCCAGGTTTACAGCAAGCATGCTGAGCATGGTGAGCCCCCACGTGAGGGAGTCGTGTTCTGCTGCCATGCCTCCAACAGGAACTAGGTCAGGAAAGGAAAAGGGAGCACTTGCTTGATTTGCACGCCAGCCTCCTTAGTGGGAGGTCTGGATTACGCAGGGGGTGAAGCTGGTAAACTCTGCCTTCCTAAAATGTTCCATGCTGTAGGAAACTGCTCCAGCCTCATGTCCAGGCCAGGGGCCTGGGAGGATCTGCAGCAGATTTGGGGGAGGCAGGAGGAAGCACCTGAACTGCACACATGACACTTATCTAAAAGGAGAATTTCTGCACTAAAATAATGGAGTAGGTTTTGTACAGCTCATTTTCTTTGCAACAGCCACCCCATAACAAGTTTTTACCCCCAAGCCAAGCACCTCAGTCAAATTTGAGACAGGTAACAGGATCTTTTCTCATCATACTGCAATGTAACTTCAGCATCACAACAAGGGGAGTATCATCAATTTTCCCTCTTCTCTTCCAGAGACGACTACTCAGAGTCACTGAATTGACATTTGTGGGCTGCTCCCTCCTGATAAAGCTTCCGTCCCTGACAGCAGTCCTCCAGGATATTTCCCTGCACATAAAATTCAAAGAAGATACGTGCACTGCTAGTGCTTCTCAATAGTGATACTTTCCAGAGGAGGTTTCCTTTCTGTATGAATGAATCGGCTCTGCTCCCCCAGGACAGACGTGGGATGCAGTGAGGGGGTGGCAGGCATGATCTGCTGTGACAGACAGCGGCTTGCAGAGAAAGTGGAAGTTCAGAGAACTTGGTGGGGTGGGTGGGACCGAGCTGTGCCTTGCCAGGGAAATGAAAAGATTACGTAGATGCAACATTAGGGAAACCACAAAATCTGTGTCAGAAAAGAGAACAACTGAGCAACAGAAAGGTGGGTAAGCTGCCATTGATTTTTTTTTGGTTTGGGTCTGGAGGTTGGCAAAGTAACAAGGCCAGTCAAGGCAGTGACAGTGTGAACACTCTGTGCATGCTGGCCAAGGGCCAGGTGAAGGGGTAACCGGGACAGATTTACATCCCACTCTTCACCCTGAAGGAGAACACTGAATTCCACCTCTGCTGCCTTCTTACTACCTGCAATTTGCAGCTGCCAAGCCATGACAACGTAGGCAGCAGCTGGTCCTGGTTAGGCAGGGAATAAAAAGCAAGAAACTTCTGCATTTACAGTTCGAATGGATCCAGCAGCAAATCTGGAGAAGGCAGGAAGCCTACTGCTAAATACACTCTCTTCCTGGCCTTGTTTCTCAAGAGTACAGACATGCTGCTATGAGCTAAATGAGGGTGCAAAGGAGACATATGGCTGCTTGGCTGTAGCTGCCTACATGCACGCTCTTGTGTTGCAGTAGGACAGAGGTATCTGAGGTAGTTCATCCCACCATACAAGAGAGTTAAGCTACCTCTCAGTTTTCAGGGGGAAAGTAAACAAGTGTGAGTGGGCTCTACTTTCTCAGTGTCTGTCCAACACTGACCACAGCAGTAAGTTTACATGCTTACAGCCTTTTTGACCAGACTTGGCTTCAAAGACAAGAATCTTGACTCATTTCCCCTCCAGCTCCTTCTCTTGGTTATTAACCAATTCTTTTTTTGCTTTATGAGACTCACTCCAAAAGGCATTCAACAGGACAGAGTGAAAGCCTTAGGCTTGGCCCAGGTCATCAACGTTAATGCAACAGAGAAGGCTGCAGAGCCTCGCCGCCTAGAAGAAACCCTGACATAGCCATAACAACAGCGACTGTCTCCATCCTCAGGCTGGTTATAAAATATAAAGAAAGCATACTTAGAAACAAAACATATCCAGTCACAGGCTAAGCAGAGCTAAATGCTCTGAGGGCTCAGAAATAAACACCCCGAGGCTGGCGATTCACTGGTGGGCAGGACAGTCCCCACCATATTGCTCTGACGGACAAAGTCAGTTCTGAGCACTGAGAGGAGAACTGCGCAGGAAGAGCTGGCCCAGGCAAGGGAGGTTTGCTGGTACCACCGGTAATTAAAACCAACAAACCAGCCCGTAAGAGGAAAGGGGGAAAGCAGCAGCCTTTTTCCAGCATCTGAGTGTTTCACTTCACCCTTCTGTGTAAGGCTTTAGTATTAGCATCATATATCACTGAGTAAGTACCTCCTGCAAGGTTAAATGATGATGCTCTCATGAACAATTTGCTCATTGGCTTCCAGGTCAACCAATCGGAATCGCAGCTCCATGGCAACAGGCTCTATCACTAGGAGCAACCAGACAAGTTTGGGGGGTGATTTAGATTCCCCCTCCTTGCTCCCCTTCCTGAGCACAGCGTCTGCTGTAGAAAAAAGGTTTTCACAGGAAAAAGTGGAGGCGGCGAGGTGGAGAGGGTGCTGCAAATTCAAGGCATTAAAGCCTCCTCAGTTCTACTGACTAAGTCAGGCAGCGCAGTGCTCCCTCTCTGCACCAAGGGATCTTCAGAGAGGCTTTTGTCTTCTTTTCTGCCATGGCACAGCAGCTGGTAAAATTTTTGCTGCATTAAAGTACACCTACCAGATGCAACAAGACGCTGTAATGAAAGGCTTTGCTAGTAGGACCAACAAAGGCCACATAGCTCCCGAAACATCTCCCTCCCAGGCTCCATTTGGGCTCCCAGTCTGCTCTGCAAAATGTAAGCTGCCTGCACCAACATTGCCAACTGGGGCATCCCATAAAAAGTCTGCAGCCTCAGCTTGAAAGCAGACAGATAAAGAGCCTTTCAAGCACGCTCCCTTTCCCTCCTGTTGGAGAAAACAGCTCCCTGTAATAAGCTCTAGTTAGAATGAGCACCTGATTTGGTGAGAAAGCCCTGAAACCTTACTTGGGAACACTCATAAGCTACAACTCTCTCAGCCAATGAAGCAACCTGTCCTGAATTCTCTCTATAGCTTTTTTTTTATTATCAGTCGAAGAGAGGGGTTTAATTCCTCGCTACCATACAGTTCCTACAAAACCTATCAAAACCAAACCAAAACAGGAGGCCAGATGTATTTGACTGCACAGTGCATAGGCTCCCAAGTGCTTAGTCATTGCTTTAAATCTTAATCTCCACCCCCACATTACATCAAAGAGGTGAAATTATGATGCAGATGGAAGGATTTCACTTCAGGTAGAAAGAGGGGGGAAAAACCTTATATGAGCAAGGAGACAGGAAACAGAGGTGAGATAGAAAGCCCTCCAAGTTAATTCTGCAGAATACCAGGTCTCAAACATATCCCTCCCAAATAATTCCAAGGAGGGTAAGACAACACCAGTTAAATTGCCTTTATCCACAGTTGAGGAAAGCCCCCATATCAAGCTCTAGTTCACATTTGCTGAGCAAATGGCAGCAGCACCTTAAGGTGCTAATGGCTCTCCTGGCTGTTGATGTAACACGTGTGCTGCAAGGCAGGGCAGCTGTAAGAAAATCCCTGCAGAGGGACCTATCTCAGCCCCTCAGCAGAGCCACTGCCCACTTGGTTTTGAGGGGCTTAAGCGCAGGGGCTACTGGGTCTGTTCCACCGACCGTAATGCCTAGGAAGAGACCAGTGTCTGCAACAGTCGAGCTGTGGTGGCCAAGGCTCACCTCTGCATCTCTGGTTAATGTAGGAACTGGAGCCTGGAGATGTAATCCTAGAGCTCTTCGTCATTTCAAATACTTCTAAAAAGGCTTCTCACTAGTACAGGTGCAGTCAGTCACATTAAATAGCACAATAGCCAGTATGTACATTATGGGAAACATCTGAATTATGACCATGGCAGTAGTTCTCAATTATGCAGTACATGCATGGATTTCATTACGTAGAACATCTCAAACCACAAGATAACTTCAGGGGAAAAAGAAAACAAAAACAAAACAAAACCAGTTCTTTTGTTACCTCCCTCAATCAACGTAAGCACTAAAATCAGGATTATTACTGTCCTCCAAGAGTGTGACACAACTAGTGTCAGGACTGCCAAAATCATCTTCACGTGATGCACAGGTATCAAATGTGCCAGAACAATAAAGGTGCGTTGGCATCTTAGGAAAGAGAGAATCAAAAAGATATAGCATGCTTCGCCCAGGGGCTTCAAAAAGCCAAAAACTTTATTAGCCTGCCACTTCCACCTGGATGCAACTCAGGGTTTTTATCCAGAACGCTGCTGTTGCAGCCAAGCCCAGCCCCGTGGAAGGCAGTAAGCAGGACACTGTAGTACCAGCACTGCCTCAGGAAGGATATGTCAACACTGAAGACTCATTGCATGTTTGACGAATGGCACTCATGAGTAAGCTGCCACCTCCCCAGGGCAGGTTCACTTCCCTCACCTTCATGAATTACCTGCTCTATCTAGGGATCTTAGTTCATGAAAAGAAGAGGCAGCACTGCAGTCCCCAAGCAGGCACAGAAGCAACAGGAATGTAGGCCTCCTTTGCCAAAGCCTTTGGGACCACATCACCCTGGGGATGTGTAAACATCTACATTACTGCAGTCTGAAAGTTGCTATTAAACCAACACATCTTGCCTAGACACAATGGAGTAGTTTTCACCAAAAAAGAGATTTCAGCAGAAGATAAAAAGCACCACTTAAATGAAAACACATGAGGCAGAGCAGCTGTTGTGAAGGGAGCACACAGAAGAGGTAATGCCTGCCACACAGACGAGCTCCAGGCAGGAGGAGGGTTCCACCACATGAGTTCCATTGCACCAAGCAATCAGGAAAAGGTCGCTTTAACTCAAGTCATAGTTGCTTTTCGTTTCATCATCGACACAAGAGCAAGGGAAGAACGACATCTGGGCCTAAGACAGAAACTTCATCAGATCTTGTAAGGCAAGCAACACAGTGCCCTGGGCAGCATGTGGAATGCAGAAGTCCTCTGAGGAGTGGAAGAGGTGTTTGTTCTTCCCTGTGAGGGAAGGAAACAGAAGATGCTGTTGAATCATGTCTGAAACACGAATGTGTCCAGCCACCTACCCAATGCCTCCACATGCTCTGCAGGACATTCTGTACTTTTTAATCTGGTACCTGTTGTGTTAAGATCCAGCCTCTTGTGGAAGGAAAAGCTCATCGTGGAACCCTTTGCCCTTGTCTCAGGATAGAAAAATTAAAAGCAGAACAATTAATTTCCTTCCCATTCCAGATGTTCCCACTCAAGACAGGTCTTTGCTTCTTGCTCCAAAGGCCACACTGTCATTTTCGTGCAACTTAAATTGTTAGCTTTCACGTCAGAGGTGGCTGAATGTCAGCAGTGAGGGAGATAACTTCCATTCATAACAGAGCTCTGACCCTTCAGAACAGGAGAAAGTATCAAATCAAGGAACAATTCCCTTCTACAGTTAAGAGGGTATCCCAGCATGTCCTGCCACCCCCAGGTGTGATGCTCGGAAATATCCTTGCCACGTGAACCAAGACAGAGGGGAGAAATGACATATCAGTGAAGTAATGGAGATTCTGTTCATTTCCCAGGAATACAAAGATGGCAATGTCCACTGCATCATCCATCACTGAGTCAGCTGAGGGGCTCAGAGGCTCACAACCAAAGGAAAACAGCAAAATGACAAAGGAAGAGTGCATTGGGTTCCTTCCCTATACATGAAAACTGCTGACTGGGTGGAACAGCAGCAGGAAGAGTTGCCATATGCCTGACAGAAAACTTCAATGTAAAGTTGACTGATGCGTTCAGAGAATCCAGCTTGGTTGCCTGCATGTTCACATCCTTTCTTTTTACTCCCAAAGCAGCCTATGTGCTATGCAAGATCAGAGCTCCGATCTCATTTCTGCTGCAAAAAGCTGACGACACAGAAAGAAGGCAATCATTGGATTCAGGCATGCTGGAGATCTCCTGGGGAAGATAATTCAGTTCAGCACCAAAGCCAGAGGCTGTAAAGATCCCCAGATCCCGCTGAAAGCCTCTTCCCCACCCCAACTAGGCTTACTGCTGGATTTTTTGATGCATGTTTCCTTTTTATATGCATCGAGAGGAGAAAATGGTGTGCAGAGGGATGTATCACGTGAACATGCAAGCGAGCAACCTTGACAAATGGTTAGAAATCAGTTTAAGGTAATGCATCTGTTATAGACTGTTATGGCACCATGCACTGGAATAGCTTTTATGTTCAAGTGACCCGACAAGAAAAGGAGAATGGAGTTCTGTTTGCAGTACCTGCTCAACATGGATAGTGGTGCTTCATCCATCTCACCATTGAGGCACCTCGTACCAGCTCTTTGCAAGACAGTTTACTCGCATTTCAAGACCTATAGTGCCCTAGCTGGAAACACTGGCCTCAATCTACAACCCAGTAAGTTCTTTGCTGTTCTCCTGAAAAAGCTCTTCAGCACTTTGAACTGGATGGGTAAACTTTGCTTACACCTATTTTGCAGGCGTGGAAAAAGAGACATGATGAATTCCTGCTACGGTTATTAGGTGCCCACATCTCTACATGCCTCCCAGGAGCTGACAGGTTGGACAACACTGGGAGAAAGGAACCTATTGCACAAACACCACGGGAGGGTTTGCACAGAAAGAGAGTTCAAATAATACTGAAGAAAGTAGATTTAAACAGTCTCAGGCTTAAAACTTCTCTTAGCCTGAAGTTCACAGCAATAGCAGCCATCTTCAGTCCTTCTGCCCTGCCCTCTGTCAGTCTCGGGATATTATTTGTTTGACATTAAAAACCAACCAAAACAAAACAGTGATGCTGCTGTTCTCCTTTCCTTTTATTTTGGGAGCTGCAATGAAGCCAAGCAAGAACCCTCTCATCCCTCGTTTACAAAATCTGGGGGACGAAAAAGCCAAACCCACCAGCCAATAGTTAAAAAGTGAAAGTATCACAGAAGCCATCAATATAAACAGTTCTTGAGAAGGAACGGCTCACATTTTGTCCAAACACAGTGCTGTAAATTTTTGTGGACAGCCCCTCTGAGGGTCCCTAGACAGAACGGTGGGAGAAAGAAAAGATAAATCTGAGATGAGAATCTCCCTGTAAGAGAGCTCCCTTCTCCATTTCACACAGGTTTTCCTTTCCCCATGACAAGCTATTCCTGTATTCATCTGAAGACCAGGGAACTGCTCCTGTGACGTCAAAGCAGTTTCCCAGCAACAATTAATGAGGGCTGTCCACCACAGGGGTTTCCTGAAAAGCTAGCAAGGAATTATCCACCTACTTTCTACAGTGTCAAGATGCAATAGGACAGCATTGAACAGCAACTTCTGTTAACCCTTCCACGGCTCAGAGGAAAACCCTGGCACCGACACGTCCTAATTATTTCAGAGAACCCCAAGCAGAATTCCTTCCACCTGAACCCATCCATAATGAAATACCACATCAGGTAGGAGACACCTGCAGATACAGAGGTGGCAACCAGGCTCAGAAAAATTGCACGACATTAGAAACAGCTCTTATCCTCTTGCTGGCACACCACTCTTGTGCTGTGCCTGTGCCAGTCGGAAGCATAAGCACAAACATTAAAAAGCTGGCTGAGAGAGCAAGGTATTCCCCAGCCCCGCTTACCATTCCTGAGATGACCTGTGCTGGCAAAGTAGCTCCTCAAACTTTACTAATCAGACCCAAAGCATTACAGCTCCTGACAAACCTGCTTGGGAGGAAGGTAAAAAGCAGGGTTGCTATCTAGCCCCCTTTCTGTTTTCAAGGCTGATGCTTCTGCTTCTCACCATGCTGGCAGAGGATCCTGAGCCACTTGACACACTAAGTAGCCAAGGGGTACACAGCAAATACAAGACACTGTGGCTGTTTTCCAGGTGAGATCCAGAAATTGAGCAAAGACGGGGAGTGACAATTAAAAGAAAAAAGAAAAAAAATCAACTTCATCTTTTGGCTGCCAGCTGCAAAAGTTGGACTTGACAGGGAAGGGGGAGTCTGAAGAGCGGATTAGGTATTCCTCATTCCTCTTCCCACAGTCTTCAGCAAAATGAACTCAACCTTCACCTGCTGAAGTGCTCACTACTCATTGCAGTAGCTGTTGCTGCTGTTTGCAGATCCTCAAGCCACAGGTGATGCTTCCATTTTAAATAAGCATTTTAAAGACACAAGGGGAAAGGAACCAGGTCCAATGCACCCGAACAAAGATCCCACAGTACAGTAACTGGCTAATACCTCAAGCCCAAGAAAACTAGCTCCTAGCACTAAATTTCAAATGAAGGGAGCATCATTCCCAGTATCTTGTTTTTAGGCAAGACTGGATGAGGAACATGTGTGAGAAGGAGGTAAAGGCAATCCAAACTCCTGATTCCACTAAAACCAAATCCAGTTCGGTGATAGGTTTAAAATAATTTAAAAATGGGGTTAATATATATATATAACTCAAATATAGTCCTACAGAACACCAAATTGCATAAGCTAACCTGAAAACATTGTATGGCACTTAGCCAATTAACTAGTTAACATTTCTCATCAACTAGCCAGCTTCAAACAAGTAAATGCTTTAAAGTATAACCCAGCAGAACAGCAGGGAGTATTTTGTTGTTCCAAAATGAACAGAAACTACCCAGGAACAAGCTGCAAAAACACCAAGCTAAGACGTAAGGAGAATCCATGAGGCTGTCACGGGGAACTCCTTAATGACATGGAAGAGTACGGTATGCTTATCGGGGATTCCCCTGTCTCCTGTAGGTGCATCCCCAGCATCACAAAAAGAGGAAGGAGAAAGCTCATCTTGCACTCTCAAGTCTTGAATGGGATCACAGAGCCACATATTAATTTTAATACAGCACCATTTTAAATTAACCCCATCGAGCAGCAGAAATCCCGTCACTTACCAGAGATGAATGATGTCAGGTTCCCATCCCTGAAATACTCACTTGCATTTATACCTATGCTGTATTTTGCATGATTGGGGTATGGGGAGGGGAAGAGAAAACTCTCTGGTCAATCTTTCTCAAGCTCAAAATAATTGGAAGACTTATTCTAAAAATAAACTCACCGTGGTGGTTCTGCACTCTCAGCAGGTCATCTGTTTCCCAATTTCAGTAGAGACTTCATTGCCACAACCAGTTCAAGAGGAATTTTGCCAAGATAATATTGCTTCTTAGAAGCCCCCGCCAGCACTCAACCCTGAATAAAATGCTAGTGATCTTTGCTGCTGCTACAGCAAGCTAATTGCTCTGACAAGCAGCTCTGAAGCAAAGCAGAGCCCAGCTGTTCAGAAGGATGTCATAGAGAGCTCTGCCAATAGCCACATGCACCCCCCCCTCCTGCTCTCATTCAAATACTTCAATGGAACTGCCTCCGCACAGCCCTGAGAAGGCTTTAAAGACACAGCATCCTTCCCCTGCCAAGCACTGAGGCAACACAAATGTAAGTGCAGGAGCAAAGAAGAGATACCACAGCAAACATCGGCATCTTCCAGAAGAATTCAAGGGCATGGACTACGCTTTGCAGAACGCCCTACACGTGCCAAGGTAGGTTACAGGCAGTCTTGCTTCACTCCTGTCATTGTTGACATAATGTTTCTAAGGGGTCAGTTTGTAAATAGTTTCATTTTAATTAAGTTTTTTTTTCTTGCTCGTTTACTAGTGATTAAACACTGACAGGGACAGGAAACAAGAAATGCCAAGGGCCCTAGAGAGGTTTTAAACTGCTCACTTGCTTAAATTTTCCCCAGAAAGGGTTTTCTATCCCAGACCTGACGACTCTACATGCACATAGGCTGCAATCAAGTTTCCTCTCCATATACTAAAGCTTACTCTCAAGTGCACAAGGCAGCCTTGCTGAGCATCGTGCACAGGCAGACTTTGCAACAGATCGCAAGCATGTCCTGTCCCTCGCCAGGCTCAGAAGTTGCTTCTTGTTCAGTTATGGAGATCTTTGGCTCTAAACAGTGGTCAACAGCAGGCAGGCGTCATTCTTCTTCTGTGCCAATTGTTCCTGCTGGGCAGGAGCCCATCCTAGGCAAGGTGCAGCTAGAGCTGAAGAGAGTGCAGTCTTGTGGGGCCAGTGCTGACTTCAAACACCATCAGCTCAGTCAGCAGCTGGGCTCCAGGAGGCTCCTTGCTCAGGCTGAACTCTGGCAGCACTGGAGCTGGCAGCAGAGCAAGGGGCAGCAGGGCTCACAGGGCAGCTGCCTAAAGACAAAAGCTTTGAAGAGAAAGGAGATGAAGGGGAGAAGGCAGGATCAGCCTGCGGCTCAAGGAGATAGAGAGGCTCGAGTGAGACAGTTGCAAAAAGGTTGAGATGCACAGCTTTAACTGACAGCATCCATTGTAAATAGCATAGTGCTATGCTGGTAAAGCCTCTTCAGGACTTGCCTTTACCACTTTTGTTAAGTTAATGCAGTTTCTTCTAAACGGTCCCCTGCTACAGCCAAAGAAAAAGTCCAATAAAGCTTTTAAAAAGCAAGGAGACAGACAACAGAAACATTATACATTTCAGCTCCATGACAAACTGAGGTTCAAGTTTGTAAAGCAGCCCTGCTCTGCAAAGGACTTAAGTTTAAATGTATGCATGAGCTCCTGTCTTAATCTGCTTCAAAGCCTTCTGAATCAAGCCTGTCATCCCCATGCAGAAAGCAGGTGAATGTTCCTGGCCCGCCATTCTCCTCTTCCTGCTGAAAATGCTATGATCCTGCCTGCAGTAAAGAGCTTCCTTGCTTCTGCCCACAGCAATGTGGAAATTTGATGAGGGGGTCCCATGGCTAGAGAACCAGAGAGAAAGGAATGACAGAGGGGCAAGACTGGGGGTAATAAGACAAAAGTCACTTGCAATGCTATACCAGCATTTTCAAGTGGAGAGCCACAATTAAATCGACCCCAGATTGGATGAATGCAAAGGCTTCATAGATGTTATATGAGATTTCTCCATCAGAAGGTGCAAGGAACACAGATCCAAAGGATTCAAGTTCCTTTTATGCCTCTTATTTCTGGCCACTTCAAGTTCTTTCCTCCCAATTCTGCAAAGAACTTTTAAAATGAAGGTGCCTGTCCAAGGAAACTGAACCATGACCTCCCAAGCTCTTTGAGAAACAGTCACCACTGGCTGAGTGGTGCAAGCTCGTAGGGTAAGGGCCTTCAGCTGAGCTCACAGGCTCTCTCCTATGACAGATTCTCAGTCTGCTGCACAGCGAGCTCTGAGAGGTAGCAAGTGACTGTGTCCGCAACAGCTCCGTGGATTGCTCAGTAGGAAATCAGTCTGGACATTTGTGTCCGCCTGGCAGAAAGCGTGTGCTCAGAGTGACTCCCTGTGGCAGCTGAACCCAGCAAAGCTGCCAGATTCAGACAGAGATTAGGTTAACAACTCAGCATCAGGGTTTCCCCCCCACCCTTTTTTAGGTCATCTATTTTGGATTTGTTTACTCCTGTCACCTAGCACCTAGGCAGGCCCCTGGAGTTTCAAACCTGGAGTTCTGAGCCCTGAAGAAGCTGTGGCAGCTACTTTGCAAATGACAAAGCAACAGAAAGGGATAGAGGAGTTCAGGTCCAGCAGTGCTCCAGCATGCCTTGCCCAGGCCAAGGATCTTTGCTCCACATAGAGCCTTAAAATCTCCACAAAGCCTAGTGAGACTAACAGAGCTTTATTTTGCTAAGGAGCATCTGTGGTCTGCTGCATTTCAACTCGGGATTGTTAAGGAGAGTTGCTGGCACCCTCTACTCCAGAGCCCTGCAGTGGCAAGTTTAGTACTATAAAAGGAGGGAACTTGGGATGCTGTTCTTCCCGTCTACTGGGTCTTCCTGTTTTCAAAGCAGCCCAGCTGGCGGAGCATGTTAAGCAAGCAAGAACATACAATCAGCTTAGGACCTTCTGTTGAAACCCCACTGTCAGTTCTTACCATCAACATTAAAGCAAAAAGAAAAGAAGCTCCATAACCTGAGCCTGCAAACCTGATCCCTAGCACTTAGATGCCTATCAGATGGATCAGTGAGGACAGATTTCTGAGTGAGAAAGCCTTCCAGCCCTAAGACACAAGCACCTGCCCTAGACAGCACAGATGTAGGCACGTCCAGCTCTTTCAAAAAACACTGTCCATTATCACTATGAGTTGGTAGCATTTCATCTTCATGAAGCACGTGTGTGTAAGAGGATTTCCTAAGCTGCATCGTTCTCCTTAGATGGGAAGACAGTAAATCTTGGATGGGAGGAGAAGGAGGAGGAGAATGAAGAGTGAGTCTGCCCCACCAGCAGCCTGGACAAAGTCCTGTGGAAAGGACTACTGCCTTTCACACCTGAGAGCCATTGGCTTAGGTATCATGCACATGTGTGCATGTGCGTGCACGCACACAATGAAACTAGGTCAGTGAAAGCAGGGCAGAGAAAAGATGCAGCAGCTCTAGGTATCATCTGTCCTCCTAGCTTACTGGGAAGCTGCCTATGGCTAACACAGTAACATTGCAGAGCAAATAAAGAAAAAAAAAAAAAAAGGCACCAAGACATGATCCCTCCCTCCCTGGCAGACATGTATCGAATGAACCAAGGCTCTTACTTGCCCAGCCCAGCTTCTGTTGAGAGAAGACAGGTCGATGAGGTAGTGGATATAATCCCATCAGAAAGGAGGGGGGGGAAGTCAAGACTCATGACACCAAACTGCTGGGATGGCACTGGTACAAACCCCCACCATCAGCCAAGGACTGGGCTCTCCCGTGTCACAGACACGTACCAGGCAACCTGCATCAGACACAGAGAGCAGCTAGAAAGGGAGAAGAGCATTACTGATGGACTTAAATGCATTCATTTACCCACCCAGACCAGAAAACTCCCTCTTCCCTTAGAATAGGGGAAAAAAAACAAACAAAAGAGCTTGGGACAGACTCTTCATTGCCAGCATGTCAAACACCAGCACCTCACTTCTGCCAGCCTCAGCCACCACATCATCACGGGGAGGAGAGAGACAAAGCAATCCTCAAGCAGCTAGAGAACTGTATCACAGACTGTTCTTTGGGTTGGAACTGACCTTGCTCACTGCATCCAGCAGCAGGCTGCAAGCTATCATTAATTACTAAAGTGCATAGGTAGAAACACATTCTCCAGAGAGCATCCACTTCCAAGGACGTTATGAGTATGCAGACTGCAGGACAGATTTGGAGAGCTGGCTGCATAATGTGACTCAACTTGAGGGTGCTGCCAGGTACACACCAAGCATCTGGGATCAGCTTGGACGGGGAACACTCTTAGGCAGACACTATAATAACCACTAACCACCCACACATGGCAAGTCAAAGATCTTTTCTAAGTCCTCCAGGCCACAGGCTTGTTCTGTTTTATTTCGCAGGACAGTACATGCAGTAGAAAAGACATCTCTGTGTTTGGAGTCAGGAAGTGGGAAGGATGAGAATGGCAGTACATTGCTGCTGGGAGCTACCTACTCTAACATGTCCCGTGAAAACAGCTCCATGAACATCCGGGCACCCATGGAAGAGTGGAAAGCAGGAGACCAGCAGAATCCTCACAGCTGGAGCTGAAGAAAGCATGTTCTGGTCTTACTCATCCTTTTCCATGAGGCACACAAATGGAAGAGAGGGAGAACAGCCAAAATTCCTCATCGAGACTATGACCACCTGAAAGATCTTTCCACGTAAGTCCTGCAACCAGTATGTTTTTCTTATCAGGCCCAAGGTCTCATCACAAGAGGCCACAATAAAGGAATAGAGGGGAGATAGAAGGAAAAAAAAGTAATAGCACGTGCACACTGGAGACTCCACTCTAAAAAGTCACAAGTCAGAGTCGTGAGTAGAACAGAAAAACCCAGGCCACTCTGTCTGAATGGCTTCTTCTACCAGAAAAGAGACAAATTTGGCTAATGCCCAAAGAAACAAGGTCCAAGTCATGCCCTGGCCCACTTTGTCCTCAGCTCACCCTGCTGCTGGGAATCAGCATCGCTCCCTGTGCTGCATGAACACACACAAAGTAAAGGCACCTGCGACTCTTACACACCCAGGACCTAAAACCAGTGTGAGGACTTGGCCTAAGAGAGAAGAATTTGGAAATTAGATCCTAAGGCAGAATCAGTACTTCATTTCAGAGCCTAGCAGGGGAAAAGGAAAAAAAAAAAAAAAAAAAGGCACACTGGCCTAGATTTGGGTTTCATTGGACTAAAGCATGTAGCTTAGCAGTAATCACAGCTGCATTTTCACAGCACACTGCAGGACATTGCACTGGTCAGCTGCTCAAAGCCACAGTGCTCATAGCAAGCTGCATCTACTGCACTTCAGCATTTAAAAACATGCACTGTCCAGTCCCTTGCTCAACTGTTACTGGGACCACCTTGCCCTCCAAATTCTAGCCCTCTTCAGCCCCCCCCTCTACTTTATCCCAAGGTCATAAAGACATAGTAAGCCTCATGTCACTAATGAGTCAGCACTCAACCGCTCCATACCAGCAAGACATTCCCAATGTGGGAGCTGAACATGGCACAGAATTAATTTTCTAGTTACAGATGTTTCTGGACCAACTCTGTAAGGGGAGGCAGGCAGAGCCACTGCCTCTGCTCTCCCTGACACCTTCCCTAGCAGGAAAGCAACTGCAAGGAAAGGGCAGCTCTTGCCTCCAGCCAAACCCTTCCCCTCCAGCTGTTCAACAGAAAGGACAGCACTCTCCTCCAGTGCCATTAGGAAGAAAGTCCAGAAGCAGCTGGGATGCAGAGTAGCTAAATCCATCAGCTCAGAGGGACAAAACAAAGGCAAAAGAATACAGGAGAGCCAGAAGAAGAGGGGGGAAAGGAAGGGACAGCCGAGAGACACTCAAGGAAGAAAGGGGAAGGGGGAAATTAAGTTTAGTGAGTAGCTGGAAAAACCCTTCAGAGATGAAACATCTTACCCACCTGCTCCTCTTAAAGGCTGTGCTGCCATCTCTGATGGATAAGAGTGCCTGCACTGGATGTGGCAGGAAGGAACAGAGAAAGGGTTCACATTTAAAAGAAATTGCCTTTTTCTGCAAAGTAAAAATTAAACACACACCCACACCACCAGTGAGTTCTGAGTCAACCTCAGCCATGCCCACAGTCTCTGATGCTGTCTTCTCCTCTGCACATGCATGCACACACACGTGCATGGAGGTGTCTTTTTTCCTAGGCTGAAGCCAGTCTCCAGGCAGTAAAAAAAGAAATTTTACTTTATTTTCTGTTTTAAAAAGGGACCTTCCATTCAAATCTGGCTCAGCTGAGGATGTGTTATCATGACAACCATCCCCTCCCTGTCTGCTCCAGCAAGGAGGGTATTAGATGCACACAAATCTGAATGATCCTGCACAGGCTGCAACCCAGCCCCACCAGCCAGCCCCTCTCCAGGCTGAGGCTAGCATGATTTGACATGAACCAAATCTGTCAATGGCTCAAGACAGACACGTGGGCAATAATGAGCAGTGGAAAAAACGTAGCACACTCCATTCAGCTCCAAACACTGATAAATAATTCAGGAAGAGAAATGCCGCAATACAGAGCACAGCACAGTTTAAAAATAGAACATGCGCCGACGCCAGAGGAATGGAAGGGAAGGAGAGAAAAGCAAGAGAGACAGGTGGCATGAACTAAAGCATGTGTGTCAGCTCATGGATGCTGCAGCAACTCAGCTCTCCACACTGATCCCAGCAGATGTTTGTTTGCTTATCCATTAAATTGGGAATCCGAAACAATTATTGTTATTAACATGGCAACAGCAACCAGGGCTACCCCTTCTGGATCAGAGCCCTGCAGCAAGGCATACACCCAAAAAACCAGAAGCAGCCTCCATGCTGAAAAGCTTGCAGAAGTACATGGGTGGGAGGACATACAGTGAGCATGTGCCTGCCCACCCTCCCTGCAAGGGTGGCCACAACTCCGCAGCATATGGGCACCAGTACGGGCCTGGTGTCCAGGCTCAGGGATTGTCCATTTACCTGTGTGTCCTGCTCAGGTGGGGAGCGCACATAAAGCTCAGATAATGGACGTTGAGCTTTAAGAACTTAAACTTACTACAATCTGTTTTCTATTGGGGTGTGAAGGCGAAACCAGGGCTGACTGTTTCTAATGAGAAAGAGCCTGTTTCTCTATTCAGCTGTTCTCTTCTAAATCCAGCTACCTTAAATTCAGACACTTCCACCCATAATTTATAACATCAGTTGCTGGCCAACTGTCCCAAAAATTATATCCCACAAAATATACGTAATATACAAAAATATCTATACTATATCCACATTACCATCACCACCTCAGGCAATAAGCACAAAGAGCTCAGAAAACTGTTCTCTCTGGATTCCATTGCACTTCCTGCATTAATAACTGCATGTTAAAAGCCAAAAACAAACCAAACTTCGTGCTAACCTAAAATATTCAACTGTCTGAACAAGTCTGCAACATAGGTGTCACCTGTATTTTTGTGGTGGGAATTAGGACACAGCAGAAGTGATGTCAGTAAGGTTAGAAAGGCCATTATCAGACCCAGGAGTTCCTCCTTTCAGCTGTAGAACCAACCACATTTCACCTTTACTATTAATTATGAAGAAGCCTTGGTCACAGATACAGCCCCTTTATCCCAGTTTGCCATGGGGCTTCTCTCAAGAAAAAGATGGTCTTTCCAGGTTTTGCAGAACCTGTGAAAATACTTTGACAGATGGCTGCTTTTCTCCCCCCTCCTCGCAGTTTCAAAAAATAACACCAGAAAGACACCAATCTCTCCCTCGTGAAGAATGATACCAGGTTCCCAAGTACTTCTAAGACAGGGAACTGCTGTTAATAAGAAAATTCAGAGTGAATTTTTGATAAGGAAAAATAAAATACTATCACATACAGTTAATTCAAAACCTAATAAACTTGTATACAGAAATTTTCCATAAGTATTTTGGGGTTTTCTCCCAAATATTTAAACAAAAAAAAAATTATTGAGGACATGGAAGTACAAACAAAAAGGAAAAATAAAAGAAAGTAAAAGGCCACTGAAAGGAAGTTCAATAGACCTGATACCTGCTTGTAAGGAACCTCAGTCTTAAAAAGGAAATCATAAGCAAGTGGCTCCTCTGGTTTCAGCAAAGATCTCCCAACATGTATTTTGCCGTAAATTTCAGCAAAGGTGAACAAAACTATGTTAGTCTTAATCACCAGAGCACTGCAAGGCAACACCCATCTGCTTCTCTGAAGGGTAGGTTTAATGGAAGTCTTGCCTAAAACTGAGTATGTCACCTTCCAGTGCTTTCATGTGGTCCTGTTACCTTGCTTGACTACTAATGTAGTTTTAACTACATGACCACATTTAACCTGAAATGTGAACTGCTGCTCAGAAGATGCTGAAAAGGGGCTTCAAAGGCAGAAGAAAAAAAGAGACACAAACTTGTGCTACAGCTGAAAAGCCCATGCTGCAATAGCCCAGTGTCTCCATGAGCTGAGAGGAGGAATGAGCACTAGGCACCTGCAAAGCTGCCTGCCCCCTACAGCTGTGTCGCTGCAGAACATGCATCTGCATTTACAAAACAAACCCAGAAAAGCCACATTAGGTCTAACTTTAGCATTTTCCCTGCCTTGCCTCAAAGTTCAGGCTTTCACCCTCCTATTTGCACATTCTACAAGCAGGGGTCACACACTGGCTGGTGTCAGCCTGTTACCAGACACTGGTGAACGAACAGAACTTGCACGCCTGGCACCGAGTGGCCGTGAGTTATCCACAGAGTGGGTGATGCTGTCTTACAGCCAGTTGCTATTTCTGGAAAGCATGTAATGTTACTTTATAGTACTACAGGAAGATATAATGAAAGTAGTCCAACCACTGTCTTGGGACCTAGTAATTTTATATACATTATCAGAATTGCAGTTATGAAAAGAATAAATCTCCCAACAGCCTCAGAATTTCTAATTTCAAAGTTTTGTACATTTAAGCTATTGAAAAGCTTGTAATGGGCACCCACCTGAAGTCAATCCCAAGAACAAGGAACCTTCCCATGTTAAAAAGCCACTTATGCCTCAGCCCCTGATTAGAGTATTGCTTGCTCAAGGTCACAGCAGGTAACAACTTCTCCTCCCAACGTCCCTCCTGCAACCCCAGTGGAGAATTTTCCTGGATTACTTTTAGCCACCAATATTGCTCAAGGGTTTTTCTCTGCAACACCTAACCACACTATTCCTGAACAAGTTGTGATAAAGATGCTTGCTCTCCAAAAAAAGTATCACTCTGCATTTTACAAGTCCATTGGATACAAATCTAAATTTATCAGGGAGAGTAAGCTTAAGAAACAGACTGTGGCTTATCAAGGGAGAAGGCATGGCAGTGCTACAGGTTTCAGTTCTGGCAAGTTTTTTTAACTCCAGGCACATGCTATGCCTGTAATGAAGGCTCCTTAGGCAAGGTTGGCTTGATCACTAGGGACNTAATCAAGGTTTATATAATTGTGCTGACCTAATTTGTGTGCACCTCTTACTTGTCCAACTAACACTTCAACACAGCAGCCACTGTGAGGGTACTCTGCCAGAACACTTGAAACCTCCAAAAACCCTTCTGATTAAGTGACCAGATCCCAAAGAACCCATTAATGCTCCCACTAGTGGCAGAATCATGAGATCAAGCTTCAGCACAGAAGCCATCCACAAGACATTGATCTTTAAGAAGCCAGGCTCACCAGTTCTGCTGCTCACAGAACAGTTCATTTATTCATATAATTATGTTGGTACAACCCTCAGCACAGAGTCAGTTATAGGCCAGAGGTTTCATTATCCAAGTTCCCACAAGCAGCAGCTGTATCAGATGAAGCACATTTGTACCAATACAAACACAGCATCAGGCCAGAGGGCAGAATTTTCATGGTACCAGCACTGCTTAGGCTGCTAAAATCCAGATCACAGATACATCACATGCGTGAAAACTGAGATTTTTGCCAGTACCACTTTCCCACTTTTGGGGACCTACATGCTGGCGAGACGAGGTCTGAAATGCACTCAGCACAGAGGGTTTCACATACGTCCAGCCAGCACCAAGGTAGACTGCTTCTGTAAACCCTGTGTTCTGGTTTAAATGAAGGCAAACAATATCAGTGCCAGCCTCCATTTGAACCTGATCTCGATGAGACATGGGGAAGAGCACCCCCTGCTTTTCGGCTATTGTCATTTTAAAAGGAGAAAGCAGCTTTGAGGTTGGAGTGACTGCACCCAGTTGTGGAGGCAGAACACAAGCACTTCTCCATTCTCCCCATGTTCTGGATTCACAGAATCCCAGACTTGTCAGGGTTGGAAGGGAGCTCTGGAGATCATCTAGTTCAACCCCCTCTGCTAAAGCAGGGTCACCCAGAGCAGGTTGCACAGGATCACATCCAGGCGAGTTTAGAGTATCTCCAGAGAAGGAGACTCCACAAGCTCTCTGGGCAGCCTGTCCCAGTGCTCGGTCACCCTCAGAGCGAGGAAGTTTTTCCTCATGTTGAGATGGAACTTCCTGTGTTCCAGTTTGTGCCCGTTGCCCCTGTCACTGGGCAACACTTGTCCTGTCACTGGGCAACACTGAATAGAATCTGGTCCCTTCTTCTAGACACCCGTCCTTTAGATATTTATAAGTATTGATGAGATCCCCCCGCTGTCTTCTCCAGACTAAACAGACCCAGCTCTCTCAGTTCTTCCTCATACGAGAGATGCTCCAGTCCCCTCATCATCCTCGTAGCCCTCTGCTGGACTCTCTCCGCTTGTTCCCTGTCTTTCATGTACCGGAGAGCTCAGTACTGGACACAATATTCCAGATGTGGCCTCACCAGGGCAGAGTAGAGGAGGAGGATAACCTCCCTCGACCTGCTGGTCACACTCTCCTTAACGCATCCCAGGACACCATTGGCCTTCTTGGCCACAAGGGCACACTGCTGGTCATGGAGAGCTTGTCCACCAGAATTCCCAGGTCCCTCTCTGCAGAGCTGCTTCCCAGCAGGTCAACCCCTAACCTGTACTGGTGTCTGAGGTTATTCCTCCCCAGGTACAGGACCTTACATTTGCCCTTGCTGGATCTTCATTCTCTTTTCTGTCCATGCTCTCCTCTTTCCCTCCCAAGGTCAAATCACAAGTGAAGTCTTGGGCTCAAAACACCTGCTCATTTTGGTTTGCACATGGGGAAGCAAGCAGGACAGGATTCTATTTCCTAATAGACAGTATGCCTAAAAAAAGAGGTCAGTTTGAGATAAGGCAAACACCTTCTGTAAGAAAGTGGCTCTTGTGTCTAAACTCAGCTCAGGAGAAATTAGTTTTGCAAACAAAAGGATGTCAAAGCAATATAAAAATTTTAAAACTTCATTAAAAAAATACAAGCGAGCTGCTATAAAGAGTAGGCTGCATCTGCCCACACTCAATAATCATCACCAAAATTCACTGGGAGGCAGCAGTGACTCAGCCGGCAGTATACAAAGACAGCTTGTGCTCCTGATACATAATGAAACTGGGCTTTATACAAAATCATAAATCGGCATGCGCCCCACTGACAACACGCATGCAGGGGAATCCCGGCACTGACAGACAGGCAGGGAATCATCAGCCCTTCCTCTTGCTTCTGCCCACACTCAAGACACAAAAACATCTCTGCAGCAGCATACCTCACCTTTGCTTCAATCTGGGAAGTAGGTCGTGTTGTCTTCCAGCTGGGTTTACTAGGACTGAGAAATCAAGAGAAGATTCAAAAAAAGATGGAGGAGAGCGTGATATATTTGAAGGGGGAGGGAAACTAACTCTGGCCCTCAACTACATCCTACTATCCTTTCAAATGTCACATCCAGGTCTTAAAAAAAAAAAAAAAAAAGAAAAGAAAAAAAAGAGAGAGAAAGAAATCTATACATGGTTTTATTAAATTGCTCTATTGTGTAAATGGATTAATCATACTTCCAGTGAAAATCTTAAGGTAGACAATTACTGCAGTTCACCTCCTGCCCAATAGCCACAAGAAACATAGAGCTTTCTTACAGATTGTGCTGTTTGCTCCAATACTCATGCTGCCACATCACTTAAATAACAGATTTCTCAGAGACACTTGCTGTGCTGGCCTCCAGAACGATTCCTTCCTTCAGGCATCCTCAGCCTTTTTCTCAGAACAACCACTAGCTCCTATCAAAACGAACTGATACAAGAAGGCCATTCAGCAAATGAAAAAACCTAGCCTGTGGAATCAGGACTTTAGCAAATTATATCAGCTTTAAACTTATTTCCACCACCATGCCTTCTCCCCAGAGCAACGTTCTCTAACAGGAGTGAGAAGACCATGCCACCACCAGCTGCAAGTGCTGAGATTTGCATCCACCCATGAAGTCCATCAAAACAAACAGCATCCAAACATGAAGCACCCAGATATCCAAGGCTTTCAGCACCTCTGCAATAAACCACAAACATACAGCAACAAAATAACCTAATCACTCAAAATAGAGCGATTTGCAAGCATTAACTTCCAGAAATTTACACTTTAAAAAACAGCAATGGTCATGTAAAAAAAAAGCCACTAGAGAGGCAAAGTCAGCCTTTCTGTCACATCTGGCACCAGAAAGAGGAAGCAGTTCATGCAGGCAGAGGTGGTCATTGAAGGTCAGGACTTTGGGCTCTTTTCAAGCCGAGTCACTTCCACGCCGTGCTACAAGCTCCTTAACAGTATAGAAGTGTTACTCACACCTCATCAATTCCCAGGGCAACTGCTGTTTCTAAGGAACTGAGACTCTTAGATAAAAGACACTGGGAAAAGGACAATGGGTTATTATTGGAAACTAGGATTGACATAAGCTGGAAACAGCATCCAAACCCAAAACTATTGCACCTCTTTAAGGCTGATGCTTTAGCCTCAGTTACTGAGATGCAAACGTAGCATCAGCTGAAGTGCCACCATCCCTTGCTACAGACCCAGCAGCATTAATCAGCATTGCCACTTACTTCTCTGACTTCTCCAAGTCTTGAAGATACACCATCACCTACAGCTGCAGGCACTTCCAAAACATGTAATTAAAAATAGATTCAGGCCAAGGTAAAAGTTAAATACACTTGGCACACAGAGCTTATTTCCTCCCAACATTACACTTCCCTGACAGGGCTATCTTAACAAGCAAAGAGACACAAATGTCTTCTGCCTTTTATTCACTTTAGGGGCTGAAGAACAAGTTTTCTGACCCTGCAGTCATGGTGTGTGGTTCATCATAATTTCAAGAGGCATCAAGTCATTTTGATGTGGGTTTCAATCTCTGCTTGGACCTTTGGACCAGGCCACAAAAGTATGTTTGTGAAGACTTTAAGACAAGAAACGCAATTCGGCACAGGCGTGCAGAGGAAGTACCAGAGGCACAGAATATCAGCAAGAACATTTTATTGAGAGTTTACCTTTAGCAAAGTAATAGCCCTTTGAAAAGTCTTCAGCACTCAGGTGCCAAGCTGCATTTCCTGCTTCTCACTGCACCGTTACACTGGCATTCCTGCTTCAAATTACTGGGAAAATAGCAGCTTGCTGAGCAACACCAAAACCTGCTGTGCTTGAGTGATTGAGGTGGGGGGAAAGGCAGTTCTAAAAGCTGTTCTGAAAGTTTTGATACATATCCTACTGTATAGTGTCTTTGGCAGCCACCTCCTCAAAAAAAAAAAAA
>VXBL01007463.1:0-28800 GCA_013400195.1 Aramus guarauna
GATTCTATGATTCTGTGATTTTAGAATGATCACAAATATTGATGATATAGAAAGCAATCAAGTGTTATTAAATATAGTTATTTTAAACACTAAGTTATTCATAAATATTAAATCTTGATATTTAATATTTGTCTGTCTCCAAAATTCCATAAAACATAGAAAACTGGAAGCTGCCAGCATAATTTGAGTGCTCTGTACTTGAATGCTTCACCAGGCATCCTCTGCTGGCCACTCTCAAGAGATGGGGTATTGGACTAGGCAGACCGTTGGAACTCACTTTAATAGGAATGATTATCAAGGATACTGATGACCTATTAAACTAGTTATTAGAATGAGAAATTTAAATGTTTAAACCTAAATGTTTGAAATTAAAT
Source organism: Aramus guarauna (assembly GCA_013400195.1). Taxonomy (NCBI): domain Eukaryota; kingdom Metazoa; phylum Chordata; class Aves; order Gruiformes; family Aramidae; genus Aramus; species Aramus guarauna. Next base: position 375 of record VXBL01007463.1, read on the forward strand.
ATGGAACGAGATAGTATAGCAATTATTATATCAATAATATTACTCTGCAAAAATGACAACTCTTACGTTTAATCTATGTGACCTATAAAATACATGCTCATTTAGTTACTGCAATTATCATTCCAGGCTTATGCAGTGATACTCCATCAGTATTTGTAGACTCTTTGTGTGGATTATTACTCAAACCTTAGTTGTCTAAAAAACTGTCTAAATTTTTAGTATGGTTAAGAAAAATATCCATAGAACCACATAAGTGATACATCAGCTGCTCTGCCAAGAACTATTTTTTATTGTTTTTTCCAAATATAGAGTAAGGGAGAAAACTCTAGGTTTGTGACATTGTGACATGAATTATGCTTTTTGTTTTAGTTCTGAGAATTTTGTTGTCACTGTAAGGCTTTGTTCATTAAATTACTTAGAGCTTGCAGTCTGGTAGGTTTTGCCTAGCTCACTATATCTATTCCTTTCTGAAGGGGGGTTTGAGGGAAGAAAAGCCACAGAAAAGATGGACAAGATGTACATTATTAGTGGTCCTAAAACAAAAGTGATAACATTCTGTACAAGCGTGACTATATATATGAAATAAAACCGGCCATAGAAAAGAATTTTTTTGAGCTATAATATTGATATCCATTGGATGAATCCAGTTAGTCCTGTATCCTATTTTGGAGAATGACCAAAATAGACTGCCTAGGGACTAGGGCAAAAAAACAGCAGGCACACAGTGATACGTCCCAGAGCACTCTCCCAGTCTCCACCAATTTACTGCTTGGGGACTGTCTGACCCAGGGAAGTCTGTATGTAAGTGTATATTTAATAATTCATTGTGGTCTTCCACTTCCATGAACTTGTTCTGTTTTCACTTGGGATTGTGTAGCTTTTTAGCAGCCACCACGTTGTTTCCCCTCTTGGCCCTTCCCTCACCATTCACCCCTTTCAAGAGTATGACTATTGTGCTCAACACATGGTACAAAACAAAATATGAACATATAAATTGAACACTTTAAGCATGACTGGCTGTAACTGTTAAACAACACAGAACCTTCCAGGACAGTAGTGTTAATCTTTGCTGTCCATGTTCACTTTCCTTCACCACTTTTCACATATATCTTCTGAAGCTATTAATCCACTAAGCAGTGCTTCTTTTTACATTGATTGTGGGTTTTTTCCTTGAAAAAAAAACTTGAAGTGAAGGCATAGTACTGAAAAAATTAATCTTTGTGCTTGGTGACATTAAATGGCTAACTGGCTCTTAGAAGGTTAAGAAATAACAGAATAATGAATTAAAAAAAAAACCAAACCAGCCTCCTTCCCCCAAATATGTTCTTCCTCTTCCTCTGGGAAGTTGTGTGGTTTCATACAAGAAAACCAAGACTAGCATCTGAAACGAAGTGCAATATGTCACTTTCAGGTATAGTTTGAGAGGTTGTCGAGGCCCATCACTAGACTATTGTCCCACCCATCAGAACATTTCTTTGACAGTGACAGGACTTTTTTTCACTGTTATAAGGTAGAAAGCTTTTAGAGCTTAAATATAGCCAGAAGCTAAATGCTTTAATCTGAGGTTTAAAAGAAAGAGCAGGACAAAGCTGAGTGAGAAAGTCTTGGATCAAGCAGCCTTATTATTAGTAGGTTTAATTTAAAGGTTATACCTCAAATACTGTTTGCAATATTTTGGGACTATTAAATGCATATTTGCTAAGAATTTTTATAATAATTCTCCTATGTGCTTTTTCTGTGTAAAGGATTTTACATATGTTAACACTGTATTTTGCTTGTTTTGTATGGTTGTAAGATGACCAAATTCTAGCTTATTCTTCACAAAAAAAAAAAAAAAAAAAGGTATGTGGGTTTTTTGACAAAGGGCAGTATAATGCACATTGAATTCTAGGTAATATTACGTGCCAATGTCTTCTTTACACAAGCAATATTATGTCTACAAGTATTAAAAGTCTAGTCTTTATATTGCAGAAAAACAGATCATAGTAAATAGTTACACACTGACATTGCAAATGGCAATCTATATCTGAGTTCCAAACAAGTTTTAGTTAAAAATATACATTTTAAGCCGCAGCAGGTGTCTTCTTTCTCCTCATACCTTTCTAAATATGAAGCTTAGCAAGTTGTCTTTTATGAGAGATGAGAAGGGAGAATATTTCACTTCTACCCAGAGGATTTGTACCTCAACATTGCAGATTTCCAAGATTTCATATAAATCTAGGTATGTATATGCATCTGATTATAAAGCTGAAGAAAATGAATGATTTCAGGAAAGATATAGCAGGTTTGTGCACTCTGATCAGCTCCAACTTTTTTTCTGGAATGTAGGCTGAAAAAAACACCCTTTCCTAGGGGCTTAGGATATGAATGACTGTCTAACTTCTGATAAAAGAAAAAGAGGTTTAAATTTTTTTTTCAAGGTTTTGCTACATCTTTCATGAAAGAATCCTGTAGTTCTTCCAGTATCTACTCTCAAATTTATAAAATAACTATGCAAAGATTTGTGATTTCATTTCCCCCTTATGCTGATTGCAAAGATATGTGATTTAAAACAGATTAGCAGTTTGATCTTGTAAAGTATGATTTCAAAAAATTTCATCCTTACAAAAGTTCTGTCTTGGACTTTCTTGATAAATTTCCATCTTTACATAATATAAAAGGGGACAATTATGTATAGAAAACCTAATCTTACTCCACTGCTCATGCATGTTAATACTGGTGCTCGGGAAGTAGTTTTATCTGTTGTCTCTTTGGATACCCATTGCCTTTTGCAGGAGAAAATGTGTTGTGGATCTCACAATACCAAAGGAATTTCAAATTACACTGGAGTAGTGGTGCTTTGAGTTGTTTTTACAGCAGAAGTAAGCAACAGGATGCAGAGGCTGAGGAGCCTTCATCATGGAACCTGGAGGAGTGGTTATCCCAGCAAGAGCTGGGAAATGAAGGGACTTCAGTTCTAAAACTGCTTTTGACTCAAACCTATTTTTTCCTTCTCTTCAAAAACATTTTCTTTATTTACCTATTTCTTAATTCATTAATATGGAAAGGTCAATTAACTTCAGAAAACAAAAGAAAATAATGCTGTTGGAAGTTTCAGGACTAATTAACAATGGGAGAGCACAATGACTTTCAAATATTTGCAGATATTCCTGCCTTTTTAAGAGAGAGAAAAATATCATCAAAGACATCACTCGGGATTAGAAGGAAAAAATCAATGAGCTGAAATGAAGAGATAGAACATTCAGAGTGATTAGGAGGAAAATACTCCTGAATGTTAAACCATATCTTCTGTAAAATATCTTACCAGGACATATGATCAAATTCCCTGTAGGGCATTTTTATGGGGGGAAAACAGTGGAAAACATACAGTAAAGAGGAGTTTTTCAGTGTCAGGACCCAGATCAGATGTCTTATAGCCTTGACTTGATTCTACACAATATTCTACAGAAAAATTAATTCCCCCTGCTCTATTTTGCCTAATTCAAAATAGATGATGCTAATAAAGCAGCATGCTGTTCCCTAAACTTCATGTTCTTGCCACCTACCCAGGTAGGCATATTTCATTTTCAGTTTCCTTCATTTTACTTCTTAGAGATTCACTCAGGAGACACTGTTAATGTTGACGAAGAGCCTGGTGTCAGTGAGCTCATGCTGATAAAGACAGAAGAGAGACTGGCTGTTCTGAAGCTTTTTTGAAGATTAAATACATCTCACATCTAGACTGGAAGGTTTTGACTTTGAAACTATGAGAAGGTGCAGTGACTCAACGTGAATCAGAGATGAGGCAGCCATAGCTGCCTTCCAGCACTAAGAACCATTAATCTATGATGCTGCTACACAAACTCTTACCTATTTCTACTGGAAGTTAAGTTCCTCAAGCAATTACAGTTATAGAAATAACACTTGGAGCAAGACAGTCTTAGCGTTATTCAGAATATATGGACATCATGTCATCTTTTAACTGTTAAAGTCCAACTGGTATTCAAAGTGAAGAACTGATTTAATTTGTTTGAAAAGTTAGAAATATAAGAGGTAGAGATTGTAGTAAAACATCCAGTGCAAATCAGCACTGATGTAGTGCTGTTCTGTTTTCATTATCTGCCTTATTAAATTCACAATATCTTTTGTCTATATCTATGAATCAAAAGCTGGAGATAAAGACTCCTGACTTCCATTGGTATGAGCCAGAAACAATAATCTCTTGTATTGCTGGCTACAGATGGTTCACTGTTGCATCTACAGTGAATACCAAGCTTCAAGGGCAGGGTATCAAAAGCAATAAAAACATAATTATCCTTTGGTGACAACAAAAATAGTGCATATATAGGTAGTACTATGTGATGTCAGAGTGATCAATTCTGCATACCAGATGCTGAAGTAAGGTGCCAGCCCAACAGGCTGTTTTCACTGTGGATTCAGTCTAAAGACCACCCAGTCTATGCTATTAGATATACACAGGTTTCATAGGTTGATATGCAATTCTTTGCCATTTGACAGAACAGGCAATTTGAGCAGAAGTTCCTGCTGTTCCTAATTATCCCTCAAGATTCAAGTTTTCTCTGACAAGATTTTTCTCAACAATTTCCTCTGTTGCTGAGTATCCTTCAGAACAAATTAAGCCATACATACAGCCTTGTGTTGGCATTGTTTTTGTTGTGTCCTAATTCTTGTTTGTGTCCAGGTGGATCAATAAGTGGCCACCTGTATTTACAGCCATAGGCTGTAATACTTTCAAGGCTCCATCACCCATAATTTCAAGACATCTATGTGACAGTGCTTCATTTTGCATGAATTCTGGGGTCGTTACTTGTTTACTTTACAAATAAATGGTTTCTTAGAAGAATAAGGTATTTATGTATGTAATACTTTCTCATCTACTTGCCTCTAATTGTAACATTAGAAGTAGTTGTCATATTTGTTTGTTAATATTTGTTTATTGTTTTCAATTTACATACAATCTCACCTCCTTCCTTGCTGCTGTGACAGAAGTTCGTTATTGGATTCCATTCAGCGTTGCGGTGTCAGCTGGGCATCCTATGCTTTCTCTGTACACTAGGGAATATCTCCTTGGCCAGCCTGAGCATTTGTGGAACAGTCTGACAGACTTCTAAACAGGTCCCAAAGTCTGCATAAATACACGTATATATTCTTGAAATGATCCAGAAGGTATTTACACATTCAGGGTAAATCTTTTACAGTTCAACACAGTTAAGTATGAGGGTTTCTTTTGTTTGGCTGGCCTTACCTTGGCTTACCTTGGTTTGGTTTGGTTTGGTTTCTCCAAGGGAAAACTTTTGTTCCTTACTTACTTCAGGGAGGGTACATTGACCGGTAAAAGGACAAAACTAAACATGCTGTGAAAATGAGAAATTACTACTTCCAAAAGTAGGGTAGTTATTTCTAAGCATGTTATTCTAATATTGTGCAGTGTAGTTTCAAATGATTTTTTTTTCTCTCATACCTGAACTTTGAATTGCATTATTTTACAATTTTGTCAACCTAAATCATTAATAATGCTTTAAATGAAGGGATGACAAGCTCTATTTATCTTTTTGTCTGCTTACTAAATAGTATTGGAATACTGTATTATTTTAAAGAATTTTTAATCAAGTGTCATATATTTTGAGTTTCTATTTCACACCTTTATCTGAACCTTTCAATCTTTTCACACACAAATTTATTTTCAAAGATGTTTTTCCACAGGAGTTAAAAAAAAGAGGGGGGGCAAATCTGAGAGACCATGTCAAAACACCATTTTTATGATCCATTGCTTCTCAGCAATTCACTTTTCTAAGGGGTTCCTGAAGGGGTTTGCAATATTCTTTTCTGCAAGGAACAACATACTGCAATTTTGCTTCCTTGATTTCCCTGTAGGTCCCCTCAAACTCTGTAGATCTTTTTTGCTGGCATAATCAGTTTTCAGTGGTCTCTACTGTGCTTATGAATGCAGTTCTCTTAATGAAGATATTGACTCTATTGAATAAGGAGATGGCCACATAACCATAATGTGTATTGGGACCCTTTAGTACAAGATCCTGGTTTATCAACATACAACACAGACCAGCTATTAAAGGGAAAATGATGTAGTGATCAGACAGGTAATTGAGAAACTCATAAGAAGCCTTACAAGATGCAGTATGCTCTCAGGAACCATTCTGCCCATTCTGAAGGACTTTATAAAGTATGGGGCGTTTGAATTATTAGGCAGTAAGGTACATAATACAGTAGAAAGTAGATATAACTCTTGACTGTGTCCTGAGTGATATCACTGTCCACGCAATAGCTAAACCAACTGTACTACAGTAGTCCAACAGATGATGAGAGGTAGCCTTTGAAAGATATCAGATAATAAAAAGAAATGTGGAAAAGCTGTCAAAATTAGGGATAACTACCAACTTATTTTGCATCAGTAAGAGGCCATGGGTTATATACGGAGTAACATCCACTTGATAGTGTGTTCTGGGTGGTGGACTTTGAAAAGTAATTAGTACTCCCATAGGGAAATAGAAGATCTTTATGTCTGGTAAAAAAATCTTTGAAATACTACCATTCCAAGTACACATAAAACAAAAATGCTGATCATAAATTTGCAAATCCTTATGTGAAAGCCCTTTCCCTCAGGTCTGAGGGAGGGCTTCTTATACAATTTATATTAGTTGTAATAAGAATGTCAAAATGAGAAGCCTGACTTGGAGAACATTTATCTTTATTTTACCTGTCTGGAAATCCAACCAAGTGAAAATGAAATAGTTTATGGTTTTCATAATCTTGTTTATTCTATTACATGTTACAGCAGAGAAATAAATTCTGTGATTAAGATTTTCAGAAACAAGCCCATACTTGTAGTTAGGCACCTGCCCAAGTTTTCAAAATGCTGAACTCCTGCTAGTTTCCATTTGTCTCAGAGACATGGGTAAAATTATTTTTACTTTGTTGAAAATTCACTCAATTTCAGTACAGAACAATGCAATTTGGAAAAAAGAATAGGTGATAAATGATGGATGGGAGAAGCAGGTATATCTGAAACCTGTCTAGTGATCTGAAATTTAGCCCCCATCCATCTGTCCTTTGCTTACACTTAATTTTTAATACTGTTACTAAATGAAAGTTTTTGAATCAGTTGAATTGGAGCTCAACAAACAGGTAGAAATGACAAAAGTGGGCCTTATGACTAGGTAGAATCATACTTATTTTGGAGGATCTTTAAGAGAATAGAAATTCTGCAAGAGTAACTTTCTTTTTAAAAGACTTCTTTCTACAAATTTTTTTGTTTGGGTTTTTTTTTTGTTTGTTTGATTTTGGTTTTTACTGTTGACTTTAACTGTAATACTCTAGTCTTTGCTATTGTTATTCTAGCTCATTAAAATCCTCTGAGTCATTCCAGATGGAGCAACTGCAATCAAATTCTTGTCCCTGACAATTTAGCTTAACCAGAGAACAAAAGTTTTGTTTTTAAGAGAAACTCTTTAAATATTGATAGTTAGAAATGAAGACAAATTTTACTCGGCTTTTCTTTCTGAATTCTATTCCTTTCTCATCAGATATAGAATTATACTTTCTGTCATGAAGTCCTAAGGGAAAAAAAATCTGGTTTTGTTTTGCTGTTTTAATCTGTTATCTACTTTGATGTAATGAATCTAGCTAACAAAAACCTTTTTGACATACCTCTAGATTTTGGTTTGGGTTTAATAGCTGGAGAATTTGGAACTTCAGATGGTCTTTGAAATTATCATACATTTGATAATATTAGCTGCAAATCTGTTGCAGTATTAGGGATTAGCATATATTAACATTACTCTCTCCTTAGAAATTAGCTTTTAATGTATGAGAAACATCTTCTTATATTATTAAAGTAATAAACAACCTAGATAAAAACTGTCTCAAATTGTTGAACAAACTAAAATAGAATCATTTATGAGACACAAGAAACTATTTCTGTTTTTCTTATTTTCTTATGTTTCTCTACTCTAGGTTTAACACTGCAAGGAGAAATGCATTCACTGGTCAAAGCTGGAATTAAAGATATTAAGAAAGCAAACTACTTCTGTGATAGAGAAGATTATTAGTAAATGGGTGATTCTTGAAAGGAATTCAGCTTTCAGCACTCACTGAGATACAGGAGTTTAATAAGGTAAGAAATATGTTAGGTCAGCACCATTAGGAATTAGCTGTTTCTGAAGGAAGAAAAGTTAATGAGTCCTGAAGACAGAAAAGTTAATTTGTTCATGACAAACAAAGAACAGTTTAGTGGTCAAAGTTCTTGACTGGGAAAGAAGCTTGAACTTGATCTTGGCAGGAGTGAGAATTTGCAAGAAGTCACAGTGTGTTTGCAGTTTAAGGTAGTTAATTCAGGCCATCTGATCAAAGCCGGGGTCTCACAGAGTTTCTTGGCAGCTCTGAGAGCGTGACGAGGAGAAGTCTTCCTACTGTGGCTGTACAGACGCATGCAGCGGTGCTAGGAAGGATGTGTCCAGAAACACTGCTCTGGCCCTTGCAATAAAGTCTGCCCCTTGTTCAGGGGAGATGATGTCTCCAGAGACCTAACAGAATTAATTTAATTTAATTCCAACTGCTTAATGCAAACTGAATTTTTTCCAGATTAAAACGTGATTACGTTTGGATATTTGGGGAGGGAGAGGGTTGAGTTGCCACATGATGCATCTCTGAATTCAGACTGATTATGCTTCTCGATGTCACTTGAGCTTTCTGATGAAACACTAATACAAGCACATTTATCAGCTGATAGTCTCAAAAATTCAGTCATAAATGATTTTTGAAGACTCTGTATCTAGCAGGCAGCCAAACCCATTAGAGATTAGAATAACACATTAAAAAATATAAAATTATCTTGAAAGCTATGAAGAAAGCCTCAAGAGAGGTCATTCTACCAGAACAAATTATATCTAAAAAAAAATATAAAATAATATAAAATAAACACTTGAGTTTTCAGTGAACAAACCTGTAAAAAAGAGTTTGTGTCAAGATAATTTCCTGAAATGAGACTACAATAAATTAGTTTGGTAAGGCAGGGGACAAAAATTCAAAGGTTTCAGGGAGTTCAAAATCTAGTTTAACATGCTATACCTCATCTGTAAATGCAGCCTATAAAAAAGATCTGTCAAGAAATAGGTTTTGAATGCATAAAAAAAATTGAATTTTTTCCTCTTATTCTGCCTTGGAAAAAAGAGAGTTTTTGAAGCATTTCATCCAAAAATAACAGAAGAAAATACTTCATCTCACACAAACAATGAAAGAGTTATTTTCTAAAATGAGACACTGAGTTTCAAGGTTTGCCTATTTTAGGCCACCAGCTCCAGCCTTTCACATCAGAGACAACAGCACTGTTAGTGGAAAGTTAATTTAGAATTTGTCTTTTTCCAGCTTATCTTAAAACAACCCTAAAATATTTTGGTAATCTATTGTGATTCTTCAAAATTCAAATATTCTATGCTTGCTGGTTCTCCATGTTTTCATTGGTCTTTTACTTCCGATAGGAAATCTGCGTAAATAACATATTATTTCCATTTTATTAATATATACACATTCTGTGAATCCATCATTTAATTGTATTCAGCTCTATGACATCCTGTGAATCCATCATTTGCTGCTATCCAGCTCTATGAAATGCTGTAGATATAATAGCACCGCTATCCATTTTCTAGTTCATTTACTTAGACCTCCACCATATCGTTTAGAAGGAAATCCAAACATGCTTTTTATCATTTGTGGCTAAGCATCAGCAGACCAAATTATTATTTCCATTGTTTCACAAATACTTACTGTTGCCATTATTATGTTTCTCTATTCATCTACCTTGACTTGTAAACTACTCTCACAGTAACAGATATTTCAGATAGTTTTATTACATGCCACCTCCATTTACTATTTGCATCATCTATACAACATACCACACATCCTTCATGTAAAAAGTAGAAGCTACTTTTATCATTCAAAATCATGACTGCAGCTATAAGCCAGAGTCATCAGAGACTGTACAGACTGCAGAAAAATATTGTCTTTTTATGGTAGCCAGTTGCGCGTTATTCACAGAAGATTTACTGTAGTAAAAGAGAAGGCTCCTCTGGATAATCTTTAAAGTGCTGTTTCCACAAAGGATGACTTGAATTCTTACTAAGGCTTTCTAAGTGCCCCAGCAGTGGAAAAACAAGAAGGTGGTTTTGAATCCTGGGCCTTTATGCCCATGCCACATTACCTTCCAGATATCACCATTCACACTTCAATCTGTCAAATGTTACTATGGGGAATACGGGCTAATGCAGTCATCTCCTGCTAAGGACATAATGTCAAAGATTTTATCCTCTCATATACCGAAAAGAGAAATACGGTTAAAGATAACCTCTGGACACCCACCACGTAGCTGGATTATAAAAGGCAAACACTGAAGCACCATGTAAGACTTGTACTGAATACATTCTTTCCTGCTAAAATAGCTTAAAGCTGTATGGATTTGTAACCAAAATGGAGTTAAATGGAATTAAAACAAGGTAAAGATAGGTTGTCTTGCTTGAACTGCAGGAATGCCTGGACATATGATATGGGTGTGAGAGCTACAGTCAAATCTTCAGGGTGACTTTGAACATTACTCCCAAGAATCACCAGTCCCTATTGTACCAAAGGCATTTTTGCAATTGAAGTGAAGTTTCAGGAGTGGCTGTCAGAGATCTCTTTGCAGCTGCTTTTGTTGGATTAACTTCTATTGGATTTCACAATGTACTCCAGAAAGAGAAAGTCAGCTCAATCACTTCAACAGAAGATAATGGAGACACTAGGTCAGATTTTCAGTCCTCTTCCAGCTTTTTCTTATAGTTAAACAAACTATGCTAAAAATGAAATACTTTAATCTGCTAACAGGCTCGGGGGGGTGATTTGGTTTTTGGTTTGGTTTGGTTTGATTTTGGTGGGGTTTCAGCAGTCAAGAATCCAAATTGCACTGCTGGGTGGGTCAGGAGATGAGTAATAATGGGATATAGGAACTTCTAGTTGGGCTTCCAAGAAAATCAGGACTATGAATTTGGGCATATCTATGTGTTTCCATGTGCTGTTATAACTCCTTCTCATCCCTCCCTTTAGTAACATTTTAATCTGTTGGCCAGATCCAGTAGAGGACACAGGCAAAATATAGTTCTATTATGAAACTTGTTGGGCAGAAAATTCCCCAATATCAATGCTGCAATTGTGCAGAGTAATAGCGGATTGCTATTGCAGTAGGAGACATGAGAACCCTACACGGGAGAAAGCACTTCTCAAATGCACCAAGAGCTTTGTAAGCTCTTCCCATAGGTTTACCCACCAGGGCTGGTACTCATGAGACATAAAACCAGTGGAAGCAGACTTCATTAGCTATGAAGTTTGACAACTACTTCTTTGCCTCGAGACTTCCAGTGGGAATCAGGTCAATTGAGTAGTGACAAGCTAATTACTGTTTGATGTCTGGCTGTTTTATCTTCATGATTTCAGTTCAATTCCCCATGGGAGGCATTTGCATCATGAGAAACCCAGCACGGCAGCAGAGCCCGTTGCAAGCCAGAGGCTTTCACCGTGAAGAACTGCCTTTCTGGAAAAGAGATTAGGAACTTCAGCATAAATGCTGCACTGCAAACCCTCACTCATTTCTGCTGGTAGATACGTAACTTCTCTGACCTTTTGTAGGTAATAATTTGCTATGAAGGCTTACAGTTCATAGAGAGCTAGTCTTTCTTTCTTTCCAAAAGGGAGTGACTACTTTAATAATAGTTTCAAGCAGAATGACAGAGCAATATAGGAAAACAGCCTGTACTCTGTGCTCTGTAGATTAGAAAACTCCCACATATCTTACTTCCCTTTATCAATAGAAGCTTTTGGAAGAATTTCATTAAGCTTCAATTTCAATTGAGCTGTCATTTCATTTTATTAAAAAGAAATAATCAAATATTCCCTATTTAGTGGTTTTGTTTGTTTTGAAGAACTAGCTAGGTTTCAGACAGTGCACTTCAAGAGTGGAGTTTGGTGAGTGAATTGAGAGACCCCCTGACTAAAGAGACCCCTTTGTGAATCCCTGACAAACAGCTGGCTGCAGTCAACTCAACAGCCACTTTACCGGAGCAATATGAAGAAAATGGAGCTGATTTTTAGCCAGGTGACGAATTGTACATTTCTGAGGTAGCAGTCTGATACACTAACAGGTATAAAATGGGCTCTGGTTCTTTGGAGTTATTTCCTTCGATGTATCCTTAAAGGGTATATTATTAGCCTGTCTTAATGCAAAATGATCAGCTGAAACTAATCTCACTAATGAGGTTCATTTGTTCTTTGACAAAGCAATAAATTGTTTTCTCAAGAAAAAACTTAACTAATAGTTTAGCCACAGCCTTATAATTAATTTTCTTCTCCAGTGCTAGCAAGCATGGAAACAAACAGTAACTTTTTCATTTGTTCATCTCTTTAGAGCAACTGTTTAGCACAGATATGCTTGATTAATGGATTTAATTTGTTCCCTTCTCCTGTAGTCAGTTTTCATATTACACTGGTTATCAGAGGATAGGACAATAATGTGGGCACTCTCATTGTACTGTATTCCATCAGTGTCAGGGCTGCCTTCGAGCTCCGGGTCTGCATCTTTAACCTTTGTAGTCCTGCCGAATCTTTCATCAATCTGTGTTACAGTCACCTTGGGAAGGAAAAGCAGAAGCACTCAGTCAGCACTTACAGGTAGTAAAGTGTGTCATTATTTCTTACAAAACGCTGGCAGCTGTGCACCTTTCATTTCCCACAGAAATATGATTTGTGAGATGAGCAACCCTACTGTTAGGAGAGGAAAATGTAAGTTAATAGTGTGCTTCCTACTTGGATTTTATATTTATATTTACATTTACATTTACTTTTATTTAGATTGATATATGGCAGTCTGTCTGTAAGAATGTACACATATATGTATAAATTATATGATTTTTTTAAACATAGTTTTTATATATATGCACATGATATTTTGGTGGTTCTAAAAACTATTACTATTATATACTTATATTTTATATGCCTAAAAAATAAGACAGACTTCAAAAACTTTCATTTCAGAATGTTAGTCCTCTCCCAGTGGAACACATATAATCATGGAGACTTGCTAAGGTTATTCTAGGTTTCAGGCTAGCAAAGTGTTGCATAATTAGAAGGTGCCACGATCCTTCAGTTCCTATTATACTCAAAAGGAGTTTAATGAAATTTAGTGGGAAATATATTACTTCTGTAAATGACATATTACATGCTTATATACTAAATCAAGTTTAAAAGATCATTAAGAACTACTGAAATAAAAATGTGTCTTAGAGTACCACTGTAGGCATGAATCATATACAGTCTTTGAAGATGATGGCATAAAACTGGGAAAAATAGTTTTAGTGAACTTGTAATTTATTTTCATATTTTGTGATTCAGAAACTATATAAATAAGAGTTACGTATCTTCTGAAGTATCATCTAATGCATTTCAGTATTGCAAAGTGGTGTAGATATTTACTTGTGTTCCCCTGATTTCAGTAGTGTAGAAATGCTGTAAGAGACAGCCTAGGCCAAAAAACCTTTACAATATAAGTAGAAAAGAACAATTACACAAGCAAAAAAACCCCAAACAAAACAAAAGGTGAGGATGACTTGCCCCAAGTGACAGAGCAGGTTAATGTCACGGCCAGGTGTAACCCTGGGATCTGGATCCTGCTCAGACGTGCAAATGCACTGGGCATACGGGCTGCCTGTGACACTTCTATTTCAGTACCTTCTGTCCATGTTATTTCTGACATATTCAGCTTCTGAAGACTGAATAATATGATGACACACCCTAGACGTTTTAATACTCTGTCATATCAGGAGGAAAAACATCTGTTACACGGAGTTTACTTTAGAAGAACATTAGACTAAATCCTTCATTTGTCAATGACAATAATGGCCTGATAAGTTGTGAAATATTGATGCAAGTTTTTCTCATTCATCAGGATCACAGCATTCATATTTGCCTATTTCAAAGGGAGTTTGAGATGAAGTGACAAAATATGAGCATCAATTGATATATTTATTTTTTTATTTAACTTTTCTTTTGCCTGATTCATCCTAGAAAAATGAAATTGTGAAATGAAAATAAAAAACTCTGTGATTCATGTTAGATACTTTCTTAGTTAGATAACTTCATTATGATCATGACATCTAAAGCAAACATAAATAAATAAATCAAAATATAAAAAGTAGAGTTTTGTTTAATTAACAATGAGATATTCTAGGAACATTTTGAAACTAATATTGACCAAGGTGATAGCTTTGAAAACTGTCATTCTAGTTCTGTTTTTTTAATGAGTAGGTTTACTTGTGTTTCTTCCTTTGAAGATTTCCCCCTCCTGCCCCCTGCCCCATCTATTTATTTAAAGACAATCTGGTTTGCCAAGCAAGTTCAGGATGATCACATAAATATTTGATTCTCCTTCTGATTTTGAAAATGTCTGAACCAAATTAGTTTTGGTCTTAGTTAATCAGGAATTTTTCTTGTCTCAGTGAGTATACTTGAAACTCCAAAGAGTTAGTCAGATGTTATCTGTAGATATTTTTGCTTAGTATAACGCACACTTAAAGTCTATATAAAATTTCTTTGCATTTAAATTTTAGTTTAGAAATTATAACATAGAATAAAATTAAGTAAGCCTAGCATTTTCTCTATGCTGTAATTTCCTATATGTGTGAGTTTTCAGGGAAAAAAAATAAATTCCGATAAAACATTTTAATAGTTGTATTTTGAAATTATGGAAATACTGTAGCCAAAAGCCTTTTATTAGAGAAGATTTTGAACTACCTGGATTACTTGACTTTTATTACATTTTATCACTTGTTACTGTCTAGGTTAGCTTTATAACTAACTTGGTAAAAAAAAGAGAATTGAAAGAAAATTTAAAAATTTAACACAAAATAGCAAAAAGCTTTCAGATAATCCAGGTAGTTTTAAAGATACCTCACTAACACTTTGTAAAATACGAGCCTTTTGTTCGTTCCTTAAATTTCCTACGTTGATCTGTGCCTCAGGCTGAAGTCTTCCAAGAAAACCTCAGCCAAAAGAGCTCAGCTGTTTCTAAGAGCATGACATTATTGCTATGGCCTTCTACAGAGCCAGACGTAGGAACCAAGGTAGGTTAGGGGTGCCACACATAGGAATTGAAACAAAGACATATTTTATATGCTTCTAGTTAAGTCACCTGAGTCTTTCTGCAAATAGTCCATAACTGTTTGTAGTTTGTAAATATTCGATGAGTAGTAGCTGTTTTTTCATTTGAACACCATTTCAATATTTTGGAGGCGAACATATGGGTGTGCTAATTAATTCAGTGAGTATTTAAAAGCAAATTTTTACCTTGTTTCCTACTTTGAAAGAATAGACAAACCCTCCACATCCTAACAAATATAATCTGGAGATAGTAAATAATTGAACTTTCTCTCAATTTCTGAGCTGAAAAATACATTGAAAAATCCAACCCTCATGTTTTGGAAATATTGCGCAAATAAAGTGAATCCTCATTGTATAGTACTAAAAATACAAAAATTCTACCAGGAAACTAATAGTTCTGTTTTCAAATTAGAGTATTATACAGGTTTTGGCTGGGATAGAGTTCATTTTCTTCACAGTAGCTGGTGTGGGGCTGTGTTTTGGGTTTGTGCAGGAACCAGCGTTGCTAACCCAGGGATGGTTTGGTTCCTGCTGAGCAGTGCTCACACAGAGCCAAGGCCTCTTCTGCTCCTCACACCTCCCCACCAGCCAGTGGGATGGCTGGGGGTGCACAGGGGTTGGGAGGGGACACAGGCTGGTACAACTGACCCCGCTGACCACAGGGATACCCCAGACCATATGGGTTCGTGCTCAGCAACAAAAGCTGGGGGAGCAGGAGCAAGGAGGCAACATTTGGAGTGATGGCATTCGTCCTCCTAAGTTACCATTACGTGTGATGGAGCCCTGCTCTCCTGAGGATGGCTGAACCCCTGCCTGCTGGTGGGAAGCAGTGAATGAATTCCTTAGTTAAACTGTCTTTATCTCAACCCATGAGTTTTCACA
The DNA here is from genome assembly GCA_013400195.1 of Aramus guarauna. NCBI lineage: Eukaryota > Metazoa > Chordata > Aves > Gruiformes > Aramidae > Aramus > Aramus guarauna. The sequence goes on from VXBL01007463.1 coordinate 16,449, forward strand.
CTTTTACCCTTCCAATTCTCGTTCCCCATCTCACTGTGAGGGGAGTGAGCAAGTGGCTGTGTGATGCCTAGCTGCCCACTGGGGTTCAACCATGACAAATATGAAAAGTATATCATACTGAGTACCACACAGTAATTGTGGGGGGTACAATAAAAATACAGTTGTGAGTTAATGCCTTCAGTTCCTGTAGGAAAAAAATGGAGAATAATACAGTAATTAAATTGTAATTCACTTCTTTTTCTATCTGTACATTAAATAAGGTTGCTTTGCTTTATATGATAAGCTCGGTGATGGTTTTGGTTTTTGGGTTTTTTTTGTGTAGCACTGTGTGTGCACGTGTCCCTGAACCCATAACACAATATCTATTCAAACTCTGTCATTAGCATGAGAGCTAACAAGCTTGGAGATGACTTAGTGAAAGGTCAGGTGCTTCATTAAGACCATTTGTCAGCCATTGGAGGATTTCCAGCAATGGCGAGCTATGAAAAAAAACAACTGAATTTACATTATATTTCTGCACAATTAACTCTAAGGAAATTAGAGGCAATTTAGAGGAATAGTGGAGAGACTAGTCAAAATGAATTATACTCATCTATACTAAACCAAAGTGCCTCAATGCCCTGGCAATTAAAATACTGTTATCTGTGTAGAAATGACCAATACGCCAAGCAGTTTGAGTCTGTAATCCTTAGTCAAAAAAACAGGATGTAAGCTTTTCTCAGAAGAGACAATTGAAGTTGGAAACCCTCTTACCACAGTAATTAATATATTCTAGGGAAAGTGGGAATCACTCGAGACTGATTCTTGCTTGGGAAGACTGTGAACATATTTTAATGCATTCTGTACTTGCTGTGTGTAAAACCCAGTAAACCTAAAGGTGAAACCTAAAGGTGAAACCTAAAGGTGAAACGAATGCTGCATTTCTCCTATGTGCCAGGGCAGGAGGCTGCTCCATAGAGCAGCTAGTGCTTTGCACTGGTTTTGAACTACTGTCTGAAGGACGTGCTCCTATCTTAGCATTGTTTTAACCTGACAGGCCCAAGTGATGAACGACCATTACAACAGCTGAAGGAATTCAAGGTATAAAAACCAAAGTGAACTGTTGAAACAAGAAATTTGCACTATTAGAATAAGATTACTTAAATACTCTAATATGACACTTTGACAGAGGAGTTCACAATCCTGAAAGGAATAATTCCCTTTTAATGCCCTGTTACAAAATCCAAGAACAGAAAAGAATGAACTTGAAGTAGATATTGTTAATTTGGAGAGGGCAGGATAGAATTCCCTTTTGCTAGGGGGCCAGTTATTGCAGCTTGTATTTAAAACAGGCAAGACAATTTACTGAATATTTATTTTATATGATTAATTTCTCACTGTTTAAAAAAAAAAAAAAAAAAAAAAGTTATCCAAGTTCCTGTCTCAAGAAATGCTGTGAGCTTTAGTTGAAGGGAGGAACTACAGCTTTTCAACTTAGGTAAAACATTTTGCTATAGCCTACTTGTAGTAACACAAATACATATAACAATCAAAACCAGAATGAAGACCAGGAAGCAAATTAAAAGAAATATATATTTTAAAAATCCATAGTAACATTCCTGAAAAGCAAATTAATTTATCTGAAGATTCAGAAGTAGCTTCTGCATAAGAGGAAGATATTTAAAGAAATGCTTTCTATTAAATTCATGCCTTTTCAGTTAGGTGATGTTCTTGACACACTTGAGAAACTCTCTCGACCTTTCTCTCTGATGGTATGGGAATACTTTTTCCTTTTTAAACCCCCCCCCCCCCCCCAAAAAAAAAAACACCCCAAAAACAAAAACAAACAAACAAACAAAAAACCACCTGAACATTTTCTGACATTAATTTGGCAGTTCCACAGCTTCACTATGATTCAGAAGACATTTACACTACACTCCCCAACTTCAGCTGTGCTTTTCAGTTTGCAGAGTTTCTCTTTCTCCTCTCCCAAAACTAATGTTGAGATGAGGAAAGGTGGAAGAAGCAAAGAACAAATTACCCTATTTTTAACAAAGAACTTGGAAGTGCCAAAGAACTTTTTTTCCCCCTTTTCCCATCACTTTCTTCCTATGAATATATCATTAGCATTTTAAGAACAAGGGAGGACAGCTGAGACTTAATTAGCTGCATTTATGAAACAGGTGTGAACATGTATAAACCAGATAATCAATGGTTGCTCTCTGTGATAGCCAAAACAGTGGGAATATCTCTCAACGAAAACTCACGCCAGTACTGACTAGAAGCATATGACTGACAAAAAAATCAGGAGGTAGCAGAACTAGCTGTATAAAAATCTCAGAATGTACTTCATTACACACATAGTATTGGACTGTTTACAGTGATCTAGTTTGGGATCTCTTTCTGGAATTGCTTGTCATGTAACAGCTGGGTACAAAAGAAATGTTTTAAAATTTCCTGTGATGACTCGTCAAGCTACCATGACTTATACCTTTTAATTTCATTAAAAAGTGTGTGGCTGGTGTGGAGCTGAAGAGATTTGAATTTGGTTCTCTTCTGCGCCAGAGTTTTCCTTCGAATAGTCAGTTAGCCTTTCTTTACTTCCCCAGATACCAAGAACAACATTTTCTGACTTTAGTATATTGTGACAGAAATGGAGAGCCAGAGGTCCTTAGCTATGATGCTGATGGTGCAATATTCATTATCAAAAATAGTTAGATATAGTTCTTAAAAAAACAAACAATCTTTATTGTCTGAGTAGCTCATCATGCAAGATATAATGCGAATGCTTACCTTGGTTTAATTTGGTTATTTGGCATTTATTACATAAATGTGTATCATGCAAGTTTAAAAAGTTGGTACGATCTGTATCATTTGCTAGTCCTGCTGGTTTTGCTGCTGTTAAATAATTGCAATCCTGAAGTATACTAGAAATAGAAATCAAAAGTCCTAAATAATGTTTCCTGGATTGTATTATAACAGACCATTTCCCTGAGACCAGCAGAATAGTTGTGCGGGCTGGAATGCCCTTAAACTAGACTTGTTGGAAAGGAACTTGTTTGAACAGTTTTTTGCTCCATTTTGTTCCAGAAGGGCTCTGCTCTGATGACAGCATTTAAAGAAAAGGCGGTTAAGCATTTCAGAAGGCCCTTACAAGCAAGAAAGTGGAAGTCATGTATGTACATAAACATATACGTATGTATTCATATGTGTATGTATGCATGTGCACATGTATTTTATATATATATATAAAACCAGCAAACCATGTGGATGTGTAACTGTACCCTGTGGTAGTGTACTATCAAAGCCTAATCATTGACTTGGTACCATAGATAATAACTGCAATGAAATTGCACTAGCTTTGGGTTTCGGTTGGTGTATTGAACAATGCAAATTCTCCAGAAAATTCAAAGTACTTAAGATCCTCAAATATACTAAAGCTCAGATCTCTGCCATTCTTCTTTATCTCCTATTTAGTGTGCAAACACAGGTATACTATCACAGTCTGTGGTCTCATCTTTAATTTTCTGTGAAAACGCATCTGGAAACCTTTCTTTATAATGCTTTTAGTAGTGTTTGTATTTAAACAAGAGGAGCAAATCTGGTAAAGTTTGCTTAATGATTTCATGATGTATTTTTATGGATAACAAAGGATTTGAGGACCTGCAGAAGCATTTTTTTCATGTGAACTTACATGCCAATACCTTTCTGATAAAAGCTGTGAAGAAACATATTTTCCAAAGCAAAATAATTCTTTATTTTGGTTTATTTTACTTCTAACACAGAAGGTAACAGTTAAGGTAAATGTACAGCTTTATGGTGAGGTGAGGGAGATTTTGTCAAGGATCGCGGTGAGAGCATGACTCTGCTCCCAACATACCTTCAGGCAGGTGCAGTCCCTCTTATGAATAGGAACAGTGACATAAAGCGTGATATGAGGCAGATCAGCTGCGTCTCAGTGTCTTCTGGCAGCACATTATGTTCATGTCATGTTCTTGAATTTCATTTACAGATAAGCTCTGTGAGTAATTGTAGCATGCATCTTAAAATCGTAATCTACTTTTGATGTATGGAAACAGCGGAAATTAGATTGAGAGAATCTTTCAAATGACTTTGTATATTATTTAGCTTTTGAGTACATGGTTTTCCACAAACAAATCTTTTCCTCCATTGCTTCTTTCAAAAACTTTTCAGTCTCCTAACAGACTATAGTTTAAGATATATAATAATGAACTGGTGGCCCCTGAGCTCTTGAATGAGTAGGTTTTCATCGGTTTTCCCTTAATGTAATAAGTCCTAATGGTCTTGCAAGCTTGGATGATATTAAAGTTCATGCATTATCCTAATGGTCTGAATGCTATTAATATTCCACCTTAAGCATCAGTAATTACTATTCAAATGATATTTAACCTAAAAGCAACATCTGAGTAGATATCCCACCTTTCTCCTACACACCTCTGTCACATGTAAGAAGTGATTAGAAAATGGATTATACGATTTCCTAATTGTTCCATAAAAAAACCTTTTAAAACCCTTGTGAAATATGATAAGCAGAGCATTCAGTTTGAATATAGTACAGTTCATCTTTCTGCCTAAGGAATAATTTCCAGATTTAAGAAAAGAAACTCAGTTTGCACAGGGACTTCATACATGAGACTGATACAATTCTGCACTCCTGAGCAGCTGACAGAAAATTTTAGGACAAGTTCAGTCAACCTATGTGCAAGTAAATCCTCTGAAAATACCAGTCTCATACACTAATAAAAGTCTGCCCATCAGCTTGATTGTTCTGGAAAACTAAAAGTGATGTGAAACTGTGAAAAAAGGAATCTGAATAAAAATTCTTAATTTCAAATTTTTTTTGGAGGAAATCTCAGTTTTAAATAGCAACATTTGCCAGTTAGATTTGATTTTCTTTGGCTTCTGAATGTGATAACAAGAAGTTTCCTTCCTCGCTTCACATTAAACATAGTCTACCCAGATGACACCTCTTCCTGCTGCTTCCTGTAAATGACTCTGCTATGAATTCATCTCTGTTCAGAGCTATGAAAGATCATTATCTCACTTTACACCTACAGTTAGTATCTTTCCCTGCCACAGCACCATAAAAAATCCATAAGGGTTGTGCTTGGAAATTGCCAACTTAACAATGGTAAGAGATGAAATTTCACATCATTATAAAGAACTATTAAGGAAGAGTTGTTTTCCAAGCAGCTGCTTTCCCCTCTGATGTATTTGCTTTGCTTTGGGAATTAAAAGTTATCTTTGCATAAAAGTCGTGGTAAGATGAAACACTGCACATATCCCCTATTGTAGATAGCAAATGAATATTGCAGAAATACTTTATTGCATTATTGCTACTCTGCGCCATCTCTGCCATTTCACAAATATCATTAAAACTGAAGAAGATCAGTCATAATATGTTTAAGATTTAGCATAAAGAGGAGTTAGGTGTATAGATTTTCCATGCTTGGCAGCAGACTAGCCCCTCTGGAATGTATGAGTATTTACGAACAAATCCACTTTGCTGGCAATTATCATTGCAACCAATTAGCTCTGCATTCACTTCCTGGCTGCTCTTTGAAGTAAAACTCTCTTTCTCAGAAAAAAATTCTTTTTTGAGATGGACTTGCAGGAGCTACATTTTTTCTAATGATCTCTTAGTGACTGATGCCTGGTTTTATTTATCACAGCGAAAGGCTTGGATACCTATAATGCCTACAGACTTCAGTACGAAGTCAGAGACAGTGAGAGTGAACACACTTTATTTACCTCGACACTGGTTGAGCAACGCTCCGATACATAACACTGACGTCATCAGATGAAACTGAAACGAGAACTTTTGTTTTGAAGACTCCTGAAAGTATCCTACCAAGGCTTTTCCAGGTAAACCCATACTGCCCTACGGGCTTAGTCTCATAATTCATTAGCAGGACTTCATACCTATAAATTCTGACAGTGGGTAAAAATGGCTCTTTCTCTGACGCTGCTTTAGTGATTCAATTTGAGAAGCTCAAGGATCATTCTATGTCTTTAATATCACTTTAAAGAAAGCATTTTCTGCAAGGTCACTTTCAAGGGACCATAGTTGACAGAAGTTCATTTTTTTTGGACATCAAGACATGCATATATATATGCAGGAAATAGTTATCATAACTGAAAATGCCATGGATTCAACCAAAGAAATTAATAGTTAATGTCTCAGAATGTCTTCAACTTGTTAAGTATACTCTAGGTTTTCTGTTGCAAAACACCTTTCCCAGCATGCCTCCATTCCTGAGTCCTGCCACTCTGTCCTCTTCAGGTGGTCAGTTCTTGCTCAGTCTTACGCATCCTAGTAAAAGACCAGTAGACCTCATGCCAGTCAGGTGTACCTGGAGCTTGTCAGCGAAAGGAACAAAATACGAAGCAGTGATACAGAAAAGTAATAGTACCTAGTCTTTGTATCTGACAGTTTTCATTTGCATCCACCCTATAGTGCAGTACTAATATTTCCTCAGTACTAGATTCCACTAAGTATGATATGGTATTACTTGGTCCTTTGATTAAAAACCATGCATTTATAGCTATATGTTTGTAAATCACATCAATGTAATTTATTCCTGAATGAATGGTATAGAATATTTTTCCTTATATATTCACTTGAAGATAATGAAAATTGCTTGAGAAATTATCCAACAATACACTTAGATATTTTAGACTTAATGTCTGATTAAAAACTTAAAGAACAAAGGAGAAATCTTTGATGTAAATGTACTTTTGATGAATCAGTTATCACTTATGAAGACTTTCTTTCATAAATAAGCTCGGTTCCAAGAGTCAGTTTGTTCTACAGTAAGTGTAGAGAGCCAAAAAGAGAAAATTCTTTACATTCCTAGGTGTGAGTTCCATTATTTTACAGGTGTTTGCTCCATGCTTGTTCTGTGGTGGTGAATTATACAAAAACCTGAGCAGCATTCCGATCAAAAGACATGCTAAAACCTTTTTTTCTTTTTAAACTTGGTTTCCAAAGGAAATTTCATTAAGCAAAAGTAAAAATAATTTTTTAAAGGAACCTCACTGGTCCTCTAAAAAGGAACGAGAGATGTGAAGCTTGAATCAGTATCTTCCATACCCAAATCAGATTCCTAGCTCTTATGTACAGAGTACCATTTAGTGCCTGTTATGCAACTCTCATATTAAATAACACTTTTCTCTCTTGGGCATAGAGTCTTACATTGTTACTGACTGCCATTTCTCTTCCAGATCTTGTTATGCTGAATGAAGACATGAATCCACAGCCTGCTCACCATGGTTTGTCATTTCTCCCTGCCAGAGCTTAGGATCCTTGTCAGCCAACAAACTCATTGAAACCCTTTCGAGCTCAGGCCAGGAAAAATGCTTTAGGGTTGCAAATATATTCTATTTAAAACTAACTTCAATCGTTTTAACTGAAACAATTTTGGAAGCATCAGTACAATTTGCTGAGTGGGAGGTGGGGAGGGGTTGATGGTATTGAGTAATAAAATGGTAATATTTGATTAGCGGCAGCAATGCCTTCAGCTGTGAATTTCTGGTCCGGCTCTGGGAAGTAGCTAAGTTCTCTGTATGGTGCTGTACCACCTTAGGTACCAAGGTGAGTGTCTCTCTGCTGTGTTGTCCTTCATATTTGCCTTAAGCTAGTTTCTAGAGTGCCTATATTTTCTTGAAAATATCGACACTTGTTCACATCAAAATGAAACCCCACATTTGAAGGCTACTGGCAAGGAATTTCTTTCCTAATTGGAACGCAAATACTTGCAAATCACTGCCACATGTATATTTACATTCTGTAGTGTCAGGGGAATTTTCTTATAACGTGATTTATCAAGCTGGGTAGCTGTTCCACAATGGAAATTTTCCTTTAACACTGTAATTGTCCAAGGAATTTTCAGGAATTTAACCTAAATCAAACATGGATTATTGTTTAACAGATCTGGAATCTTTAGTAAAAGACGTAACTTTATTATTGCTTATAAGGACTTAGGAGACAGTGAGAACACATCGTGACAATGGGAAACCTCCCAGAAAGAGAGAGTTTGGGCTCAACTTGTGTGCGGTGCAAATAATAGCTATAAAACTGGAAGAAAATTTTACTTTCAGGCTTATATCTTAAAGCCAAAATAAACAAACTAAAATGTTATTTCTCTTATTAAATACTTCGCTGAAAAGACCAAAGGAAATAATTCCCTTGGGTGGCAGTATTATCAGGTAGCGTGTATATATATATGAAGGTTGACTCCTCAATGAAAATAATACATAAATTTCTGACAGGAAAAAAAACATTATGGAAAGAGAAAAACAAGGAAAAAGATCCTTACAAATGTTTCTGTTCAAAGAACTATTTCCCTTACACTGTTCTGTAGAGATGTGTCCATCTATAAGGATCATTCTGTATTGTAAATCCAATATGTGGCCTAAAGCCACAATTCTTACACCCCTCCCCCCTTTTTTTTTTTTTTGAGTGATCCTGATAACACTTCGACAGTGTTAAAACAAATAGTGTTAAAGTAAAAATTTTTCTACTTTTTTCCTTTTTTTTTGAAAAGAGAGAAGGGATTAAAGGAATACGCCTTTATATAAGTATGTTCAGTATAAATAATCATGTATTACCTTGGAGTTATTGTTGTGGGAGCCATACATTTTTCTCTTTTCACTCATTTAAGGGCTGATGCAATACCCATGGAAGTCGATGGAACGTTATCAAGACTGACAGGAATAATTTACCACAGCTAGACATCTGCTTTGTCTTCAGACATATGTAAGTAATCAATCATGTTTGAGTTTCATAGTATGTTTTATACTAGCAATACAAGTGTACATTAAGAAGACTTACATAAGTATAGACAAGATAATTTTTTTCTTTTAAAAATAATATAAAAATATTTTTTGTAACTTTGATGTAATAATTTGCCCTGAAATTTGTAGGATGGTATGAAGAAAGGGTCTTCTGTGTTATTTTGAAATTATTGCATGAAAATAATTATGTAAAGTATTATTTTATGATGTAATATAGGAGAGGCATAATATATGATCTTAAGGCTTATATGAAAATGACCACAATTATTAGTAGAGTGTTTTAATTAATTTTTACAATATTTTCTTATGAAAAATTATTTCCTTCACACCTCTTCAATAATGAAGACTTTGTCCATAAATAAAAAAAAGAAAGGAAAGCGTTTAGAGAGGAAATCACACATAAATTGGATTATTTAGCAAAAATCTTTATTGTGAAGTCTGAGTAATCTAGTGATTTCATTACTTCACAGCAATTAAAGGACCTCAAGAGTATGACATTTGTAGTTTCATACTTGCAGTGTAAGTTACTGAGGAGAAATCCAGGCATTTATAAATCTAATCACATTTACAGAATGAATCTTTGTGATTCAACTTCTTAGAGGTAAAGAGGCACAATACATATAAACAGACTTTAGCCCTGCTGTTGTAAGCTTTTATTGAGAATTACATATAACTGTGCTTTGGAAAATGTTCATTCTGTGGCTAATATAATGGTCCAGATTTCCCTCTCTAGTACTCCAGTCCACCTGGTAGAGAAGTTACTGCCTCCTTTTAAAGTGATTGAGGTTTGCAGATTAAATTATCAAATCACAGAAATCACCAGACAGAAGTTTAGGCCAATATTCATGATAAATACATTGACTATTTTTTTCCAAAAATAAATAAAAATACTATTATTATATACTATATTATATTATTATTTTTATATAAAATGTTATTATATATAAGACTAAATGTGAATTGAGAGACTTTGAATGGATTTTAGATCCGGTTCTTTGCAGTCAAAAGAGCAAAAATTTGGTAGCATAGGCTAGACACAAACCTGACTATATACAGGTAATAAATACAACTCCCCAAATGTGCCTCAAGTCTTAGAATAGTCTGGTATTTCAGCCAAAGGCTGCTATCTGGATACTAGCATACTGTTGTAATTTCAAGCTTGTACACAAATTAGAGAAGTGTTCTGATTACCTATAATTTCCATGGATGTTATCTAAACAGAACAAATATATACATGCTGCAATTATAAAAAAATATTTCTGGTTTAGAGAAAGGTGACCAATCTTGTAAGCCTATATTTAGGGAATTCATTTGTAGCAAGACACCGACTGTTATTGAAACTTACTGCTTAAGTAACAAGCTTCAAAAGTGATGCATTGTGAGCATGGTTTAGGTGTTTAGGGCTTTTGTGCGTCTTTCTCTTCAGAGATATCACCTACGTATTTGCATTTTAGCTTTGAAAGTTATTAAAAAGAATATTGTTTAAAAGTAATAGCAATAATACAGACAGTTTTCAAACCATAGTACAATGGAAACGCTTACAGACGAAAATTACTCGATCATGTGTGAAGACAGAAACTGTAGTTTGTGGAAGTACAATTGAATGATGTTTACACAGCCCAGCCAAATCCAAAAATAATGATGAAGTTGCTACACTCTGGATTTCCTGGAATCTTTCCTTACAAAGGAATTTTCTTGAATCATTGTCAAAGGCAAGAATAATATAAAATTAAGCCAGACAAGCTGCATGATTTGATTTTAACCATGCGAGCATAAATTCAGTAAATTCCAATGATCTACTTTAATATACTGTATTGATCCATACTTTACATTTTGGTGACAGTCTTATATAGCAGTATAACAGCTCTGTGCATGTGTATCATTTGTGTATATAACATAAATAAAATTTAGAGGGGGATTTTGTACATGTGAATACACATACTTGTTTTATTAATGGCTATGTTGTGAAGTATTATAGATATCTATCTTCTATTTTTACAGAAAGTGCACTTTCGGCTTCTAAATCTTAAATTAAACTGCCGTGGACTAATAAAAAAAAAAAGAAATAAAGTCTACTGAAATAAATTGCCTCTGAAATAGATTTAAACTTTGTAAGAATTATCAGCCTCTTACATCTAGTGGGGAAGGCAAAATATGAAGGAACTATTAAATTCATATCTCAGCAATTACAAAACAGTATTTCTGTATCTGCGGTACATGAGATTACAGCGCTCTGAGGTGTCTGTAAAACCAAGGAGTCTGTAATGATAACTAAGGGAATTAGCAAACAGATTAAGGACTAGATTGCTTACCAGAGGGGCTAAAAGGTTCACAGTTACTCACACACACATATTCCCCCGAGTCCTTCTGGAAGTGGAAGTTCTCCATTGGAACTAAGGCTGGCAGAAGCTGGTCTTCAAGAAACATAACAGATAAACTCAGCATATATCATGTGTAGTTATGTTTGAAAGTCCATAGAAAGGTAGGAAGGGAAGGGTGGAAATGGAGGAAATGGAGAAAATCCTGTAGACTGATAATCTCCAAGTAGGCTGGCTAAACCTCAAAGTGCAAACCAACACAAAATAATGACAAAAAAAAAAAAGAGAAAAAAATATTGCCTAAGTATTCGTGAGTACTAGGTTTATTTAGAAAATAGACATTCTAAAAGAAAAATAGATACAAATAAATTTCTATGTGGAAAATCTACTAAAGATAAGTATGGCCTCTTAAAATAGAATTACCAAATTACTAAAGGACCAGAAAACAAACCCTTGGGATTCTAATAAGACATATGGAGAAAATTCAACATCCTAAAAAGACAATATTAAAGTAAGAGACTCTCAGAAGTAGAATAACTGGCAATAAATTCACATTGAATATCGTAGTTTTGGCAGAATGTAGCCCAGCGTGCCACTCCACCTCTGCCTATATTGCTGACTCTCAGGTCAGCTGGTAGTCTCTTAGCCCACCTAATAGTTAAGGAGGAAGAGAAGAGGTAGGTAAACATTAGATCCTCTTTAATAACACATTAAGGACATATAATAGACATTTGAAAATTATTTCAATATGCAAGCCTTTTTATATGCCTGTAATTTCTCAGAATAATAGAAATCTGAGCTACAAATGCAGCTTTCTGCACAAAACAGTGGCTTCACTTACTTGGTGGATCAGAGCCCTGGGTTCTAATTCAGATTATGTAAAGCCCGTCTGTGATACAGTACTTTTTGGCCCTATGCAGAAAATATAACCTGCCAATCCACCTCTCTCCTGTGTCTCAACCAATTAACCAAGATGGCAAACAAGAGATAATAGAAGCAATCGTCACGTCCTTTGAATCTCCACAAATCTTTCCCCTTTGATTCAGGCAATGGTGTTGGTCTTTTTTTTTTTTTTNTATTTATAAATAAGTATAATTTATAATAGTATAAATATAAATATAAAACCTTGTATTTTTATATTTTGAAGACTGAACTTTTATTCACTTTCCTGCCTTCTTATGTCACATTTTAATTTATCACTATTTTTTATGAATGAAAAATTCGGTTGACAAAGAGAC
>VXBL01007463.1:33013-99913 GCA_013400195.1 Aramus guarauna
CTTTTTTTTTTTTTCCCCCTTAACAAACAGATATTAAATGCTGATATATGTAATGGTGGAAGCTCACACAAGTCACCAAAAGCAATTTTACGGGCACATATGTGTGAACTGACAGGCTTCCCAAGTAAATAAAATGAAACCATCTGCATTTGGTACAGAAGCTAAAGCAGACAGGAACCTCTGGAAGAATGACAATACCTCTTAGAGGAAAAGTCACTCTAAGATGTTTGATTTAATTTTACTCCACAGGAATTCCTTTTTTTCCAAATGATAGCTAATAGCTCTGTCCATAAACCTGCATGTTAGCTGGGAAATTCTCTTCCTCTCTGTCTTTCTGAAATTAATTAGTTCAATTAATTAGTTCCATTACTGTTTAAAGGGTATGTAGCTTGAGCAGAATGCAAAGCTCACTACTACAACAGATGGCACTGTCACATCATGTAGCAAGATCGATACAACACCAACATACAATAATCACCAAATGCGCAATGTGTCTTCTTCCTTTTAGTGCATTAAATATATGTATATGCGCACACTCTCAGCTTAAATGAAGTGATGCACAGATCCTATAGGTGATTTGTGCCGACTCCTCCACGAGAGCAGCCTTGCGCTGGTATCTGAAGGGGGCCTACAGGAAAGCTGGAGAGGGACTGTTTACAAGAGAGTATAGTGATAGGACAAGGGGTAATGGGTTTAAACTAAAAGATGTTAGATTTAGATTAGATATAAGGATAAAGATTCTTCACTGTCAGGGTGGTGAGGCACTGGAACAGGTTTTCCAGTGGATGCCCCAACTCTGGAAGTGTTCAAGGCCAGGTTAGATGGGGCTTTGAGCAACCTGGTCTAGTGGAGGGTGTCCCTGCCCATGGCAGGGGGGTTGGAACTAGGTGGTCTTTGACATCCCATCCAACCCAAAACTTCCTATGATTCTATGATCCCAAGAATGAAAGGTGTCCTTCTCTTGGTAGTTCTTCTTGTACAGGGAGAAGAGCATGATGGGGGAATGATGACAGAGAGAAGAGTGCCAATATATTTGTCTGCTGGAACTGCCCCTGGGCCTTTTTGGTATATCAGGCCTGTCCTTAAGAATTTTAAATCCATTTTATAGGCTGAGGCTGCATGGAACTTACTTTGATACAATAGTGCAAAGCTGAATATCAAAATTATTAGTTAATTTAGTTTTTGTAAGTTATTGGATGGAATTTGTCAGAAGTGGTCTAACATTACTGTTGTTGTACTGAAGGCCTAAGGATATATTTAAAGCAGAAGAAGCTTAAGCTTAGTTAATGAAATAGCAGTAATATGTTTTATTAGACCAAAGGATGTTCATGGGTAAAAAATTGGGATATAATTCAAAAGAAAGTCATTTAGGTATATGCAGACTTGCATATACTTATTTCAAGTATCACTTACTTATTGCATATTTTGTAAATCTTCTGGATGACTACGTTTCATAAATCTTGTTCGTAACACTCACAGGAAGTCATAGAATCACTGAATGTCCTGAGTTGGAAGGGACCCATGAGGATCATCGAGTTCAACTCCTGGGCCCACACAGGACCAGCCGAATCAGAGCACATGACTGAGAGCGTTATCCAGACACTTCTTGAACTCAGTCAAGCTCAGTGCTGTGACCACTTCCCTGTGGAGCCTGTTCCAGTGCCCGACCACTCTCTTGATGAAGAACCATCTCCTGATATTCAACCTAAACCTCCCCCGTCACAGCTTCATTCCGTTCCCATGAGTTCTATCACTGGTCACCAGAGGGAGGAGATCAGCGCCTGCCCCTCACTCCCCCTCATGAGGAAGCTGTAGGCTGCAATGAGGTCTCCCCTCAGTCTCCTCTTCTCTAGGCTGAACAAACCAAGGGACTTCAGCCTGTCTTCATATGTCTTCCCCTCTAGACCCTTCACCATCTTTGTTGCCCTCCTTTGGACACTCTCCAATAGTTTTATGTCCTTTTTGNTGAGATGAACTCACTGTTAATAAGAAAAGTCTCACAACCTTAGAAATACTCAACTTTATTGATTCTTTCTGGATATTTTACCTCCATTACTAGGCGACCATTATTAAAATTCTAAGGGGTATAAAATTCTAAGGCATCTAAAAGTGAGGGCAGAGTGGCACCTCCTTGGATTACTACCTATGTCTGTATTGAACAAAGTGAACCTAAATCTCAGATTGGCAGCTAGTCTTTTATAATATAGTGTCCAAGTTCTAATGAACATTTAATTGCCCTTCCCTTTTCCCTTCCCTTCCCCCTTCCCTTTTCCCTTCCCTTTTCCCTTCCCTTTCCTTAGTATCAGTTAAAAAAGAAAATTAGTGCTGTTTCATGTATCAGGGGGTCTCATGCAGGGTGAAGGAGAGGCAGTGTCCAGTGTAACACCTTGTGTCTTAGTGTCAGTGAGTACCTGATGTAATTTACTGCACCATAGCATAGGTTACAAGTTTCTGTATATCAAATCCGTAGTTTGTTGTCACAGGCTCATCATCTTAATTTTCTGTAATTTTATTTCATTTTAAACATAAGATTTTATGCAGCAAGGGAGCAGAGCTCTTCTGGGAACAGTGTGTTTCTTGCAGCATTTGTAAGCATTAGTGGTATATATGTTGATATATTAGCAAGATGTTATTCTAGACCAAGAATTAGGGTCTTAAATTAAGCTGACTGACTTTATGTGAAACTGCAGAGAAACAATAATTTCTACCATCCTATAAATAGGTATTCAGAAGCATGCTTAAAAAAAATATTGCCAACATTATTTTTTAGCAAATTTTCAAAGGAATACCTTTTTTTCTCACTTCTTGATTTAAAAAGATTATTGAAATGCTACTGTGGTAAAGAGCTAAGTTTTTATTACACCTAATGTTACAGTCAGTTGGCCAGTTCAGGAACTAAATTAATCTTTTGATAAAAATTCAAACACACAAATTGAGTTACTGCTAAGTTATACCAGAATTCTGTAAAAAGGCTACAGGAGATATACACAATCCACAGAAAATAACAAGGGTCAATTTAAGAAGAAATTCTGTTGCTAGGAGACAAGAACTGCAAGAAACCCCAATAATGTTTACTCATTTTAAACAGTAAATTGATTAAGAAATAGTAACCATAGATTCACAAGAAATAAACCCAGGTAGGTCAATGAGTGGATTTGTGTGAATTTATGGAAAATTCAATGCAAATGTAAAACATTTGGATCAAACTCTCTTTTATGCTTACTGTAACTGTATATATATAAGTAAATGAAGAGTAGACAGCAGATCCATCCCCATGTATTGAATTGATGGTTTGGTTTATATTATGCCTGGCATTAACATCAGCAAAACTATTATGGAAATGCAAGGGCATCTGGTGCACTAAATTTATTACAGTTTCATATAAAATATAATAAAAATGAGAAGAAAAAAAAATATCATTGCCCATTATGAATTTGGAAAGGTAGAACTAAATTTTAAATACTGCAGTTAGGGATTCATCAAAAAGGTTAATTGTCTGCACAATATTCAACATTTCACAACAAATCAAAAAGATAACTGTAAGGAGAAAAGAATAGGTAATGCTAAATCACCTCCAAAAAATGTTATCATTTCCCCAAATGCTTCCAAAAAGCTTTTTTTTTTACTCTAAAATGTGTCTTTCTTTTTGAAGTGTATCTCAGCTTAACTTTAGTATCTTTTCTATTGGATCCATCTGTTCAAATTTACCTTCTCGATGCTAGGTCTTAGTTCTCATTCCTCCATTTTCCTTCTAACACTTATTTTTGCTACTTTGGTCTCCATGTGTCAGACAGGGAGATTTGATTCTGTTTATGGAAATATTGGAATTTTGATTCTGTTTATGGAAATATTTGATTCTGTTTATGGAAAATTTTTAACAGTAAATGGAGAAAGGTATGTCACAGAGAAAATACTTATTTATAGAACAGATTTTTCTGTGGCTCTCTGCTGATGGCAATTTTGTGCAGAAATTTATGCTTATATTTCCTATATTGTCTGATATAGAATAATAATTTCTTTAAAAAAGGTTTCAAGAAACCTTTGGAAGTCATCTAGTTCAACCTTCCTCTCTTAGGGACCCAGCTACAACAGATTGGATGAGGCTTTTGTCCACTATTGGAAATACTTGCATTTCTGACTGAAATTCAGAATTTTTGTCCTGTGGGAAATTCCAAAATTTTAATTCTATTTTTTTTCTCAAACTTTATTATTAGACCTTTTTATATAGAAAAAAAATAAATTTAAAAGCAAATTTTGAACACCTACTTTAATATTTTCCTAAGTTAATAACAGTAGAAGGATAAAAACACAGAGAAGTTCATCTTAGTGGGTCATTTCCAAGAGTGCCTGCAATATCTGGAATACAGAAGCACCAAGAGTTTTAGCCCCAAGAGCTGGGACTGGGGTTTCAGAAATAAGGACATTCTTGTACAGATTTCTTGTGTGGAATCAAATATTTGTTTGGACCATATTCACGCGTTTGTACTATTGCTATTATATGTAAAGTAATTACTGTTATATATTTTTATTTGAGAACAATTAAGGAACGTTTGAAAATACTTTAAAACAAAAATCAAAATAATTGATGATTTCCATATTCAGACTTGGCTTACTGTACATTACAATTACGATACCCATGGGTTTTTTAAGTTCGTCAAATTATGTTTATGCACGATAATTTGTGTGTGTGTGCTCATTCATCCTTCTACTATGTATCTGGCTTTTCTAACTCATCTCTATGTGTTGAGTCATGGTACAGTAACAAACTAAACACAGAGGAGCGTTTATTGGAACTCTGTCCATATGAAAGCTTTTTGTGGCATGTTGTCCCAGTTTATAAATGGACTCCAGCATATATAAAGCATTTTGTCTATGCAAAGTCAAAATCTGTATACGTCATGACTCCAATAACATTTTACTCCTATTATGCCATATCATTATATAATTTTATATTGCAAGGCCTTTTGAGATGTTTTTTTACTGTTAGTCGTGAATCCCTTTGTACTGCAAAATATTATTATGTTCATGAAGTAAATGACATGCTAATTTTATCAAACCTCTAATTCCTGCTGTAGTGGTTTTACAGGCTCTGAAGGTCTCTCATATTCTACTTTATTTATTTATTTATTTATTTATTTAGTTAGTTAGTTAGTTAGTTTTAATTTTAAAACACCCTGTAATTTAGTATTCCCCATCCATACCAAACTCATTTAAGGGAGAGCAGTCTCTTCCCCTTCCTTCCCCTTCCTCCCCTCTGAACTCCTGGTAATGAAATGGTATTCCAATTGGTAAAAAAGTTGTCTAGTCTTTAGAAGAATCTGAAAAAAAATATAGGATTTTCAGAACAAAGTTTAGGACAGGAAGTTTATTCCATGGAGAGGGATCATCAGCAAGAAAGCTGCAATCCTATGTTTTCCAATAACTTCACACAGCTGACAGAGTGTCATTATTTGGATGTAGCACTGAGGCACTCTGACTGATATCAGATGTTTCTTAACAACTATACAGCTGAATGAACAGCTTAAACCCAATTTTGTAATGGACATGAAATTAATTCAAACTACCAGAAGAGTCTGAGATTGCCAGGAAGATGAGAAGTATGTGACTGTCCTGGTTTTGGCTGGGACAGAGTTAATTTTCTTTCTAGCAGCTGGTATAACGCTGTGGTTTGGATTTAGGATGAGAATAATGTTGATGACACACTGATGTTTTAGTTGTTGGAATACTGATTTTTAGTCATCAAGGACTTTTCAGCTTCTCATACCGGCCTGCCAACAAGAAGATGGAGGGCGCCCAAGAAGCTGGGAGGGGACACAGCCAAGGCAGCTGAGCCAAATGGGCCAAAGGGATATTCCATGCCATATGACATCATGCTCAATGTATAACTGGAGGTTTGGCCAGGAAGTGGCACAGCTCAGAAACTAGCTGAGCATCAGCTCTGAGGAGTAAGCATTTGTGTTGTGCATCACTTATTTTGTATATTCTATTATTACTACTACTAATAATACTACTACCACCATTATCATTATTATTATTATTGTTGTTGTGGTTGCTATTATTATTATTATTATTATTATTATTATTATTATTATTATTATTATTATTATTATTATTTTCTGTCCTATTAAGCTGTCTTCATCTCCACCCACAAGTTTTACCTTTTCTTTTCCTTTTTGATTCTCTCCCCCATTGCACTGGGGGGCAGGGGAGGGAGCGAACGGCTGTGTGGCTGTTTTAGCTGCTGGCCACGTTAAACCATGACAGTGCCCTTGAAATACAGACCTGCTCCTGTTGGAGCATACTGGCTTTTATGACTCCTTCAAACTGTTACTACTGTAGAAATAATGGTGTGTCTTGCTCACTACCTTGCCTGATATCATATTGCTAACTATGTCTGATCTTCCAGCTGTCCAAAATTTTACCCAGGCTCACACATACTTTTTTTGTCTTATTATTACTATCAAAATGTACTTGGTCTTTTCTAATGTTATCCTGTTTCATGGTACTTTTACTCTTGTTAGAATAATTTCCTGATGCTTTAAGATACTCGTAACTCTCTGATGCCATCTCTGTTGGAATCCCTCCTCCCTGTAGAGCTACCTGGAACATATAACAGTACGTATTTTTAAATTTCACTTTCCAAACCAGCATATAAAGATCAGTGATGTCATCAGTATGGAGAGCACAAAAAAGTCCAGCTTTCTTCTGTACCTAGTAATGGCATCAGGACACAATTTGCCATTTATTTCTCCAGATTTAGCAAAGAGTAAGCCTTGAAAAGATATTTTTCACAATAACTTTTTAGTTTGTGGGGCTAAGGAGGGTAGACAATAGCAAGCATACATGGCATGATCTTAACTCAGTGGTTAGAAGTGGATATTTTTTTAATTGTGAATCTTTTGATAACCAGTATTTTTGTTTTTCCAAAATTATTCAAAGTTATATCAGTTATGCACTACATCACACAGCTCCAGGTGTAGGGAAGATTCAGTCCCAGAATTGATTAAGATTAAAATGTTGGGATTAAATAGTTGGATCAGACAAGACAGAGAAGATTTAAATCTGAGTCTTCCACTTCCCTGAAGAATATTTTGTCAATCAGTTTGTTAGGTATTCAGTAGCAGCTCCTACTGGAGTATTTTATTTTCCTGTGGGGAAACCTGTAAAAGTCTCTGGCCTATCCTTGTGTTTTGAGGTGGAGAGAGGGTAGGAGATATTTGATGCAGTGGCGAGTTGAAGGAATTTCTTACTTGTATTTGAGCTTGACGAGGCTCTAATTTTTTTCCCAGGATCCAGACCCTAAAGAAGGAGAGGAGAGAATGTGGCGGGAGGAGATGAAGAGCAATGGACAGCCACTTACTTATGCTCTGTGCAAGGTGCAACGTGTGCCTTGTTGTGCTAAACCTAGCTGTAAGGTGCATGATTAGAGGTAGTACTTCCCCTCCAACCAGCTGACCAAAAGGATAGTTGATTTTTCTGTCTGTTTAAAACTCCATTTTACTTCTAAAATGGAGGGTGTGATAAGGTAAATCATTGCCCCACAAATGCAAACTACACCAGACAATATCAATAACCTTTGTAATTTACTCCCTTTTTTAATACTGAGATTTACTTTCTACCTTCATCATATATACACAGATTCATCATGGCCAAGGTAGTATCATTTCCCCTTAGGCAAGCTCTACTACAGAGGTTGTGGATACTTCTGAACTTCTCTGATCTTGCCACTGATGCCTGTAATGATGACTTCTATTAATATTTATGTCCCGTCCAGTGAGACAATTTGTTTTTTAGGAAAGATGATTGTGGTGAATAATCATTATTCATCTGCACAGTAACTCACACCCCTTGTCTCTGAAGTTCAAGTGAAGAATTGAAGGTTGAGCAGCAGAGGTGGTATTAGCCTGAGGGAGTTTATTGACTTAAAAGATATAGATGTTCCCATTTAAAGGGGAACTTATCCCCATGAAATCTAATTTTACTAATACATCTGAGGTCAGATCACATGTATTTGGTCAGTTTGCATTTATAAGCTTCTCCTGACAACCTCAGGTGAGTCCCAAGGTGAGAAAAACATAAGCTATATATGTAAAAACAGTGAAGCTCCAAAGCAAATGATTAATAATTTACACAACAGTTTATTTCAGTTGGGTTTTACCTCTTCAAATAAACATTGTGCTTCCCTTGGTGACTGCTGGACATAACATATTTCCTGCATTGTTAAGTTTGAGAAGGGCTCTCAGTTGTGTGTATGCCATGTAGTTAAGTAGTAGATTTAAAAAGAAACATAAATGCTTTTGTTTATTAGCAGACGAGTAGATTAAGAGAACAGTATTTACTTAGTCATGTGTGTTATGGTTATAGGAGTTGTGGTGGGTTGACCTCGGCTCCCCTCCTCAGCAGGACAGGAAGGGGAGAAAAATAAGATGGAAAAAATCTCGTTGGTCAAGACAAAGGTAGTTTAATAAAGCAAAAGGCTGCACACAGAAGCAAAGGAAAAACAAAAGATTTATTCTCCACTTCCCATCAGCAGGTGATGCCCGGACACTTCCCAGGAAGCAGGGCTTCAGTACATGTAGTGGTTACTCCAGAAGACAAATGTTGTAAAAAACAAATGCCCCACTTCCTCCTCCTTTTTCTTATATTTTATTGCTGAGCAGATGTCATATGGTCTGGAATACCCCTTGGGTCACTTTGGGTCAGCTGTCCTGGCTGTGTCCCCTCCCAAGATCTTGCCCACCCCCAGCCCACTGCTGAGGGGGGATGCTGGAGAGAGACGGCCTTGGTGCTGTGCCAGCGCTGCTCAGCAGCAGCCACAACCCTGGTGTGTTATCAACACCTTGGGAGCTACCGATACACAGCACAGCTCTGTGCGGGCTGCTGTGGGGAGAATTAACTCCATCCCAGCCAGACCCAATGCAGCAATGCTATTTACACTAAAAGCAAACAAGCAGAAGAACTTGATGGAAAATTGGTATTTTGAGAAACACTCGGTTTATAAAAGTTCTTCCTGTGGATTGTGATGGTATCTCAGGAGCTAAAACATCCAGAAAGCTACTCATGAGGATGAAAAAAAACCCAAACAAACAAAACAACACAAGATGATTTGCAAGTAAGACTTTCTAAATCCATTGTGTATTTTGACAAAGTTTAATCTATAGCATTTTGAAAATGCAGTTCCTGCTAATTAATGCAACTGGTGCATAAATCAGGCTTTGTATCAGCATAAATTTAAAGGAGAATGAGATAAAGAAGATAAATCAAATGCTGCTTTATATACTGTCAGAATAGTCAATGAAACTGAAACACAACACAATTGAAATTGGAAAAAAGATCCATTTTGCAAAACATTTAATTAGTCTGTCAAATTTGCTGCTGTGAGAGAAAGTTAATTACAGAAGCTTAGTGAAATTCACAAGAGGACATTTGCATGGATATGGGAAACATTTATGCTAGAGATGATTGAAAGTGGGTAACTAACTCTGTCTAAGGAGATAGTGACTAAATGAAAACCTGTAAGAAGTTTTCACCTTCTAGTTCAATTGTTGTCCACTACAGGACTATTCGCACCTTTTCTTTTTTTTTTTTTTTCCTAAAAGCCCAAAGCCCCATCCAACCTGGCCTTGAACACTTCCAGGGAGGGGGCAGCCACAGCTTCTCTGGGCAACCTGTTCCAGTGCCTCACCACCCTCACAGTGAAGAATTTCTTTCTAACGTCTAATCTAAATCAACCCTCCTTCAGCTTAAACCCATTACCCCTTGTCCTGTCACTACATGCCCTTGTAAACAGTCCCTCCTAGTCTTTCCTGCAACCCCCTTCAGGTACTGGAAGGCTGCTCTAAGGTCTCCCTGGAGCCTTCTCTTCTCCAGGCTGAACAACCCCAACTCTCTCAGCCTGTCCTCACAGGAGAGGTGCTCCACCCGTTTCATTTGAGCACCCCTTGTCTCAGTAAGCATATATTTAAATAAGACTCAAAATCCAATCAAAAACTTAATGACTTGAGTTCTTCAATCTGTCAGTAAGCTATTCAAAACAAAACAAAACAAAGCCACAACAAGGCCAAACAGATAGCTTTTGTACACGAGAAGGCACCATCTTCCCTCTTCCATTCCAATAGCAGAATGGTTGCTTTTCTTTGCCTTTCTCCAGTAGAGAGAAATCTGTCACTTGCAAAACTTCTGATGCCCAGAGGTTTTAAAGCCATTTTATACCTCGTCTGAAAGATACTGCTTGAACAAATCAATGCTTGTGTATTGTCCTGAGAAGACGGCTTTCTAATGAACATCTAATCCAGCTGCTGTAAGGCATTCTTTGGTTTCCCATCAGACAACTCAAATTCTGCTTAGTTATTGAAATCTCATGAAAAAAACAGAGTAAACCAAACCAGCAAGGGCATTTCACTCATTGTGCTAAAATTCAAAGTACTCAGCTTATTCACTGATAAGCAGTGAACAGACCAGGGATGCAAAAAACTGTAGTCTGTAAGTGTATTTGCAGGTTTTTCTCTACAAGAGGTAATTATTTCAGAGCACTCAACTATGAACAAGTGTTAAAAAGGTATTGTCCATGAACTACAAATTATATTGGTTAATTTTGGAGACATTCTTGGATAATACAGGTAGAGTTATGCCTTCCAGATGCATGACTTACTATTATACTAATTTCTGGCTATGCTTTCTAAGCAGAAAGAAAATTTGCTATGATTGAGAAAAATAAATAAAGGAATTAAGACAATAATGAGAATAAGGAATTTTTTTTTCAATGTGTTTATGGAGTTAGAACAAAAAACTTAAACTCCTTCTGAAGGTTCTTTTTTTCCTCTATAAAACTGGGATTAATTCATCACAGCCTTTTCCCAGATCACAATCTTTACACTAATAAACATTTGAAAACTGATTTCTAGAAACAGCCCTCCATCTATCAACCCCTCTGGGACTGGATTGAAATGGTCTTGATTTTAATGAAAATCCACTGAAATTAATAAGCTTCTTAGACTTAGATAATGAGTGCACTGAAAACATGCAGTCATGTTTCAGATAGTAAAGTCCCCTTTCACACTGACAAAGATGCTGACAGGTATTTTATTTAAAGCAGAATACCCAGGACTGGGCAGGAAGTCCAACTGGCTCATTTGATGTTTTTACTCGCTTCCTACTCCCAGAAAAACAAAACACAGAAGCAACAGTTTTATGAAGCTATACCTTTGAGCCAAATGTGAACATCTCCTCCTTCTGCAATTCCAAAGACATATATGGCTAAAATCATATTTGAATATGAAGTTTGCTTCTAACTGACACTCTGGTTTGCCACGGCACCATAGCAGAGCATTGATGTAAGCAGTCCTTCTACCTATGTAAAGGCAAAACTGCAGGCATGTAGACTGTCATCTTTTCTGCTGTTGAATAACACTCTGGTTTGACCCTTTATGCAAAATGATAAAGGGAACGTCTGTGTAGTTACGGTAAATAAATAGAGGTCACCGGTCTTCAGACAACAGGGTTCAGCTGACCCAGTGAGCAGAGCGGGAAGACATGCAGTGTGACTGTCGCTGGTTATATGGAAGCACTGGCCTATGCTGGAATGTTCTGTTTTGTGTAATTCCCATATATTTCAGTATTTGGATTTTGTATACGTCATTACATGCAGGAAAAAAAAAAAAAATCATCTTTGTTCTTTCTCATTTCACTTTTCAGGTGGTTTAACCCTAAAAGGACACTGTGGATGCTGCAGCATGGGATCTGAAAGGTGTAAGATAAACTAGAAGGCAAGTTGGAAAATAAAGTAAAAGGCCTGGCAAAGGTGACTCAATAACCCCTTCTGGTTTTGGGGGTGGTTTTTGAAACATTTAGAATTTTATTATTTTATTCTTTTGAACTCCCGTTAAGTTACTGAAAAAGTTCCTGATTCAAAGATAGAAGTCAATGAAAAGATTGTCATCCACAATGGGATACCTCAGATTTGATTGTAATTATGCTATTCTGCGGGCAAGCTGGTCTAGAAATAAAGACCACTATACATAGTGCAAATGACGGTCTCTCTGCTAAAACTCCTGTCTGACTTTGTACAAGGACTTCCTTTTACATCTGCAAGGTTTGCAAAAAAAGCCCTAATTTTTAAAAAAATCTATGCATAAACAATATCAGCCCTTCTGATCTAGTAATGGAATAGGTAGCCATACAGATTCAGTTTTAATGAAATCTATTTCTTTCTGGACAAACGTGTTTGTAAAACATATTCATCATTCAGCTTTCAAAGGCTATTCCATAAGCAGAGAAATGTGTGCTTTATTAGAGTGCCCTTGACTGTATTCCTAAGCTAAGTGGGTAAACTATTTTTTTTTTTCAAATTTGTCCTTTATTTGCTGAAACCAATTGCATATTCTGTAAATGAAAAGATACTTCAATTTGTACAGGTTTAATAAAAAGCAGCATTTTTTCAGCATGTACTAAAGAAGAATGTGATTTTTGCTCAGATCTGCTTAGATAAGTTGCAGGAAGCAGATTCCCTACTAGGGCAGTATCTTGTCAAAGCAGCCATAGAAAAGTGACTTTAATCTAAAGGATATGGTATATAAACCCCTAGTAGCTCTAGAACTTTTCTGTCCTCACACTCGAGCGCCAAGTACAGCAATAGGGAAACCACACTGGCAAAGGCATTGTTAATTCAAGGTGTTTTCTGATATATAGACCTGGGAAGAAGAAAGGAGAATGGACAATGTTTTCACAACCATTCAAAGTAAAACCATCCTGAGCTTACTAGCCACTGGCTTCAGATAAAGGGCTGACAGTCCTCCCTTAAGTTCAAAAAAAAGGCATATCTATATAGCTGACCCATACAGATCTGTTTGACATACCAAATTTGCTTAAGATATTTGGGCAAGCATATTAACAAAATGGAATGGAATTAAGCTCTACATGTACTCAGAAATAATCTACTTTTCCTTCTGAATTTCATCCTGAAAAGTACTAAAGTACTAAACTTTATTGATGTTTAAAATAAAAAATTTTCTACAAACCCCTGTTGCAAGTCTATAACAGAGAGTGGAAAAAGACTGTTTAATGCTGCCTTTTCAGTAATTTTTTACTTTGACTAATGACCGTCTATCCGATCTGAGAAGAACAGGTGTAACTTGTGTTACATGCTGCAGACTTTACTGCTTTATTGTGATAACTTTGAAAACTTAACTAAAAAAGGCCATTTCTGTAGGGCAGAGATACCACAAGGTGAAATCAATCTTGGTGCTGATGAAAGGAATTGTATGACACACAGTTTGCACTTTAAATTATTTAGAGCGTTAAGGCTTCCTTGCCAGCAGACGTAATTGATTTGAGAGTTGTTTCACTAAAGACTAGCAACATGCTATGTAAAATTTGTGATGTATTCTGTGCTGGCAGTTCACCATGCTTCTAGGCTGAAGAAATTGCTTAGAATTACTTTAATATGTAGAGGTGTTCTAGGCAAAGTCATTGTGACAAGAAGCACTGCAACAATAAAATGGTCACTAGTTTTCCATGAAATACTGGAAATAGGGATTCAGTCTGCTCAGTAGATTTCATGCTCCCAACCATCCTTCAAACCACTGGCAAAACATCTCACAGATTTAGCTCCTGGAGCTAGAAAGAAAAGTCAGGCAATCATCAAATGAAACAGAATGAAGCGGCAAATTTCTCTTTGGCTTGTCCCCTCGATCTAGATGACTGGAACACTCAGCGTGCAATAAGTTATAACTCATTTAAATGATTTTGTGCCTGTAAAATAATTTGCTTCCTTTTCTTTCTCGTACCCCAGTAGGCTAGATGAAAAAGCATGCTAGTTCTTGAAAGTCTGAAATGGTGAATGAGTTAGTTCTTCAGTCAAAAGAACATGCTAAAGCCAAGCTGATCACTTCAGCCTTTTGCAAATGAAAGGTTGCCCATCAGGTATCTGAACCAAATGAAATGGAAACAGAGCCTGAAGACCACTGCATTCATTACATCTACAGTATCAATCTCTATCCATCTTGCCATCCAAAAAGGCCAAAAACATGTATATTCTGTGACTTCTCAGTAACTCACCATTTATATGCTTGCCTATACTCTTGGAGCTGCTTGCATGTACTTGGCCCATCAAATCCAGCTAGATATACTTTTACCTAAGGGTAAATAATCTGGGTGAAAATAGTTGCAATCTAGTTTCATATCTTCTGATTGTATGCTCATCAGCTGAACCATGCTGTTTGAAGACCTCTGATCTCTATGTGGGAAAAATATCTCATTATCATTCTTTATAAAGAGGTTTTTCACCAGGCAATCATCTTTTGGGCATAGGCTGAGTCTATCAGTATTGGCCAACACTATGAAGACAATAAATTATCAGTAAAACTCATGATTAGTCTGCAATAAATGTCATGCATTTAGGGAAGAAAACAGAACAGTAAGGACATCCAGTGCAGCAGGTCAGGCCTATGCATGGGTTCAAGGCTTAATGAAAGACAGTGAAGCATGTCATGTCTGTATGGAGACTTCAAATAAATAATTTACTTACTTGTCCATTCTGTCTCATTAAATCTTCCTTCTTGTCTTTCCCTTGTGACAACTTCATTACTTCCACAATTTATTGTTTTTATCTGTCAGTCTTTATAATTGTCTTTCATTATTTTGACTGTTCAGCTGAAGCAAAACACATTGTGGATTTTTTCTTTAGCAATCAGCTGAATGTGATCATAAGGTTTTTAGGTTTCTGCTTGTTCTAAGCAAGGTAAATTAACAATAATTGTAAGATAAAAGTGTAGGGTTTTTTAATCAATTGAAGGTAGGAAGTAGCAATTGAAAAATGAATGGGTGAGAATGAGACCTGTCCTTTGGTCAGTTAGTGTCACCCTGGCATATTTAGCTCTTGGATGTTTCCTATAGGCATAAAGCACTAAGCCACAGCAAGAAATAATGTTTCACAACTCCCAGGGCAATGTAAAGTGACTCTAAAGGTGGAATATGGTTGCGAAATCCTAAATTCTAAATCACCTCTAAAAAAGGTATTAGAGAAAGAAATTTTAAACCCCATAGCCATGTTTACCTCTCTTTTGCATGATTCGTATATGCCTATGATCCCAG
Source organism: Aramus guarauna (assembly GCA_013400195.1). Classification (NCBI taxonomy): domain Eukaryota; kingdom Metazoa; phylum Chordata; class Aves; order Gruiformes; family Aramidae; genus Aramus; species Aramus guarauna. The sequence continues at coordinate 48,104 of VXBL01007463.1, forward strand.
GCTTTAAGTATGACTACACCTCCTTTAATGAATTGTTCTGTATCTCAAGGACTGGAACACCATAACATTTCTACAGTGAACATTTCAGCCACATTGCTTTTGGTTGTTTTTCTTAGGAAAATAACAGATTCACTGGGCCATGGCTTTTAAAATAAACTTTACAGCAGGTACCAAATAATTTACTCCTTTTTCTGCTTGTGAGGCAATCACTCCTTCGCAGGTGATTTCAGCAGGAAGACTGACCTAGGAAAAGCTCTGCAGCCCTCCGCAACATGCCATGCTGCTCTTCCTTCCCCTTCCACACGGTGCCCACCCATTTCACGTACAAAAACTGCTCCCTTAACTGTAGCACGAACAAGATCATGGAAATGACCTGAATGAAAAGTACCACTTAAAATGTGCAACAGAAAAAGAAGTAGGAATTGTTTTTAAATCAACGTTGTTCATCAATCAGGTTCATAGCCCGGCTCAGCAAGCCATTGTGCCAGGCCTCCATACTGGGGAAGCAACAGGCTGCATCTCAGCTTACAATGCCAGACAAGGTTTTGAGCTTCTTTGGGAAGAGCCAAGAGAAATAGCGGGAAAAGAGGAGGCTTTTCCCTAAATAGTGTTCAAAGAGAGTTTTATCTTCCAAGATGGATGAGGCTGGTGTTTGCAGATTGTTTGAACTTCCAATATATATGAAATAAAAATATTTGTCAGTTTAAGGCTGATAACTGTAGCATTAAATTATTTGAGATAAGTTTTCCTCATGCGTTGTGTGAGTCTTGGTGGGAGGCAGATGACGTGGGAGAAGCACAAAGCCTAGGGATCTTCCTTCCCTAAGGTGGACGAGAGATGGCACGGGGCCCGTGCTGCCCCAGCGCCCTGTGGCTCTGAGGAGCTCTGAGGAGCACATTGCCCTCTCAGTGGATCACACCCCTTGCTGCGAAGAGTTTTACACAGTTATTAACACATATTTTTCACTGATTGCCTATCCTTTCCCCAGAAAATACCTGTTAGCCTTGTCGTCATGAGTCTCATACTACCTCATGCTACTCAGTTAACTACGGTGCATGTTTTACCCTTTTTTTTTATTTTTTTTTAAGGCAGGTATTTTCTAAGAAAGTCTATGTTACCTGCTATGTTCTGAATGTGCAAAGGTATTCACCTTCACAGTAGTTAAGGACAGAAAAGAACATGAGATGATCTAGACTGCTTTTCTCTTACTATTCTATGCTTAGGCCATTGACGTCAGCTTTATCTGAAAGCCAATAGTGTATGTTTTATTAAAGCATACAGTTCAGGAAAATCCTGTCTGATTATAAAGCTATTGAAAGATGAAGGCTCCAGACCTTTCACTGGTTAGCTACCATCAATGTTATGTATATTAGTTCATAATTTATAAATTATGTTTCTTGTGTATGTTAAAGAGCTCATTAATAGCCATTGATTTTGTCTCTGTATGTACTTTTGTCCTGATACTTATCTCATAATGTTGCAATTACTTTTTGTCAGAAATTATACAGACTGAGATTTTCCAGTCAGTCACTAAACAAGCTTTTTTTTCCCCGCAGGCCCTGTTCTTATGGTTGTTTCTCAATAGTTACTATTTATGGCGATCAGCGAGTGGTGTGTAGTGTTACATCATCTGTCTTACTGATGCCACAGACGGAGGTGAAATCATTCCTCCATGCCTCTCATTACTCGGTTTGTATATCCATCCATCTCTAGACCTTTATGCAGCCTTATTCCACTGGGGGCTCTTGTTAGTTACTGCCTTACCCTCACAGCCCTTCAATCCTTTCCAGGGTAATTGCTTCCCAGGATAGCATCTATCCCTCTGTGAAGCTACATCTTACATACCTGCCATATCCTCTTAATTATTTCCAATTTACCTTTGTTACAGACAGCTTTTATTGGTTATTAATCTTATACATCCAGATCACCAAAGGAATAAAAAGATATCAGATCCACAAAGCTCAACTAAAAATGTGGAGAGGGGAAGGAGGCTTTTTGATTTCTACAATTACAGGCTTTTTACATGATCTGTCAGTCAATTCTCACTTCTTTACCATGGACTTTAATGCTATTTTAATCCACTTGGTTCTGCTAAATGGAATGCCAAGTGACATTGAGATTGTGTTTTTCATGACATGCTGGCTTCCAAAATTTGGTAATATTTCTAAACTTCGTGTACATCATTGATACAGTTCACAAGGACCAGCCTCACAAAAAGGTGAAAGGAGGAGTGATTAAACAAACATGAAGAAAAGAGTAAGTGGGAACAAGGAGTGGAGGGACAGAAACAGAAATAATTCTTCATGTTAACTTTGCAAACAAATGCAACATAACAAAAATCTTCTCAAGTTCATAGATGGAGTTAATCAGATACCAATATTTTCTTTTATACTAAGAAGATTATCCTTCTTGCCTCTTTTGAATAGCATTAAAGACACTGTTCCAGTTTTCAGAAATTTCTCTAATATTTCTGAGAGATAAACAAGTATCTTAGATGGTATTTTTACATCTTTGGAGATAAAATTGTTTATATTTGCTGATTAAAACTTTTGTGTATACAAACCCACATTTTTTTTTCTTTATACATATTATTTAAGATTCTCTGTGGTTTCTAATGAGCTGGAAAGTGTTAAATCATCCTCAGCTATTAAGAGTATAGAAAATATATATTTAATAAAAAATTATATCATTCCGTTATCCCCAGTAAAAATGGTTTTATTTCCATCTGTCTATGGGTCCATACAACAAACAATTGTGAGAATAACTCTCCTTCTTAAGTCCTTCTTCTTGCTCTGTCAGTAGTGTATTTTTCTGTGCTTTTGACTTTCCTTAGTCTAGTTAGGGACTTCATAGGCAAAAATCAATATAAATAAATTCTCAGACTTTTTTTTTTTTATTTGTTCTTTGTTACTTTTTATTTCTGAGTTCTGCTGTAGAATGAAGATGGAATTTTAGTCTTGGCTATTGTATTTTTCTTTGAATTATTGCTTAATATGTATCTAATCAGGTCCTTTTTAAAGAACTCCTAATTTTCAATCTCATTTTTCTTAGTTATTCCGTTCTACACTAGTGAGTCTCAATAGCATCTCAAGCATTCTGTAGAGGGAAAACATCTATTTCTTTGGATAAATCCCTATCAGAACTTGCTTTCAAACAATTTTGTCTCTGGAATCACCACTTTGCACTGGTGACCTTCAAACTGCTGAAGTAAGGAAACGAAATGTGATCTATAACAACAGAAAGTAAAAGGACTTCTTCAGCAGGGATTGATTCAATAATGACTCCATCACATTTTGCTTAGAACCATGAAGCTATAGGAACACACAAATTTATATGATGGAGGAAAAGAAAAAAAGATCAAGTTTGGTTTGATGTTGATCAGTTTTCAATTCTTAAATATAATATTAAAAAAGGGAGGGAAAGCATCTCAAAGTCAACTGGCTACGTATTTGAAACATAAACAAAACAACAATCACAAAAGTTAGCATTTCTTTACCATTATTTAATGATCAGGAATAAAATCCTTGATATTTTAAATTTAAGTTTAATCAGTGTTCAAATTAAAGCAGATATCTACTTTCTTGGATTAAATTCAGTTCTTTTTGGCTGTCTACTTAATTTGCAAAGTAGAAAGTGGGCTTTTTATTTTTTAATTCAAGACTTGCACATTGTTTCAATTTAGCAAAAATTTCATATGAAATAAAATCTCCTTTAAAGCCTATTAATGTTTCTAATCATCAACCTCTGGAAACCTCAGAATCCTCAAATACCTGAAGGACTAGAGGCAGTAAGTAGATTTAAAATTGGCATTGATTGGCAGTCCCTGAAAGGCAATTGTTCTGTCTTTGTAAAAACTGAAGTCTATACTAGCTTTCATTCACTGGGGGGAGGGGGGGGAGAAGCACCTCACTCTGAAAGTATCTTTAAAAAACAAAAATTAAGATACAACTCTCCCAAAATTCCTACAAAACATCTTCAGATCAAATGATGCACTTTATTCTACAAGAGCTTAAGGCTTCGGGAATTCTTTGGTTTGTAAGGGAGAAAAAACCACAACTGTTTTTATATGTTTGAAATACAGATATTAGGAGAGATTCTGCATATGAGAGAGAGAGAAAGAGATTCTGAAATATCTCACTGGGTAGCTGGCAGAAATCCTGTGCTACTCTGAGTTACCACAGGGATCAGCTGAATGCGTAAATGTACAGGGATCAGGATAAAGAAGAAATTGCATGCTCCTTACCGAAACACAGTCATAGCTATGTATGAGTTAAGGCTTATGTGTACTAGAGTCAAGCAGCGATGTTCTTAACGTTATTTGAGTCTGGACTGATTTTAAAGGTCAAAAGTTCTTACCATTTTTTAATTCATAAATTAAAAAAATGAGCTGAATTGCAGACTAACAATTGACAAAGAAACACGGAATCCTAAACCAACATAGGTTGAAGGGATTTCTGGAGGTCACCTGGCTCAAGCTCCCACTCAAGGCAGAGTTAGCTTTGAATTTAGAAGCAAGTATCAAGTCATATCAGGTTGCTCAGAGTCATACCCAGTTAAGCACTGAATTTTTCCCAGGATGGAGGTTCCACAACCATTCTGGGCAACCTGCTGCAATGCTTGATCTTCCTCAGTGTGTATTTCTTTTTACTAATATCTAATTGGATTTTGCATTGATGCACTTGTAGGTTTGGAGATCCTAGGAACTGGAAGCTAACCAGAATTTAGAAGAAGGAAAAGGACTCGTGAAGGAACAAATTGATCATAAAATAGAGAGCCAGAATACCTAGTCAGAGCCTGAAATACTTTTCTGATAAGTGACACAGGTTCCCATAAGGACCGCATTATATGGAGTCACAGCTTTTATAGGGGTTATGTTCCCTTTAGTTTGGCTCCTTCTTGAGCACGAGCTCAGGACCAGAGAGGATGCTTGAGGGGAGAGGTTGGGTCTTCTCCATTTAATATTCTGCAGCCCAATGTTTTCATCTGTGTCCTCCACAGGTGGAATATCCTAGAAAATTTTTTTCATGCAGTGGTTTGGGGATCCTGGAAAATACCAGTGCTGGATAAAACCTTTTCTGCTTTTAGCATGGCAGAATGTATATGGACCCTGTGCATTTTTTTAAACACATCTCCCATCTGTAGCAAAGAATGCTGCTGTGAGGTAGGGAAGCGTCACCCTGCCCCTTGGCCAATATCGGCGGCGCGGGCAGACTGACCGCTCCTCTGCTCAGAAAAGGATTCCTCCACCCCTGACTGCCAGGTACAGAAGCCCTGTCTTACTATCCTTGGTTAAAGATAGAAAAAATAAAGCACTGAGGGTGAGATTCATCTTACCTTTAACCATAAAGCATTCCAAAATAATAGATTAATTAGATTTTTTTTTTTCCTTTTCCTGAAGTCAATGGATAGAAATTCCAACGAGGGAGCCATTTCATCTACCTTTTTATTCTGACGGAAAAGGGAGCCTTGGTAATTAGATTAAACTGAATGTGTAATTTTTAGGGGAACTTTCTCATAGAGATTAAAGGTCAGAGACATGATGGTATTTAAACTTTCAGCTCCTTTTTTTAGTCAACTATCTGGCATTGATTTTACTGACAGGTAGCTGCCTGAGTAATTTCTGAGATTTGGATCTAATTACAGTATAAAGATCACATGTGAAGTCTGCGGCAGGCCTTACTGAAGTAAATCTGTCAATAAACATTGCATGCTCTCTTGGATATTATCAATAATATTTTCCATGTCTGCTTCATTATTGAGCTATAATTAATAGGAGAATCTATTTAATGCTTGCACATTAAGAAAATGTTTAGAAATACATTTTTAATATATAAATGATAAATTTTAAAACTTAAAGTACTTTGAATTACTGTACTTTCCATTTTGTTATTGATGGGAATGTTGCTATCCATCTTTCAGTTATATCAAGAGAAACATATTAACAAATTAATAAAAAGTAATAAGGAGATGCAAGAAGCACAAGCTAATATGTGTTACATTAGTTACCAGCTCAGGAAAGCACTTAGACACATGGTTGAAATTAACCTGCCACAATTTTAACCAGATTTGATCATGTTCTTATTAAATCCATTTTACCAAATAAGACTGTGATTATACCATTAATGTACCTGACAAAATATTGCATGTACTTCATGCAAGACTGTTTCAACTTTTTCTGCCCATTTTAAAAATTATTTATTTTGAGTATTAATTTAAACTAATTTTTTGTGAATAAAATAAAATTATCTACCCAAATTATCAAGTTATTTTTAACTTCAAAGAGAAGCCTGCTTTAGGAAGTGCTATCCCCTATGGCTTCTTCCTGTTACATTTTAGAAAAGCAGAGGAGCTGTTTCTAATGAATGTGAATATGTGAATCCAGAAATATTAAAAATACATTATTGAATTTACATCTTTACAATAACAACTATTTTTCTATTGACTGGATAGTATTTTGATCTTTGTTTAAAAAATAACTAGTTATTTCTTAAATATATTAATACAAAATGTGATAAAAGGATAATATTCCTTAAACTCAGCAGGCATTCCCATGACATATTGTGTCTAAGCTAGTAAAATAGTCAAAGCTAATTCATAACATATGCATGTTATATAATAGTGATGAATTTGTCCCCCTTTTTACCTTTTTCAATGTCAAGCTTTGTAAAAAGCAACCATCCACCTTTGGTGATTTTTCTCTACTAAAGCATACTAGCACATTTTGTGTTTGGAAGCTGTCTGATTTTTCAGTGCTCTTCTACGTGGAAATTAGTGGCTCATACTAGAAATACATTTATTGTCTATGTTGTAGTGGCAGATGAAGTGAATACTTTCCTTTCTGCTAAACAATGCTAATTTTTTTGAGTGGAAGAAAACAACGCTTAGAGATGCTCAGTCTCTTCCCATTCTTCTGACACCGGTCTCCTCAAATGAGTCTGCACAAGACTTTTATCCACTCCTTTTGAAACCACCTTCCCTGGCCAACTGGTCTTCAAATAAGAAGTAAAATCCTGTAGTGACAAAGATCAGAGGAGGCCCCTGTGGAGAGATGAATAACCTCTTGAAACGTCTTAAATGTTGAAGGCAAGCAAAAATGCCCAAGGACCATCAGCTATAACATTTCCAGGGCCTGGAAGATAACAGCAAGTTCTATAATTGCTTTGAAAGTTTGCTGGCTCAGGTGTTAATTTTTGCACAGTTCCAGAAAAGAAACTTCAATTTAGATGAGCAGAGAAAGATCTAAACCATGTGTTTACTTTCAGTCTGAAAATAAATCTCTCTGATTTCATCCTCTGTGAAATTTAAATTCTGCCTTTCACCACACTAACTAACTATTTGCATGTCTTATTAATCATAAAGGCTTATTTTAATTTATATGGCTTTATTTATTTTCTGAATTCATTGTATGGTGGATGTTTAAAGTGTGAATATCTGATATTATCATCATTATCATTGCTTAACACTTACAGTGCAGCGGACCACAAAATCTCCAGAAATGAGTGATGTCTCTTGTGCTTAGTGCATGCATACACGCAGGGAGAAGGCAAAGTCTGTAGACTAAGACAGTACTTGTACTTTGATGTCCCCCGTCCTGAAGGACTAATGGCAAAGTCAGATTCTGGACTTGCACAGGAAGAGGCATAGAAATCAGCAGAAGGGTACTTCTGGTTTTGGAGAGTGTTCTGTTCTTATTATTTACCAGTGATATTAAGCTATTGTCTCTTACATGCCCTTACTAAGTTGCCCTTACTAAGTCACATTGTCTAATAACAGCCTTTTCTGTGGAACACGGATTCAAATTATTTTCTTTTTAGCTGAGAACATTTTAGTATCAGGTGGTTTTAAATGAGAAGCATTAATCTTAGTTTATAACATGATTTCTATAACAGCATAATTATAGGAAACATATTTTCAAAAAAACTTTAGAATATTCTGTGCTCTGACTTGATTAACCAAAAAGTTTAATATACAGTGGCTCCAAAAAGAAAAGAAAGATGAGAAAATAATTGCTATGCACAGGAATGCAATAGGGAAGTTAGAACAATGCAATGTCTATTCTAAAGTCCAATAACTGCAAATTGGATTGTCTGCCCACATGTGAGGTAGCTAATTACTGCTGATCTGCTGAACTTTAATAACATGGATATTAGACCTGTAAGGGCCATCCAACTCTAATAAAGGGCAAACATTGTAAGTTCATTTGAAAGTGTTGATGCTTCAGCTGCCTTAGTGACTGTGGGAAGGCAGAAGTCTTGGAAATCCTACCCACTTAACCCAACTAAGTTTCTATAACATAGTAATTAGGGTTAGTGGTTTTTTTCCCCTTTTATTCATGGTAAAATGAAAGCACTCTTTAAAAAACTAACCCCTTACCATAAACTTCTATACAAAGAGCTCAAAGGTATCTCATAATATCATCTAACTTGGCCTAATACAGCATTTAGAGTGAAATAGGTTTTGGCTCCTAGAAAAAACTTAAAAAGCTGATTAGCCTGCATTAAATTTAATTAAATACTTTTAAATACATTAATTCATTGAATTAACTTGATTCAATACATCTCCCTTTGACTTCAGTGTATTTTGAATCAGCTTCTGAGCAAGTTACAAGACTAATCTAAATTATACTAACTCACTGCATGAAATCCTGGCTCTACTGAAATCAGTAGTAAAACTCCCACGGATCACATTCAGGTCAGAATATTATTGAAATCATCTGCACCAAAGTAGTGCTCAGCACACCTGTGGTGGAGGTGAAGCTCAAGGGCATCTTTCTAGCAGAAACCTAGGTCCTGGTATCACCTGGGGATTCAAACTGCTTAAGAGAGTTTTAATTCTTGTCCCTGCTGTTGAAACAACAAAATAAGGACTAAGTAGAACTGGAGTCATCCTTCAGAAGGAAAACTGTAAGTCTAAAGGTTTTTCAGTTTTTCTTGGTTCCAAATTTTCTGTGTACTGTATGATTTCTCTAAATGCTTCCTTTACAGTCCCGAGGTTTACAAAAACATCAGGTTGTTTTTTTAAAAGTCAGGGTTAAGGTCAACAGACTGTCAGCATTTTAACCTTGTTATTTGTGTCATTGTTGTGGTATTGGTTTTAACGTGTTAGCATGGATTTTGCACTGTGGTTTGTATTCTAAAACTTGTGTTTGGTTTTGTTGATTTTCTCTTGTTGTGGAGGTGGTGTTTTTGCTGGGTTTGTTTGGTGGCTCTTTATTTCAAAATGGAATACATAAATTAATATTCTTTTGATATTAAGTAACCTGACTGATTAAAAGGAGAGTTGGTTTCTGAGGATTCTGATTAGGAAATAAAAAAGCATAGGTATCTGGCATATAATATCTGTACATATAGGAAAGATGGTTAGATAGCATTTGCTGAATGTGTTATGAATTTTATTTCTGGATTTCTTTTAAAAAATTCATTTAGAAGCCATTGGTGGTTTGGGTGGGTTTGGGTTTTTTTCCACTGTTCAACAGCTGTATGTTTGGCAGAATAATGTATAGCAAGTGTTAATTGAATAATAGATTGCCAGTTCTGATATCAAGCAGCAATACATGTTGAACAACCTATATAATGAATTTTCATTCTGTCCTTCAATCAGTTCTGGGAAGTGTGTTGCAAAGCAGTATGTTACTTTGGTTTAATTTTGTTTCTAATACTGTTTATCATCTGTGCATTTTATTATGCGGTGCTTTGTAAAGTGAAGTTCTCTAATAATTTGTCGTGCAGATGTGAGTCTATTATATCAGACCTCATTAACTTCATGTAATGGTCTTGTCTCCATCTCCTTTTTTGTAGCAATTTCACAAGGGAAATAAGGGAGTAAGCATTTGTGTGTGAGAGGGAGAACTGAGGGTAGAGGAGAACTGAGAATTAGGGTAAGTGCCCTCACTAAGCTGAAATCTTCAGTCTGGGCTCAAAAATTCCCTAATCAACTTGTGTGTACTGATTGCCCTTCTGCGAGGCCAGAGTCTGCAAGTCCATCCCTCAAGTTAGCCATAGACCTGTGCTGTGACCTTCTTGGCTGGTAAGTAGGGAGCATTGGAGGGTAAAGATGTCATTACGGGGAAGAAGAAAAAAGTGTGTTGAGGAAAAAAGGCTGCAACTGAAGATGCTATTGGGCTGAAATTCTCAACATTAAGAAAAGGACAGCTGGGTGTGCTAGATTGGAATTGCATACAGAATTGTAAAATTCGGGTTAGTGGACCCTCAGATTTACTAGTGCTGCTGCTCATGGGACTGCTTAATGAGATGAAAGTACCTACTGGTCTAAAAGCTGCATTGGGATAAAAGGTATAAAAAGAGCTGATGTTTTTGCTTGTTAGCCAGAAAAATCTTAAAAAAAAAAAAAAATTAAAAAAAATAGTGTAATTAGTCAAAGTGGAGAAAAGTCTTGTCTTTCTTCTTTCTAGATAGCTTAATGTAAGCCACTTATTTTGAAAATGTTTTCATTACTGTTGTTTTCTTCTTTTACATCAAATTGGTATAAATTTTTCAGATATTTGAAATATCTTTCAAGGGAATCAAAACAAAATGCTTTAATTTTTTATTTTCTGTTGTTATTTGCTTAGTTCAACATAAACTTATAAGTGATTTTTATTGACCATAAAGGATATTTTTGATAAACATATTATTCTGCCCCCAAACTGTTTAGTCCTAAGTAGAGTTTTGCTGTCAGGCCCTTCTAGCATCATGAGGATTTACCTTTTTCTGATATGTACTAATTCATACCATGTCGAACAACTACACAACCTTAAGCACAAGAATTAATAACCTTGTTTGGCTGGTTTTCTTCAGATGTTTCTGGGGAAGAGTAGTGTAAGTCACTTCAGTACTCATTGCCAGATGTCTAATTCTCATGCCTGGATTCTTCAGAAATTGGTATTGTCTAAAGTCTGTTACAGCTGGAACTGATTACAGTAATAAAGGGGATCTGATGTGCCGGGGAAATTCTCTTTACCCTCAGAAACTGATTTGAACCTTAAACAGGCACTGCTGGCTCCCATACAAATGAACTGGAATTTTCCAGTTTCTTAGTAGGAAAGCAAACCAATTCTATGACGCTTCCTTATTTGAAATGCTTTTTGAAGTTGCTTCTGTTGAAGGAAAGAATTAAGATTCCTGACTGGTTCTGCAGATAACTATGCCACAGATTTGTACCAGTGCAAAAGTGCTGATTTTACTATATTAAATGTCTACTTTGGTAATTAATTCTAAGTGTGGTGTAACTGAGTAATAAAACTCCCTGATGCAGTTTAGTCAACATTTTTTTTTCTTCTCCTTCCAGTCAAATAGCTAGTTTGCAGACTTACAGTTTTGCAAGCATAACATGATGTAAATTGAATCTTTTTCAGTGGGACTTTAATTTCTCATGATTGATTGAGGGGGGTAAGTCAGCCAAGAGGCAGTGTAAGTCTGACCTCTGACTAACTTTCCTTTCACTACAAACAGAGGATTTTATCTCATCTTCTCAGACCTAGTTTAATGGTTTCTATTTGTGGCTAAATGTTAATCTTAGGTCAAGCTCCTCAGGTAGCTTGATCTTCTGCAGATGGTTTCTGAAGATGATCTTATTTCAGCAGAACCACAGAAAAGTGTCTAGTGACTACCAGGAAACACTTAACAGTTGCTGCACTGGGCTATGCGTGGCATTAACCCACTGCGAGGAGGGGAAACGCATGACTGTGGCAACTGGAAGATGTTACTGAGGGGGAAAACCCCACCTGCGATACAGAGGTCCTGGGCTCTCGGGGTGAGGGAAGGTCTTCTGAGTATTGTAAAAATCTTTCATAGAGGTATCCACCCCCTCATAAAAATTCTGCAGAAAGAATCAAATGTTTGAATCACTGGCTTACTGATCAGTGTGTTTTTTCTGTAAATAGCCCAAGCAATATTGTTTTTAATAAATTCATTTTTTTTTTTAGAACTGCTAGTGGCCATAAAGCAATCCTTTATAATGTTTCAATAATCTTTTCATGATTGCTTTTATGTATTCACTTCAATTAATTGTTAATATTGACCAAAGTTGGATGCTTTTAATTTTTGTTTTAAGACTTAACATTTCAATAATATTGTGTAGATATATTCTTAGTGTACAGTGTTAGTATGTAAAACTACAACTTTTTAAAGAAGTTGTTCTAGCTGTGCAAAAGTAATACAGCAAATGTAAAAGGTATGATGTAAAAAAAAACAAAACCCAAACCAACCAACCAAAAAAAAAACCAACCAAAAAACCAACACCCTTAAGATACTATTTACAATGACTGAAACTAGCTATGGAGACTTTATGGTAGGACCCAGAACAGAGGTTTTCTTCATTTAAAAACAACATCAACAAGATTAAAAAAAGGAACAAAAAGACCACATCAGAATTTTTTTTTTTAAAGAATTTTATAACAACTTCAGAGAACACTTGTTTCATTCAATGATAGGAAGCAGTACAATTTTATTTCTATAATATATGATATTATTTCAGATGTCTATCTGTGTGAAGACCTGAAGTGCTTATGAGGTGGACATGTCACTCACTTGACAGCTATTCTTCCCATAAATGTTTTTAGGAGCTTATGAAATAAATACAGTAAAAATAAAATATCTTCAATTGTATTCGAAGAATTTCAGCTTTTATTTAGGTGAAGGAACTTTGTGTAGTAGTAGTGTTACTGTATTGACCCTCCACCAAAACTATGAAAGTTTGTGAAACAAACTGGAAGTGATGGGTATAATTAAGAGGGGGGGAAATTCTTAAAATTAAGCCTTTAATCCATTTCTGTGTTCAGGGTTTTCTGTTGTAAGGACTTGGCAGGATCAGGAGTAGATTGAGGCTTAAGAGGTTTTCTGGATCTGGATGAATGTTAAACAATTTTGAACAGAAAAGAAAATGCATCTGGGTGTGCCAGAGAAACCAGTCTTTCCAAATAAAATTGCATTAAATTTATAAAATCTATTCAAAGTATCTGCAAACAGTGATTAAGAGAATGAGTCTGAAAAGGTCCACTCATGTCCCTGGGGATGTCCTCTGAACTCAGTGTGCCTTGAGTCAGGCTTTTATCCCTAAACCATCTTCCAAGACAAAACCTTGTTTCTGTTCCGCTGTGCTTTGCCAGAGAAATCTGTATAAACCCAAAGGCAACAGTAAAACATCAGGAGGTCTCGCCTGTCTCTGGTGGGAGCTTTAGGCCAAAAGGGATGATGGAGGCTTTGTGGCAGTGGGTGCAGATGGGTCAACCCTGCGTTTCCTCACCAGCTCCTGGTCCTCTGCCACACAAGTGCATAACGGAGCTTATCGCTTCCCTTAGGCTCCCTCTCGAGACTAAACTCGTGTCCTCAGTGTCTTAAATCAGGGCACTGCAGGCTGAGGTTACATAAATTGCAGGCCTTGTATGTAAAATGGTTTATAGGTATGGATTATATGACAATTCAACTGAATCTTCTGAAGAGTTTTGAGGCATAAATACAAGAAAGATTCCTTCCCTCTACTTATCCGTTGAATAATTTAAGGAAGAATCTCAGTGGAACTGCTGAATTAAGCTCTTGTGAATTTGAGGCTGCTTTTTTTTCTTGTACATGTGAAATGTGATTTGTGCATAGTAGGTTCTTAAATTGTAATTATCTAAAATTAAGATGATTATATTATTTCAACTCACTCTCCACTTAAACTGAATCTAGTAAGTTCCAGCATTCTTGATACCCTTTTAAGTGTGCCTCCAAAAAGACAAGACTCTCAAATTTAAAAATCAATAGCTTCAGTGCTTCCCAGATACAACATACAAGAGCTATCCTTTCTGACAAATGTTTGGATTTTGGTCTGATGAATTGCATTTTGGCAACATTGAAAAACAATAATTAAATAATCCAATACTTGTATTCTCCTACAGAGTAACATAATATAAAATTTGTATGTTTCATGTTTTTTTTCTCTCTCCCTAATAAAAAAAAAAAGAAACAAACATTGAACAGTTGGTGTTATGCTATATGTTGCCAGCATGTCAGAATTGCACACCAGAATATGGAAGTATTTCAGAGTATTTATTTTCTTAATTAAGTATATAAACAAATCTCTGCGATTTTTTTGAAAGTAGTTTTGAATTACAGGGGGCTTAAGTAATTTATTCCACTGTTTCTGCTTCCTTATATTTGCTTTATTAGTATCTAAAAGAGCTTAGCAGTTTATACATTAGAAGCAGGGAAAATTCTGCTAGAGTACTAATGATGTTGGTCAGCTACACAGAGAATTGCAGATGATGTTGTAGGCATTGACTCTGGAGGTCGGCAGGTGTGGTTTAAGCATTAATACTCTCGTAACGTACCTGAAATCAAGAGTAGCGTCTAAAGGCCACTCGATACCTGTGTTCAAAAGCGAATTGTAGAGTTAACCACTTCTGTCTCAGGGAATTCAAATAAAACAAGCCCTCGAGGCACAAAAGCCTGTTTCAAAGGTAGAAAGTAACAGACAGAACTAGGTCTCATTTGCAAGGAGCTGGACAGCTTCACTCTCAGCATCATTTGTTTGACTCTGTTTAAATTCAAAATGCTGCCTGAACCAATACCGCTGCTACAGTAACTAGCAGAATGGACTCCACAGGCAGGTTTTACTAGCCATTATTGATACAATATAAACAGTAATGATGATCCCAAGTAAAAACACAATTAGTGAATTATATAATGCCTTTCTGTTGATATGTGCAATATATCAGAGCACTGCAGAACAAATAGGAAGGGCTGTGTGCACAAATTTGTCTTGTTTACCTTCACACATTAATGCTTCTTATCGAGCTGCTGCAGAGGCCAAAGAAACTGAGCAAATAAAGAAGTTGTATAATCTTGTGCACAGTTCCAAAAAACACAAACTAAACCACCAATGACCCCCCCCTCCTCCAACAATCTTGAGCCACAAGATCCCATAGTATATATCCAAGTTTAACTTTTCTTCAAGCGCATGGGTTTTGAGTGAGACACCTAATTACCTTCTTCCACCTCAGTCAATCCATAGAGGAAAAATGTACTTAAGACCTGCTGAGTAGGAAATAGAGACTGTGAATCTTGGCTGATCTTTCTTTATCACCCTTTTCAACAAAAATGAATGAAAATGAGAAATAATTCTGGCTAATAATTGATAGGCATCTCGAGAAATAACTTATTCCAGTATTAATAAAATTACAATTAATAAATGCAGTGGTAATTGTGGGTTTTTTGGGTTTTGGTTGTTTGGGGTTTTTTTTAAGGTGCACTTACTGAAATTTAATCAGTAATGTGTCAAGAAATATAACTGTTACCCCATTAATCAAGATTTTTAGTGAATATTTTTTCCTACTACTGAGCTTATATATGTGTATGACATAGTGATCACTCTGCATATTATGAACGTTATTGAATTCATGCTACAATACTATTCTAGAGTTGACTTCCCCAGTTTATCTCAATATAAACAGGTAAACACATTGTGTTAAACATCACACAAGATCTGGTGTCCACAGGTGATATTAAAGTCCAGAAATGATCTCTAGAGTCATATAGTATTAGCTAACATGATTTGCAACATATCTAGGTCAGAGACTTCCCTCTTAAAGCTTTTCTATTTTCCCTCAGAAAAAGGTGATGTACAAAAAGGCTTTTGCAAACCACTGATCTATAGAAGCAGCCCACGCCTGTCCCTGCCCCAGCATAACCCAGGGCAGCTCTGGCCTGCTTTGAGGGACTAGCAGCAGCTCTAACTGAGGAATAAAACCCAGTGGTTGGGCAAAAGTCCATCTAGCCCAGCACCCTCTCCCCAGCAGTGACAAAAACCTGGCTTAAGTATGAATAGAGTAATTGTATAATGACATTTCTGTTCAGATGCCATTCCTGAATCCAGCAGACTGTGGTTCATGGACATCCTGACCCAGATGGGGCATGTTTTTACCCTGCTAATGATTTGGGGCAGATTTTTATTTTTTTTCCCCCATGAATTTGCAAATATGCAAGAGGATGAGTGTGTATACCAGCACAGTGCAATGTCTTTATGCTTTTGTGTATACATGAAAAACAATTAACCCATCTAAACTTTTAGCATTAGGTTTTACTTCTAAAATCCAGATTCCCTGCGATCAACCCCCAGAGGTGTAACCAGCATCTAGACTCACCAGTGCAGCATATGGGCAGGAAAGGAACTTCCTCTGAACCAGGCGTGTTTCCTGCTGGAAATTTACTGTGAAACTACAGCCCCATTCTAACACTTCTGAGCCTGGAGCTTAGGCCTTTTATTTATACAGAGAAAGTTATGCTGAATGAACTTGGTAGATTCAGAAACAGGGTCTGAAAATCCTAAAGCAAAGAGCATCTATTAGACCACATGTACAACTTTTCAATATGGCTAAGATTTTTGTTCTGTGGTTGGTTTGTTGGGTTTTTTTCCCTAGTGGTTTTGAGTTATTTAACTTCACTTAAAATATGCATAATATTATTTTGAACAAATACAGATTTCACTTTGATCAAAAAACAGGCACTAGTTTTGTCATAGCAATGAAGAGTCTGTCCTGTGTGTGGGAGATTCTCTGGAGATGCCCCTTTGGAACCAAACAGAGGAGGGGACAGGATAGCAGTTCTTAACTTACAGCCAACAGGATGTGTTACTATAATCTGGTCTATATCACTGAATGATAATGTGATCCCTATAGTTTACAGTCCTGGGAAGACTTAAGAAATCTAGTCGCTGTATTTTTTTTTTTTTTTTTTATTTTTTTTTTCTTCTCTAGGCATGTATAATATTGGGGGGAAGTAAGGGGGAAAACGGTTTTGGTAGATTTTTTTTTTTTTTTTTAAGAATTTGCTTCCTGAAAATAATTTTATTAATGAACAACAATAAAATAATTTTGTAATACTAACCTGAAGCATGATGTCTTTAGGCTGGTGTATGCCACCTGGGAATCTGTTGCCATCAGTTTCAGTAAGTTTCAAGTCTCAATATTTTGAGACTATCATCACACTCAGTGCTGACACATTCAGATGAGATCTAACTTAAAACAGCCTAGTGTAAACTGCACACAAGTGTTAGAGCTTCATTCAAGCAAAACTGTAGCTTGAGCTACAAATAAAAATGTTGAAGTACAGAAAGTACTATCTTAGGGGTGTGTGGGGAGGAGGTATGACCATAGAGATACCCAAAACTCTCCCCTGATTAGAAGATTATACAGTAGAAAAAGATCTTTGGATATTTACTTCAGAAACTGTCTATTTCAAAGTCTAAATGCATGGCTATTGCTGTACTTTTTAATACAGTTTGCTATGAAGAAAACCCCCAGACCTTAAATCTTATTAAATATTTAGCAGTTTGTTATGGGCTGAATACCAAAAGAATTAGGCATCATTTGATTTAATTCAGTGTTTGTAGATTAAAATTTGAGACTGAGAATTCTTTGTCTAATTTGCAAACAAATATACAGTTTTAGTTTAAGATTAGAAATGTCATGATCTCATTGCTTTCTAATGAGGTCAGGAGTTGATTAAACTTGTATGATCTTCAAGAAATTAGAAAACTGGTCACACTCCAACAAAATAAAATACATTTTCCCAAGTGGGAATTTAGGTATTTAATTTCTAAGAACCTTTAATATTAAAACTTCATTGTATAAACATAAGCTATTTTCCATGTTAATCAGAACATTTGTCTTGTTAATGACTTAAATGATATCCTAATCAGAGTTGAATAATCCACTGAGGTATGAGCAGACTTGAATTTATGACTTTTATTCTAATCAAAGCTCTTTTAATTTTGTTCTTATAAAATGCTTGCTTCCTTTATGTTATCCTGCCTGAGCAAGAAAGAAAAAAAAAAAAAAAGATTTTTGAACTCTTTGTGATTTGGGGTCTAATCGCATGTGGTATGGAAGTTCCAAAGATGTACCTCAAGTTGATCTCTGCAGTGCTAAGTTACTAAGCTCTTCTTCTGACTCTCTGAAATGCACTTTCAGTGCACACCTCTTAAATGACTACTAAATCTCCATTTAGGTTGGAAAGTGGCTCTATGCTTGACTTATTATGCAATGACTTAGGGAAAAGATGATTTAATGAGAAAGGATACTATAGTCCTCTAAATCTTCCTAGAAGGTTGAAGGGGTTGTGAGAAGGCTCCCCTTCTTTCTGCCTCTCCATCCTCTGTCACTTGATTCAACTGCATCTGGCAAAGCTTGTTATTGTAACCTGTGTTGCTTGTATGAAAGTGGCTGATGAGTTAGGGTAGGAAGCAGATGGGGGATAAATATAGTGCGAAGCAAGTTTTAATAATGCTGAGGAGCTTGTTAAACAACCCTTGGGGTTGCTTAGTCTTATGAGTCTGGTCTCTGGTCCTGTCTCCCTTCCCAGTAATCCAAAAGATGTGAGAAACCACAACAGCACCTTTGCTTTCTTGTATTCCCTTTCTCCTCCAGCATCCCACACCTTCCTGTTCTTCAAGGGCTGCTGTTGAGAATCTGGCCCTTAATGCTGCCAAGCTGTGTGACAATTTTCTTTGGTGGAAATGCTAATACAAGCTGTTCTTGCTCTTAGTTTCTGCACTGCCGTCACAGCTGCCTTGTATCACTATTCATGGGCTGCCATTTCTTGACTGGGATGAGGTTTTGGTATGTTAATCCAAGACATGTTGCTATAGCACTATGGTGACTGCTCAAGAGAAAAACTGTAGATTTTAGAGGTATTTTAATTAATAAGATGGTATGCAGTGAAAAATCCTTGAAGAAAAAAGACCTGATATAAATTTGAGGGATCACTTACCCTGAAGAAAACAAAACAAAAGATCCTGAAAACATGGAATAATAAATGTTCTGAGCAGATTAATTTTTCATAATGTAGACACGCTCTTAGCAAATGATTCCTGTCTTGCAAAGGAAAAGAAACAGAAAGAGTAACCAACCACGCCATGAGGTGTTTTATACTACTTCAGAAATTATGTGAGATTATCTTATTTAAAACCAGAACTTAAAACTTCTGCCTTCTTTCAGTGGGTAGGTAGCCAGCCAAAAAAAAAAAAAAAAAAAAAAATTTTTAGTCAGTTACAGCCTTGTTACCAGATGAGCTCCCAGAATCTACTTAGATTAGACTATATGATTTATGAGACTGTACTGAAGTCAAAAACTTCTTAACAAACAGGCTGTATTGTGAGTCAGGACTAGAGTTGAGTTTCCAGTCTTTCCTTCATGAAGACCACATGGCATGCATTAGAAACTACCATTGCATTGACTAGAATTTTATTATCCAACATGATTAATTTTTCTTCTAAAGACAGAATTGTCATTCTGTATGATGTGTACAGGTGCATTTAAAAAAAATCACATATCCATGATGCTCTGATCATTTGGCAACACTACAATACCAGTGCAGTAATTTTTTTTTAATGTGTTTTTTTTTTTTTGGTTTTTTTTTTTTTGTTTGTTTTCTTACTCTCTGCTTAAGCACCTTCTCGAGTGATGTTGATTCTGCAGGTCGAATTCTGTTATTAGTGGCAAGGTTACTAGATGGGAGCCATCAAAACAGGAAAAAGCAGTTGTCCTATCATAGTCCCAAGTTTCAGCTGAGAACCCAGGCCACTAAATAGGCCTACTCTTATACAGCAAAGTACCACGAACTTTCAAAGGACTATGATAACACTTTGTCATACCTGTAATACAAAAATAATTTCATCTGATACTGTAATCTTCAGGGTGGAAAACTGCAGCTCTTTAATGGCACACAGAAACATTATACAACAATTTTTGTACAGGAAATGAAAAGCAAAGTCTTATCCAGATAAAACTGCAGGGAAAATATAGATAGGCAGAAGAAAATTATCACTTGTGATTGAATTTGGCAAGGACAGGGAGGATAACTCTACCCTTGTGTAGGGTGCCATGGGATCTTTAATGATCAATCACAAAGGGACCTGAGTTGGCTGTATTGCCCAATTACTGTACAGATAGAGTCATTAATGGAAGATTGCAGCAATCAAATATACTTCTCTTTTTAATTTTACTAACATATTTAGTCTCCTACCATGAGTTCCTGTGGTCGCAAATCAAAAATTTTACTGGGGGAGAAAAAAAAGTATTCTTTTTGTTATCTTTCATAAATTAAGTTTTGTGGATGTTAATTCTGTGCCTCTGGCAGCAGTGCAAGAAGCAGCACTTTTTTTTGGAGTTTATCACTCAATAGTGACTGTTTTCCTGTAGAGCCAAAAAAAAAATCAATCGCTGCTCAAAATGCCCGTGCAGACAGAAAAATGCATTGTGTGTCTTGCTAGTTAATATGTCTATCTGATGAAAAAAAATCAATACATTTTTCTTAAAAAGGGTTTCTGCAACAGGAGAAAGCAGTTTATCTCTGTCTGATTGATGAAACTGCATCACAGTCAGTTATCCACCATTAAGTTCCATATTTATCCTAGTCACCCTTCAGACTGCTGGAGTTCAGCATTTGGGCACTACTTCCATTATAATATAAGCCAAAGTTGAGAGAACTTGGAAAACTTAGAGAATCAGAAAGTTCTATTAAAATAAATGTTTGAAAGGGAAGCATGGGAGATTTAAATAAATATAAGAATAAAAAAATCAAAGGGCTCTAAGGGCCAGAAAAGACGACAGAACTTTGGCAGGCTGAGGTTACTGTATTTCTCAGGAGATTATATATTCATATTTTTTCTGACAGCCTGAAGTCCCAGGAATGTTATTCTTTTGAATCTCAAACTCACCGTTGCTCCAGAGAGATTTGGTGTCCTCCATTCATTTTTTTTTTACTGGAGAAAACTACTTACGAACCAAAAAATGGAGGTTAAAGAAAGTTACTTACACTACTGGAGTGCCATTGCTTTAGCCTTCAGGTTCCTGCACAAATATGCTGTAAGACTTGGTGTATCATTTTTATTGTGGAAAATATAAATATAGAAGAGTTGACAAAGATGGTGAGCCTTTTTCTGAAGGGAAAGTAAGGTTTTTTGGTTTTGTCACAGGCTGGCTTCCCGCTGAAAGAAACCATCCATTGTGAAACAATGTTCTGTAACAGCTAGTCATATTCCTTTTTCAGGAAAATGGGAGGGAGTTATTTCCTCTAGCTTAACCTGAATTCCAAGTAAGGTAAGGGAGTTATTACTTATCCTTATTGACCACCAATAATCCATCATTGGTAGGCTTCTCAGGTCAATTCCCTCTAAAGATTACTTTCTCAGTGTTTCCTTTCTGACCTCGTTTAATTATGCTTATATCAGAGCTGCAAAATCGGCTTCTCTGCTGGTTGTCCCTATTCTCTCTGAACAGGATATTCAGAGACTTGAAGCCTGATTACTTTTTAAAATTTGTTTTCTAGGTTAGAGGTGTAGCAGACAAAAAAAAAAAAAAAATATTCCACATGTTACTGTTACTTCCCTTTCTTTCCTATCAATATGTAAATATTTCTCCTAATTGACTTCTTACAGCAAGTGTTGCTTTTAGGCAAATATTATTTGCTGTTCTGTCACCCAGTCCAGCCTCATCTCTTGAAAAGGTGTGCAAATAGGAACAGGTTAAACGAAGTCCAGATTCGTCTTTTAAGTGTTAATGTCTGCAACTAGCCAATTTGCCAAACAAATATGAGAACTGAACAAGATCCATGAGAATTGTTCTTATACATTTTCAGACAGCATTAGAATGTTCCCTTTACAGATTTACACAGTGAAGTTTCTACCCAACAAAGACGTTAGCAAAGTTGTTATGTATATCACTAAAGAGATTGAATGGCAGACCTGTGTAGAGGAGTTTCCTCTCTCCCAACTGTCTGGCATCATGCGAGTTTTGTGGTCAACACCTAATATCTTTAGGTAAAAATAAAAAGAGGAAGATAAACAGGGAGATAGACTATGGTTGGTGAAGGGTAATGCACCATTGGCTTATCAGTTGGGAAGTATCACTGAGCTTTTAAAAGTGGATCCAAGCTAATTAAAATAAATAGAAACACCCCCAGTAATTTTCATGTACTTTGCAACAGTCCTCTATAAGTTATCATTTATTCCACAGGCTGAAATGACATACAGCCAGACTTAAACAAAATCCATTTGCCTTCAAAACCTATTGAAAAAAAAATCTATGATTGGAAAATTTCCTGGAACTGTCAGCTTTCTTCCCTGCTTGATGATTTTTGAGAGTTCAGTAGCATTCCCCCTTATTCCAGAAGATTTTACCCTAATCCTTTTCTTGCTTTTATGCTCCTGATGCTGTCTCCCAAGAAAATCTTGAGTCTAAGTAGGGCTAATGTTACTTAAGAAACCACTCCATACTGATTAGGAGTGCTAATAGCCAGTTTAGTGTGTCTTGTTACCACAGATCTTCAGATTAACCTTTGAATAAGCAAAACTGAAGGATTTTTGGTACAGGAGATAGTGTAAATTACATAAATTTAGGGAGGAAAAATTGTCAGCTTGTGTAATTTGTCATAACTCCTCCAATGTCAATTAGATATAATTATCAAAGACCTAGTCCCACATTCACTATTTATTTTTTGTGATCTGCTATGCAGAAATGCATCTGAAACTATGTCTTTTCTCCTTAATCTGTGTCTTTTAACATTTTTTTTTTTTTCCTCCCTCTGGCATTCATACTAATCCTTCTACTTCAGTCAGACCCAGAAAATGCCTTAATTTGCTATTTTCCTTCCTTCATGCTGTGTAGCTTTTGGTATTGTTGAGCAAAATTACTATGTAGAGTAATGTAGGATAGAGTATTACATGAGCAAATACTTTTTAAAAATAAGTCCTTGTACTGTACGCAATAGTGCTGCATGTGAAATAGCTAATGGTAATGAAGATGACAGGGATCATAAACACAAAGGAGGAGGAGAGAAAAGCAAGGAAAGCAAAAATTAGCTCACAGATTTGAAAGACTCCCTAATCTAGTATGAGCCATCCAAATGTAAAATTACATCAGAAATTATCATTGCAAACATTGTTTTTAATTAGTAATAGACACATTAATTGTGATGATGTATCTGTTTATCTCTCAACAAAATAGGTAAATCATAAATTCCATTCATCTTTCTCAACTGCTCTTTTTTTTCTGAGTGCGTGAATAAGCTATCTCCTAATTTATTTTAGTTATGTTAATAAATAGCTATTAGACTACAGGGAAGCTATTTGTTAGCCAGAGTTGATATATTATTTAGAGATTGTAATAACCCTAAGCATTCTCATTATTATCAATCTCAATAGACACAGATCTGCGGAGAGACGAATGCAGTTTCTACAAAACCTTTAAGCCTGTAAATGTTAGAGCTGCCAGCTACAGCCTGAGCTGTTGTAGATCCACAGCCCTCCAGTGAGGCCAGCCTCTTTGCGCAGTCAACTGAAAGTTAAGGCCTACATTTGTATTAAGAAAGGATAACTTCTTGCTGCATTCCAATACAACTGTCCGATAGAAAAGGAGGAGGGTAAAATTATTAGAGAACTGTTTCAGAAGGACTGAGACTCCTCCAGCAAGATCTAGGCTCTTAAAGGATGTGGTTCTACAAATGGACATTGTTCTTTGCTGCTTTTTAACTTGATTGAACCTGAAATTTGGAATCTGAAGCAGCTCAGATGCTGTCTGTACCCAGAGGTTTCTAAATTACACCAGCGTTGCACAGTGAGCTCTGCTTCAGAGAGAGCAGGCAACCATCTGGCACTTTGAGTAGAACAGGCTGTCCTTACTGCCCACCAAAAACCTCTATATCTTATGAAGCACGTGGTATCACCTGTTTTAGGCTGACAGATCAGAGCATGCTTTTCCTTATTGTGAACGCTACCGCTACATTATGATCTACATGCAACAGACTCATGCTATGTGGGCATAGCCATGATCTTGTTGATATCCAACCATGCGTGCTTGGGCTAAAGCTGAAAGACAATTACGATGATCCCTGTCAGGGAATGGCTGAAGGCTGTGTCCTTTCCTTTTAGATAGTAAGTAACTTGGGGTTTTAGCAGTGGTCCAAATTTGTCATATTTAGGTCATATATAATACTGATAACTTGAGGCATCTGACTGTACTAAATAGCTATTATTTACGAAATAGCACGCTTCCTAGCATGCTGGTCTCCCATCTCCCTGTTCAAAAACCCTATTCAAC
This sequence comes from Aramus guarauna, assembly GCA_013400195.1. NCBI lineage: Eukaryota > Metazoa > Chordata > Aves > Gruiformes > Aramidae > Aramus > Aramus guarauna. The sequence continues at coordinate 72,177 of VXBL01007463.1, forward strand.
AGGGTAACAGTCTGAGATGGGACTCCTTCACTCCTCCTACTGAAGTTCTATTATGACACAATTAATGAGAGAAGCAGAACAACAGAGCAGATTCTTTTACCAAATGGCCACAGGACATACAAAGCAGTGGATTTCAGTCCTTGCTCCTGTTTACTTAAGTATAAAGCAACTTTTCTTGGGTTCAGTTTGTTTTCCCCTTTCCTGTCCCATGTTTTTTTAAACATGGTTAAAAAAAAAAAATCACACTTTGCTGAAAGAGTCAGGAAAAGATGATTTGGAAGATGGTGATTCATGTTCAGGAAAGCCAGCTAACAAGGCTTTTGCCAGTGATATGCAATGATTCCAGCACCTCCTCCACAACACATTCAAAAAAATTAGAGGATGTAGGGGGGCTAATGCTCTACAGTTGAAGACACAGGATAGGTATGAGACAGAATACATTTTGTCTAAAAGCAAGATGAGTGGAGATGTGCAATAGGAGGCAGAAAAGGTCAAAAAATGTGAGATGGAAAACGTGATTGAAGGGTGCAATGTGTAGGAGGTAGATTGGAGTGGGGTGGGAGAGGAGGTAAGAAGTAATCTTCATGCACTAAAATACATGCACACAAAAATCAGAGGTCGTCTTATGTTCAAGGTCATTCTATTTTTAGGGAATTCAGTATTTAATAGAAAATGCAATTTAAGGTACAAATTCTCACTCATCCTCTTGAAATCTTCATTCTCTGTAGATATTGAATTCCTCTCACAATAACTGCCAGGCTTCTGTTCCTGAACAGGGAACGTGTATGAGGATTTCATCTGTCAGCTGATGTATTTGGGGATAGGATAAGGTCAGAGTAGGAAGAGAAAAGGTGGATTTCATATACTGAATAGGAAATGCAAATAAAGATTTAGAAACAATAAATAACTTCACAAGTTATTGCAGGCACATTTGGTAATGGGTATAGACACAGTAAACAGTGCACTATAGTAGAGTGAGAAGGTTCAGTGTGGCTCTTGCCATAGTAGGTATTTCCAGAGATGATCACAGGAATAAAAAAATTAACACTGATTCTTAAAGAGTTGTTGAATTTCTCAGAGCTGTAGTCTCACTGGTGAAATTCTTCTAGCCTGAAAAGTAGAGCCTTAGAGCAGGAAAATATTTCCTGCACAGCTATTGCGTTGTTGTGATTCTTGTATGTTGCTTTCCCAGCTTCCCCTGTTTGCTGTCCTTCCTCCCTTCCTCCCCATATATATATTTGGACTACACTGTGATTAGGATATGAGTTTAATATGGTACGTACTTACACAATCTCCAGCACGTTAAGACTCTTGTCTAAATAAGATTTTTCTAATATTCTTAATAATTCCATGTAACAAAAAATCTGCAGATGTTATACCATGAAGGTTGCAATGGGGGTTGTGTGCGCGCGTCACAGATCAGAGCACAGTAACTCTTTGCTACAAATGCTTCTCTACCAGGATCAATTATCTATCTGCATAGCCTCACATGGCTATTCCACAACTGATGAATGTACGCTGAGCCTCCTCCAAAACACCTTATTATTGATCTGGAGCAAATGTGCAGAAAGATATCCTACTGTTTAACAAACGGAAGCCATGCTGCTTTGTACAAGTATCATTATGCTAACCTTCTTTTCTGATTTTAATCTTCTGGCTCCATCACACAGTTAATTGTCTCTCATTTATCCATATTAGTGGAAGATCATATGAAATCCATGTAAATGAGGCTGCGAGAGACTAAGTTAGTACGTTTACCTTTGCGAAAACTTGTGGACAGATTTTTGTCAATCAGAGAGGCTCTTAGCCAGTGGCCGGGTTCTGAGCAAGCCCTGCCTGGTGAGGTGTGTGCCCCACATTACGGATTCAAGGGTGCTCCCCTGCAGCAGGTCTGCTGATAGGTGGTGGCACTAGGAAAACTTCCCTAAGAAATTTGAGGATGTACTGTATCTCGTGTTTGCTTACTACTTCCTCTTGTGAATGTGACTTTCTTGAAGAGCAACATTTTTTAGAGACTGAACCTGTTCTCCTTGCTTGGAAAAACCATTGGACTAGGAAAAAGGACATCGTTCCCCGTGCCAGGTTTTATCTTTGAAGCACATTCTACCTATTACTCGTACTCGACTTCTGGTACTGGGGGGGAGCTGTGTACAAACTGTAATAACAAAACAAACAAACAAAAAAAAGAGCATTTGGAGGAAATGTCTTTACTTTCTAAGCAGGATACCAGGTAATTTAGACTAAATTTACTAGTGTAAAGCTGTAAACAAGGTCAGACTTCAACTTCCCTGTTTGTTTGGAGTTGGTTGATTCTTTGTGGTTTGTTTTTATGTTGTTTTGGGTTTGTTTGTTTTGAGTTTTTTCCCTTGAATAGATCTGATTTTGTACTGCTCTTTGCTTTGTAATTTTCTTACTCTGAGCTTGTGCAGGCCACTAGTGATGCATTAGTGCTGGGGTTTGAAATTATTTGTTTTTTTCCCCCCTTTTACTATAAACAGACTAAATATTTATACACAGAGAGTGAAGAATCAGTCCCTTTGATCTTAGATCTGCCTTTTTTTTTTTTAGATGAACTTTGCACATTATGAAGCCATTTCATTTTTGCGAAGAACACATAACAAAGTATTACATAAGAGGTTATCATTTTACTCCTGTTTTACAAACCATGGCAGTGAAGAAGCAGTAGCCCTTTATCTTTGTGTTGGGTTTGCATGGCAAGGTTTTGGTAGCAGGGGGATACAGGGGTGGCTTCTGTGAAAAGCTGCTAGAAGCTTCCCCTATGTCTGATAGAGCCAATGCCGACTGGCTCCAAGACAGACCCAACGCTGGCTAAGGCCGAGCCAATCAGCACCTCTGAGGTAACATATTTAAGAAGGGAAAAAAACAACCAAAACAGAGAGTTTTGCAGCCAGAGAGAGGAGTGAGAAGATGTAAGAAACTCCGCAGACACCAAGGTCAGTGCAGAAGGAGGGGCAGGAGGTGCTCCAGGCACCAGAGNCGTGCAATCAACTGACCATAACCCCCATTTCCTGTCCCCCTGTGCCGATGTGGGGGAGGAGGTTTGAAGCCGGGAGTGAGGTTGAGCCCGGGAAGATGGGAGGGGTGGGGGGAGGTGTTTTAAGATTTGATTTTATTTCTCATTCCTCTACTCTGTTCTGTTTGGGAATAAATTAGATTAATTTCCTCTCTCTAAGTCCAGTCTGTTTTGCTCGTGACAATAACAAGTGAGTGATCTCTCCCTGTCCTTATCTCGACCCACAAAGCTTTTTGTTATACCTTTTCTCCCCTGTCCAGTGAAGGAGGGCAGTGATGGAGCAGCTCTGGTGGGCACCTGGCCCCAGCCAGGGTCAACCCACCACAACATTGTAGCAGGTAGAATTGTGCAGTGCTTATCATACAGTTACCTGAAACCACCCACATAACTTCTGTTTTTCAGGACTGAGTAGTACCACATAATTCCTTCATTTTGGAAGAGGAATTCAGGATTTGAATCCCTCTTTAACAGAAGCCTAGTGCTGTGTATTAAATAAAACTATGTAGTTATTTCTTGCATTGTCTTGCTCTTGGGATCATGGCCTCTGAACACTGACTGGGAAGCAATACCTTGTAGAAGAATTTCTTCATGGTGTACAGATGCTATGGGACATCAGCATCACTCCCAGGGTGAGAACAGTGATCCTTTTGATGACTGGTTTGGCCCAGAGGACTGTAGACTTCACAGTCCCTGTTCCTTGGGCCCTTCAAAAAGGGCAAAGTAAATTAGTGTCCGGGAATTTCCAACTCGCATGTGTTGCTATGTCCTCGTTTGGAGGTGGGCAGCCTGACGGGACCACAGGAGCCGCATGCAGATCCTGAACCCAGCGTGCCTCAACCACAGGCAGAGGTTGGGAAAGTTTTTAATGCTTTGGCAAAAGGGAGCAGGCTAATGGGATGAGAGTCCTATTTTGAGTCCTGTATTTGTTCTGAGAGAGTCACTATATGTTCTGCTAACTCCTCGCCTGCATGTTTTTCATCTTATTGTTCTCTATGGCACCTCTGTGCGAGAGCACAAATTCAGGTACATTGGACAAGAACACTTTTCCTTTCTGGGGAATGAGTTGAGTTCTCAGGAAAGCTTTGTCTTTATTGCTTATAAAGTGAACATTGTATTCTTCTAGGTAAGAAATGTACTGGCTTTCCCATCACCTTGGTTTCAAAAAGTAAAGCTACTTTAAAAAAAAAAAGAAGACTTGATCTGTGTTGATTTTAAGGCTTTGAGAAAGCTGGAAATCTGACACATTGACTGCAGGTGCCCAGGGGCTGCAGGGCCCTCTGTGAGGAGGGGCCGGGGCTGCCCGGTGCCGGGCACAGCTGGTTCCAGCCGGCTCCAACCCACCCACCGCAGGGCAGGGCTGGGCCCCGCAGCCGCCATGGCGGCACCTCGGGGAAAGCCGGGGTAAGAAATGCAAAAAATGCCAAAAAGAAAAAAGGAATTAAAAAAGTGTGAGAAACAGTCCTATGAGCACCAAGGCAAGAGAAGGAAGAGGAGGACGTGCACCAGGTATTGCAGCATGGCCCTGGAGCCTGAAGGAAGCTGCAGCCCATGGAGAGCCCACACAGGAGCAGGTTTATCCTTAAGGACGGCAGCCGGTGGGAAGGGCCCACACTGGAGCAGGGGCAAAGTGTGAGGAGGAGGAAGGAGCACTAGGACGGAGCTGTTAAGGACTGACTACAACCCTCAAGGCGAGTCTATCTCAATCAACAAGCTTTTTCGTCTTATTTTTCTCCCCCTGTCCTTTTGAGGAGAGGGAGTGAGAGAGCAGCTGGGTGGGCCTTTGGCAGCCAGGTATGGGGAACCCACCACAAGAGACATGCCTTGGAAACATCTTTGTGCATCTTAGTTGCATGATAATGCAACTCTGTTTTGCTGTTCTCTCTATGACTGTGCTTCAGTGCAATTAATGGTATCAAATTGGCCAAATTACACAGGAATTATTTGCATACAGAGAATTGATTGTTTGGGTGGGAAAGTGGGGAGTTCAGTCTCAAAGTGAGATGAGATAATTTACTACATACATGAAAATGTTAATACATAAGTTCTTTCAGAGGCAATGAGTCACTCCGTGAACTGTGCCTTTCCAGGCTTTTTGCTGAGGAAGTGTTGCCTGTCTATAGTTTATGTCTCTCTGTTCCTCTTTCAGTCAGTATATGCTTTCTACTGACACAGAAAAACAAGACCTAACATACCTAACAAATAGGAAAACTATGCAATTGTCATTGTATAGATTTGTGGTATAGGACAAAGATGTTCTAATTATACTAAGAAAAATTTAAACAGCTATCTCAAAAAAACCAAAACAAAAAACCAAAACACAAAAAACCAAAGACACCCCCCCCAAAACAAACAAACAAACAAAACCCCAAAAAAACCTACAAACAAAAAAAAGCCCACAAACATGAAATCACTAGTTTGTTTATGGTTTTTGTTTCACACCATAAAGTTTATGAGAACATTCATTAATTTGTGTGTGCCTGGGAAAATCTGTACTGACTTATGATTGTTTTTAAAGGCATATATGCTAACAAGTATAGCAAAAGAGCCTGATCTTCTGTGACTTTGTATCAGTAAGAGGCTGGTCTCGTACAGAGTTGTTTATCAAATTCTGTATGATCTAATGATAGGAAAAGGTACACAGAAATGAAGGTAATCAAGCAAAACAGTGATCTCTTACATGTCCAAAACCTATTAAGGGAACACTACAAAAGACAGAGAAAACAGCAGGGAAGAGACCTAGTGACTCAGGTATCAGACAGATGTTTTAAGTTTTCGTGGTGTTTTTTTATATATATATGATTTTTGACTACACTCTTAAAGCTAGCAGAACTTCAAGCCAAGGGAAAGTTACAATGGGAGGAGAATGCAATATACTACCAAGGCATACCAAAAATGAATTGCTGGATTTGTATCTGAAAAACACATGGTGAGTTGTATATAGTTAGTATAGCTGTAGCTGTTACACTAGATTTATGCATAATTCTATTAGTTTCAGTTTAGTTACAAGATTGAACAGGCACATAAAGTATAGTGCAGATAACTGTGAAGTGGTGCACATGGGGAAAGACAATCCTAGCTTCACATATAAAATTATGAGCTCTGAGCTGACTGTTGTCTCTCAAGAGAAAGGTTTTAGGGCTATGATAGAAAATTCCCAAAAATATCAGCTCAGATCTCATCATTGAAAACCATAAGTCTAATGAAAGAAATTATTAGAAAAGAACTAGCAGCAAGGTAGAAAATATAATTATCTTTCCATATGAGTTAATGGTTTAGTTCCATATTGAATACTGGGGGTGGGGTGGGGGTGGTGTCTGATCTTACCATCTCAAAAAAGAATCGTAATTTGGGTTGGAATGAACCTCCACAGATCTCTAGACCTGCTTTGAGCATGGGATTGGACTAAGGAGACTTGATCAGTCTAGTCCTGACTGCCTCCAAGGATGGAAATTCAACGCATTTTCTTGGTGACCTGGTTTGAGCAGGGAGGGTTGACTAATTAGTCCCCTTTCAACCCAAATTATTCTGTGACTCTAGAAGGTATAGTGAAGGAGAGGAAGGATAAGCAATTCCATAGGAGAAATACTCTTCAGCCCACCTGAGGGCTTGTACTTGTCTACGAAGTCTTTACTAGCTTGAATGTGAGTCGTGATTATTGCTCACATTTTCTCCCATTATCGCAGTTGGTGGCAACCAGATTCAAAAGGAAAAAAGAGAAGATGGGTCCTTACGGAATGAGCAATAGATTTGTGGATGATGTTGACAAAAGACAGTAAATAATTTATGAGGGCTCAGAGGGAGATTGGACAAATGCCTGGAAGAAAAACAGTTTAGACAAACCAGAATAAACTCAGTGGAAGAGTAGATGTGATCAGAGGCTGAGAAAGTATTAGTTGGGGAAGGACTATTGTTTATACTTGCCTGTTCTTTTTGTTCCTTCAACGTTTCTTTGTGGTCAGTCTGTATTGTTATTATAGGTTTTTAATAAGTATTTTATTGATGGGAATAGAAAATCAATCAATCTCTAAGCTTGCATTTTCATCAGGGAATGTGTTATACATATAGTGTGTTTACCTGAATGAAGAGCTTTGCTAAGTTGTGTTGGGGCAGGGTGGTGCAGCAGTTTTATTAGCAACAATTGAGCCTCAGTTGTGCCAATGTATCTATTGACTGGTGCTTATTTTGAATGTGAGACAGGGAAAATTCCCAACTCAAAAAGAGGGGGGAGGGGGGAGAACCTTAGCCTCTTCCTTGTCCCAGAAAATAATTTTTTTAAAAAAGCAAACGAACAAACAAAACAGCTTCATGTTAAGTGCCTAGTGTTAAACAAATCAAGTGGCAGCAAAAAGTGCATTTTGCTAAGATTTGGAGTGGTAAAGAATGGTGGAAGGCAGAATCTCTGTTAGCTGATACGTCTACTGAAGGTGCAGTCCTTCAAAGTGTGACCATGAATTCACAGGATGGGCCTGTGTATGGGCTACATTTGTAAGATAACAGATCAGAGGAATTGTTCACCTAGAACTATAGTTTATAATATGGAGCTTCTAAGAGAAAGTGATAGATTCAATATTTGGTGAGTAAAATAATTAGGAATGGATACTATAGAGTACCAATGTGTTCTCTAATTGTATTCTGTTATAATCTCACTTGTTCCAGATTCTACTTTAGCAAAATGCTCCTTCCATCTTAAAAAAAAAAAAAAAGGGGGGAGGGGGGGGGACGGACGGAGGGATGGACTGGGGGGGATGGGCTTATTGCGTCAATTGTATAATAGATAAATTTTGTAATTTTTTTTCTTTAGGAGCATGGAGGGCAAGGGGGGAAGTTGTTGGGATCATTTGTTTGCATGTAAGATAGTAGACCCACTATCCTGTACTTATAGATATGTAGGAAATAACTTTTATTTATTTTAATGAAAGCAGAGTCAAATCCTGCATTTGGCAGTAAAACTTCATGCTGTAAAATCAGAATTTCTAGATTTTTCCTCCTGGATTTTTTCATAGCTAAGGCTTATTGTAATTCTCAACCTGTAGTGAGATTGATGCATTAAATCAGCTGTAGGGCTGATATTTTTTTAATCTACATGTCTTTGTATAACATGAAATTTTGTAAGGTGTTTAAAACTCTTGTACATTAGGGGTAGTGTATTAACATCAAAATGCAAATGATTAAGTGATTTCATATTCACATGAACTTAAAAGAATACCTTAGCAGTCTCAAGAAGAAAAAGCATTTATGATTCTCAGTAACTCTAGTTAATCATTATCATCAATGTTAAACTCAGAAAATAAATAGTTCTTTTAAAATTATTATTATTTTAAATGCAGAATTTAAATAACTCAGTGCAGCAAAATTGTTTTATAAAGTGTAAGATAAATGAAGGGTTAAAGGAATTCTGCAGGATTCAGACCCAGCCACATCTCGCCAGACTGGACTATGCATATTTTAAAGTAGTTATCCTCAGATTTTTTGAGAACACACTAATTCTATTCTTATGTCAGGTATCAGCTACTTTTTGGGCTGTGTCTCCCTCCAGAGGCATTTTTATAAGAATGTGCGCCTTTTTTTTTTATTTTATTTTATGAAGCTGAATGAAAACAGGAAATTTATGCCTAGCTTACACTGTAAGAGGTAATTATTTATTCAGCATAATATTTTATTAAAAAGCTGAGGAATTTTTGAACATATTTAATTCCTTTTGGAAGATAAAAATAATTAGAAAAAAAAGAAAAAAATGTAAGGTGGGAAGTGACAACCTGCAACTAAAGGAGTAGAAGAAAGTATTGTTTTTGGTAAGGATGCAGTAAAGCATCTCACGTTCTGTAATCTATGGAGAGAAGTACTCATTTACAAAACTTTATACAAAACCAGTATATAGTACTCTTTCTGCAGACAGGAATACTTCCTTTTATTCCTTTCCTGACACTGTGGTCCCAAAACCAGCAAAGACAGGAAGGATCATGGTTCACTGATCATGAGTGAGCAACAAGTAAAGGGTGGGGAGTCCCGGATCCACTAGGGGCAACTGGCTGGAGTCCTGAAAATGCTAAGGAGCTTGCTCAGACTGAGGAGAGCAATTCCAGTGGTCACAGTTACCATCACGCCACCATGCTAGGACAGCAGAATTATTCTTGAATGTCAAGAACATTGCAGAAATTTGCAGGTTGCAAAATTGAAGTTTAGTCAAATATTATTAAAATCAAGGTCATAGTGGGGACATAAGTTGTACTTACATGCAAGTCCCTTCCACTTAAGTATTGCAGTGATTCTTACTCTTGCTTTTCCAGACATGTATGTCTGTCTACTGAATATAAAAACAACGTATTACATTTTTAGGGTTCCTTATTCTAATGAAGGGTAGAAACTCAAGTTTCTTACTAATCTGAAGAAGTGGGAAAAGGAAACAAGGAGAAAAGTAACAAACTGGGGGATATACATCTTCAGGCAGTATATTGGTGTATAACTAATCCTGATCTCATACCTAGGAATTTTAAAGTACCTGTACAAAATGCTTCCTCTAACTCCCTGAAGCTTGTTCCTTACTTTGTATGCATCTCATTAAATGGTCATGCTCTGACTACCCCTGCCCTTCATAGAGAGCCCACTTTGCTCAGTTTGTTTGTTCACTACCTAATCAAGCCTCTCCCATGTCAAAGGTGTTTTCCTCTTATGTCTTAAATAGCCTTTTCTGATTCTGTTTGCATGATTTCTTTTTGCTGTGTTTCTGTGATTAACATCATCTAAAATAATAAATTCCATCACCTCAATTATTCCAGATAAAAGGGAAAAAAACCCCAAACACAACAAAACCCCCAAAAAAACCCAAACCAAAAGATATTTTGTGGTGTGAGGTTTGACTGAAGCACCAATCTTTGTTTCACCCAGGATGATCAGCTGTCTTCCAAATCCCCTTCAAGGATTGTTTTCCTGTTCTGTGTCTAGGGTAGGGTTTAGCCAGAGAAAGATCCTGAAAACTCCTGGTTTAGTTTAAAGAAAGCTCAGGCTCAATGTACGATGTGCTTAATTATGTTTTATGTAAGAGCTAGAGGCTGTGTGTGAACACACGCCACTTCAGGTCTTAAGTATTTCACCCTCAACGCTCCCTGTGGCACAGACTCACTGTGTGTCATCTTGTGCAAATTGTATAATCTCTCTGTCCCTTCAGTACTTGATTTTTGAATAGTCACAGCCTGGCAAGAGAGTGTTAAAGGACATCCATGGGGTCTGAAAGACCTATTTGATCCGTGAAATGGGTGCTTAAAGGCTACAGCCTGCTTTGAGGAAGGAAAAATACTGTCTGCTCAACAGGAAAAGGCAAGTCTCCCTCCCAACGCACACCTCTGTCCCCAGAGCAAAGTCACTGCACAACAAGAGAGACTGCAAAGAAAGGACTAGAACTGGCAATGCTGTTAAAGATAGTCTAGTGAGCTCTTGCAGATAAATGGCATGGTTCCAAAGAGGAAAGGAAGAAAATTGATGGTAGGATGCGCCTAAGTGGCTCAGACATAAACAAACACTAATTTGTGTTTGAATACGTTGCCTCTTCCAGGCTCCATGATGATTGTTTTCTGCTACTGAGTCCATCCTGTCTCATAGTATTGTACATCCTGTCTAGTGTTATTGTACTTCAATTACATGTCTTAGTAGGTGCAAGTAGGTGCATCAGTTTTATATTTATTTACATGTTCACTTCCTAAAATGTCCATTTCTGATTATGAAAAAAACAGTAGGGAGTTTTGAATGCATATCCCAGATTCAGCAATTTAGATACATTTCTTTCCTTCAGCAAATGGTCAGAAAATCATAGTTTTCAGCTGAAATTATATGTAACAGCTTAGGGCAACACACTCCTATGCATACACTGCTTGGGCATAGGACTCACCAGTTGCATCAAGGGTATGTCTTGTTAAATATTTGCTGTCACAGTTGGCGTCAGTAAACTGAAGTTTAAAAGCAAGTCTTTCTTATTCTAAATATTCCTTTGGCTCCTGGCTTGGTGACCTTCTTTTTGTCTTGTTTTCCCTGTTTCTCCCTCTCCTCTCTACAGCAATGTATCACTGCAGCAAACAGCTCATCACAGCTGTCACTCTAAGAAGTTTTTGGAATTGTAGAGTTTTGATGTCTCAGCAAATCAGTACTTTCAATTTAGTACGTGGCAGATTGCTTTTTAGAAGGAACTGGAAGACTTGGTAATGGAATATGGAGCCTTTCAGCTGCTTAAATTTATTTCAGGGTGATAGTGACAGAAAATTCATTACCAGCTCTATTGTGAATAAGTTCAAATATTTGGAGAAAAGGAGGTCTCTTTGTTTTTCTTCCCCTGCCATACTCAGAAATTTGAACAGGTATCACTAAATTCAATGCTTTTAATATTAGTCAGGACTTGTCTAATTTTAAAGTATGTTAACTAATGATGATATTCTTTCCACCCTCTCAGTTCAGATATGGATACCTAAATGTCTGGGAATTGAGCAATATCAGTTCTGAGTTGGACCTAAGAAGCACGAATCATATTCCCCTTCATAACTGAAAGGCCTGAAGTCACGGTATAGCTTGGGTTCAGGGAGCAAGTGAAAAATCTGATACTTGTGTTTGCATAGGTCCTTGCAAGAGCCACTGCCCATCACTACTCTGAGCACTCGCAAAGTCATTGCATTAATGCCAAGTCCTCTCTTCCATCCAGTTCCTTGTATGACTGTGTGAATGTGTTAATATTTTTCTGTCAGTATATTTCCTTTAATATATTTAATTCAATTTTGGCACTTTCATCTTCAAAAGTTCCTCAAAATCTGAGGAAATGTTGATCAGCTGTGTTCAGTAGTCAAGCATAGAGGAGTTCTTCCCTGATTTTAACCAAGAAGATTGTGGGTTCATCTTTCAGATTTGTGACTCTAATAAGTTTAAGGTGCTGAGTTTTGCGACTCCACATGGTATGCTCAAACTTAGCTGATAGAGAAGAACAATGAATAATACAAATTAGGACTTATACAACTTTATTTCCCAATAAGGTATCCCTGAACATGCTAAGATGTTTAACTACTTTTTTCCCCAGCAGTGGATACTCAGGTCTGGGAGAGACAAATGAGTTCTGGACTGGGTTACCCAATGAATTTTTGAAAAGACCTTTGCTGAGCCACTTTTCAATCCTAGAGAAAGATAATTCTGGAGATTTGCATCAGGCTGATCCCATTTCTGTTTTATGTACTACTGGCTTTGTATTTATTTATGCAAACATAAGAATGAGGAGTGGTAGTATGAACTCTGCTGTTAAGAATACCTACTGTTGTTTTGTTGGATCTCATTTTATTACATTTTTACAAATAGTAATATTTTTTAATAGATGCATTTATTTAATAGACCCACACATCTCTTCAGAAGTCAGTGGGGTTGCATGAAGTCAAGAATCTGTCTTTATACACAGTGAATCATCAAAAATGTTTGTCATATGCGTTTTAAAAGACTGCATAAAACCATTTGCATAATACAATCATAATAGAGCTACTGCACTGTGATCCATCACGTCAACTCTCAAACACTCTCAGCAGGGTTTATGCTCTTTTTGCTACAAAAAGAGAAAATTAATTTACTAAACTGATCTTATCTCCCTACTTGGTGCTAAAATGTACAATGTTAATTTTTTTTTTTCCAAACCTAAGAAAAGTATGTTTATACTTCTTAAATTTTATTCGTTTTCTTCATACAAGTGCTCCATTTTCTATATCTGCTGAAACCATCTCTTTACATCTTAATTTTGTGCAGAACATGGGGAGCTTTATGGAGTTGATTGATTTCCCCCATGTTCACAGGAAGAATGGAAATTCATAGAAAGACAGATCAATAGGTTTCCCCTTTTCCAATGGGAAAATTACTACTACATGTTGCCATTTAAGTTTGATGCTTTGACTGGACTCTACAACTATTTGTGATATCAAAGGTAAAAACAAGATATCAAGAAATCACTCTTTGTCTGACTCTATATTCTTTTACTTCTTTATTTTTTAAATCAGTGACCGACATTCACTTTTAGACTTTAAGCCAATTCAAATACGCTTGTTTTTTCTTATGTGTAGAAAGGCCAAAGTAAATAGTGTTGTATATAAATTGTTCTGTGCTGTGCATCTCTCTAGATGGTTTCACCAAATTGTGAACACCAAGTCCTTTTGGCTGTTTGTCACAGCGTACATTCTTGCCCCATTCCCTGCCCACCCCTTCCCACCACATTAATATGTAGAGCTCATTTCACTAGTTGTTGACAATCAGGATCTGTTGGTATGAATTGCACCCCATTTCTAATTAAACGACATGCAATTTCAAGTGTCCATACTTACAGATTCTGGTGAAGCTTCATAGGCAATTTCACTGCAAAATTAGAAATCATGCTTAAGGTTTTTGTCTTCTTTCTTGCAACCTCTGGAAAATACGAGACTAATTCTTGTGTCTCTCAGCCTTTGGCTTAGGAATGATGGATATGTCTGTGGCCCTACTTCCTCATCTGAGTAATATAACCCTTTAGCTATTACTGTGCACCTTCAGCAGATACACTCTGAAAAGCAGCAGTGAGGAAAACAGTTCAACCCTACCTTATCACAGATATATTGAAATAATATCATCACCAAACTCTCCTGGGAGATTAAAAAAATTGCCTATATCCCTTGGAGGAAGAAAGCTTAATGAATGAATCTTTAAATGTTATCTCTAACACGTACTACACAATGCAGAGAGCTGTGGAGTTTGGGCAAAGGACTAGTCAGTATACCAATGATGTCTAGCCCTGAAACAGATATGAAGGGAAAGCTGTTAACCAAGGCTTACAAAATGGTTTCAATCAGTTACCCCTCATTAGTGCTGTGACAGCCCTCTGCTATAGTACATTTAACATCCAAATTCTGTAGGTTTGTATGATGGTAATCTATTAATTGGTAATTTAACTCATCAGTTTTATAAATGTGGTTTATCCATGAGTATAATTTAAGGATGTGATGAAATATATTACTTGAGTTCTTAATATCACTGGCAGTTGCAAGCCTGTCAGTCACAAACCTAAAATGTTTAAAGGTGCACTGGACTTTTTTTTTTTTTTCCTTCTCTAGTTACATTTACATACAATTTGGGTATTGTAATAAGATCTGAGAGAGCTTAAGGGACATTTTGATCATTTAATCTGACATCATGTATACCGTAGCTCTTATAATTCTGCCCATACAAGCCAAGTGACTCTTTTCAGTTTAATGCATTTCAGTCCTTGAGGCTGAGATGGCACTAGATGTCACATCTGGCGACAGCAAGGGGTTATAAAAGCATGACTGGCCCAGCAGTCTGCCCATTCCTCATGCCTCCGATAATGGACTATCTTCTTTTTATCCTCCATTCTACTTCACCTTTCAAATTTGTACCATTACATCACGAGGTAAGATTCCTGCTGGGTCCAAATCTCATGATCAGAAAGACTAAATGCACTGACATGCCATACAGGCATTTCATATCCAGCCGGCATCCAAAGTCTCTTGTTTTAGTGGCAAGTGTTTTGGTGGGGTTTTCTTTGGTTTAACTGAAACTGTTTCTGATCAACCCCAAGGAAAAGAGTATAATCAACTAACAGAAGACCTGAACCATGAGATTTTAAACATTATCTTACAGCACAGCAAGAAATGCTGTGAAATGCTGAAGATAATACAGGCAAAATAAATCCAGAGGATTCAGAAGTCATAACCATGACCTTTCAATTTCAGTCTTTTAGGAAAACCTTAAGTCTTTTCTTAAAGACCATACCATCTTGTCCAGCACACTCTTTCCTTGACTTTGCCATCTCATTCCAATGCTGACTAGTAGCTAAGCTCTGAATCATTTCTCAGTTTTCCTTTAAATTTGATGAGCAGACTGGACTCTGCAGGATTCTTTGAGCTCCTTTCTCCATATGTCTCTTTTTTCTCTTTTTTCTTTTTTTCTTTTTTTCTTTTTTTTTCTTCTTGTTTTGTTTAGACTTCAGAAGTGGTTACAATACTGTTGTGGCCAAGTTTTATATGCATTCCTTTTGTTCTGAATCAAGGTGTTATGCCAAATGTCTTGAAGAAACTGTAGCTATAGCAGAAGGATCTCTTCTGTTCAGAAGATTTGACAGGCAAGGTTACATTCCATTAAATTCTGTTGAGGAACATCACTTACACTTCAGCTTTCAGTTTCATATTGATGAGTGTCCTGAATTACATTGCTGTATTTTAAGCACAGCTGAGTATCAGGCTCATTGCTGTAAAAACTTGCAATTTTAAAGTTTTGGTACCACATTTGAAGTACTCTAAATCTTTGGAGTTTCCGGATGTAATGAAGTTCAGCTTTTGCAGTTTGCTCAGTTGTCCTCATTCTTAGAAATAAGCAGTCTGGAATTTGAAATATTTAAGGTTTGAAATGTTAATTTAAGTAGTTGTTACCTCATACACATGATTTTAACAGGAAGGCGTATGACTGCATATTTTTCTGTAGGAAAATGAGCTCTGTGTGTATATTTCTGTATGTATAATGTGTAGCTCACTGTATACATTGCTAAACTCGTGTAATATAACTGCCTGTACATAGCCTTTTATATAACCTACACAAAAAGGAATTTGTTGTCTCATCTTAAAAACATTGGATTGAAACTCAGTGGGGTTTGTCTACTTTCTGTACAGACATTACAGCGCATATGAAGTAAATCACTCTCCTTATGTTTCTGCTTTCTGTAAAATAGAGAGTTCTTTTACTTTTTTTTTTCTCAACATCTATCAGTCTCATTTCTATGAATTACAAAGAGAAAACACTGATTTGTATGTATAAAGGCGGGGGGAAAAGCCCTATCAGGAAGGAGCGCTAATCTTGACCGGGACCCCGAGGCATATTTCATAAAAATACTTGGTCCTTGCACATAAAGGACAGGCCAAAAGGGGCAGTGGAAGGCAGGGTGTATGTGTGTCTGTTTACCCTTCAACTTACAGAGAAATTAAAACCCAAACCAGTGTGTTCTGGTTTTTGTTTTGTTTTGTTTGTTTGTTTTTTGTGAAATGTTGAATGAGGGCAGGTTACTGATTGACCTGCATCTCTCCTTGTGGAGAACTATATTTGTCTTCCAATATATTCAAAATATACACCAAAATTCAGCTGAAAAATTATTGATACTTCCATTCTAAAGGTTCTTTGATCTTTAAAGACTCTGAGAAGTAGATAGGTTTTAAGTAATTAGGAACACAAGGAGTCTTGGTAAGAATGCAGGTTTAGTTGTACAGAGAGATGATGGCATTCTACCAGCAAAAGACAAAAGGCAATGCTCAGTATGTTGCTTCTGTTGTTTTTAATTATTAAAAAAAAAAAAAAGTGATTACCACCATAATACTTCTACTTTACAGGAAGAATGAAATACCTTTCCAGTTTGTTAGTAACTGAAAATGTTAGAGAGCAGCTTTGCGTGTGTACAGCTTTCCTTGTAAAGATGGTTGAATTTATCTTTGTACTTCCACAGTCTTACTCGCGTTTCATGTTCAAATAATTGCCTGATTACCAGGTGAATAAGTGCTGGCCCCCTCTTCAGGCTGAACAAAGGTCCTGTCTGACAGGAGGGGATAAGGATGCTCTGCAAGCACTCTGTAAAAGGAAGGGTTGGTCAGCCTTTTGTATAACGTATCTTTTGCTGATATAACACAACTACTTCAGCTACTGGAATGTTCTTCAGTACTGCCTTCTGCTGTTAGGGGGAAATTGTGTGGAGGGATTACAAAGGAGTCGGTACGGTGACTGGGACATTAGCCAGGATGAGAGGTGAGATGAAGGGTGTCTGGAGGTCTGCGAGAGCACAGGCGTTCCTCCTGAGCGCCCACAGTAGCTGTCATTGGGACCACTTCTCGTGTAGACCTCTGCCTCTGGGATGTTTCTACTACCTCCGTCATAGGTATCGGGAATGTCAAAATGTAGTTCTTCCGTCTCTTATAAACAGCTCTGCTTAATTATTGTACAGCTATTTTCTAAAGTTCATTTCCAACAAATGGCCTTGAGTGGCCTGCCTCTAATACAAATTAATCTCTCTGTAAGATTTTGCAGCCAAACTGCATGGCACAATATTTTGTCTTCTGTTTGAAAAGTAAATGATTTGCTTTGGCTTTAAAAGGAGAGAATGCTGAGAAAGATGGTTCCTCAAATAATTATCTACTGATGCAAATGGAGAAATTGCTACTAAAGTGAACAATATTAGTAGCTACTTTCCAGAAGGAGAAAAAAAATGTTATTTCCCCTCCCTTTGCGTTTTAAAACGCTGATGCAGCAGCAGGTGTCTAACAGCTTCAAAAGCATGAAATTCAAGCATTAAAATGCTGTCTGAATGCCATATTGGTTTGTCCCACTCATCTGACTATACCCAGGCTCCTGCAATTTTTCTTTCTTAAAGTTGATTTGCAAATAGGATTCAGAGCACTCCATTAGCTCTAGAATAATATACAGAATAATGCAGCAAGCACTGTGTCAAGGGTGAGAATGGGCACTCGCGTAGACTTGAAACTTCATTTTTCTTATTTTGTTTTCTTTCTGCTACAACAAAGACATGGATCATTGCTCTCCTCTCTGTGCGATAGCCCCAGCATGCTCTCTGCCATGTAGTTAACATCATATCCACCTTGGAAAAATCACTGGAGCATACAGCTGGCCCACGGGAGTCAGGCAGGTGGCCCCTTATTAGTGTATCGCATGGGTTTGCAGTTTTTCTAAAGCTTGCTTACTGAAGCATCAGCCCTGCAAATGCTACTCTCGTATCTATCACTTTAATCATTAGGCTAGTCCTGCTGAAAATTAATAGAATCAAATGACGTGACTAAAGTAGGCACATTCATGTACATCAGCTGCCATTAGGTTAAAAATTATGACCACGGTAAGGATTTCCAGTATGTTTTTTTCAGAGGGACATTGGTGATATTTTAATGTTATTTCAGCTGACTGAACTCTAACTTATGTGATTAAATAAACCAATCTCTGCCATTTGCAAACAAGCCACAAAGAGGTCACAGCTTTTGCACAGCTGTTTGTCTTTGGTTGTTTAGTGAATTGTTTGCACAAGTATTTGTAGGTCTTTACATGGGGTAATTCTATAATCATTAGCTATGGCTTTCAGAACAGCCCAGATATGCCATACTGTGTAGCTTCTGTTTCCTGATCTTTAAAGCCTTACAAATCAAAATTGTCTTACAGAGGGAAAAAATACTGGCTTAAAGAACAACTGTTTTGTCCAGTACACCTCTATGCCACCTTCGCTCTTTCAAAATTTAAATACCCTTGAAATACCTACAGAAATTCAAAGTCGCAGGTTAACCTGAAGGCTTTCATATGGAAGGAGAATGAAATTTCTCAGTTCCTCTTATAAGGCTGCCAGAAGTGATGCTTATTGCATGCAATAATAAACTTTATACCTGGGCTTCATGCAGTTGTGCTACCTCCATGCTCAGTGGGCATAAGTCAGGTCTATAGTTCATTATTCCTTTTCAATACAACCAGAACCACTCAATTAAAGAGAATTTGGTAGCTTAAATTCATATCTAACAATGAGACCTCATCTGACTGTGTGTTCTGAAGTAGACCACACTGCTAACTAGATTTTTTTTCTATGATATGGACTTCACTTAAACTGAGGTGTATTTCTACCCTTCTACTAAGCTCATGTTTGCTCATCAATGTGCATTAAAAAAATCCTATAACTTGATCCCCCCTCTTAATTTTCCCCTAAATGAAAAAAAAAAAAAAATACAATGGTGGGGGCTGGAGGGGGAACAAAACAAAAAAACCCCACCCTTCCTTCAGCATTGATGTAGTCTTCTCAGGAAAAATATACATAAAACATGTTTTTAGTGCCCTCTATTGCTCTTTTTGCCTCTGACTTTAGGTTGTTTCTGGGGTGGAAAAAAAAAAAAAAAGAGAAAGAAAGAAGTAAAGAAATTTAAATTTTCTTTATTTTTTTTTTTTTAAAACTCCAAGCTGGGGGGGGGGGGGGNTTTTTTTTTTTTTTTTTTTAACACCCCAAGGTGGGGGGGGGGGTTGTGAGTGAAAAATGGTAACATTGCAGAATGCAGCAATCCTTTTATAAGCAAATATCTGACAACTTCTGCCCACAGAAACAAATGCAGCAAGGGAGAAGAAAGTGTGTTTCCCGCAGTGTTGATTTTGTGGTGCATCTCACCAACCTGAAGTGCTTAGCAATAGTGGCACACGTATAATAATGCTGTATATCTTAGAGCATGGCATTTATTGCAGATTAGAAAGAGAGAGAAGAAAAAGTCTTTTGAAAGAAAAAAAAATTAATAGGAAGGGGGAAAAAATCCTCTGTATGTGTGTGTGTGGTTTTTTTTTTTTCTTTCTGAGATGTGTCTCATTTTCTTTTTATTTAATCTAAATTGAAATGGAAGAAGACAGAGGCTTTAAAAAACAATTGGAATTTTACTTTATTCAGCGTGAGCCAGCAGGTTATTACTGGTTATTAGTAAATGGGAGGTAAATCTGGCATTTTTTTATTTTACAACTGAAATATGCATACCTAGAAAGAGAGGAAAATGCATGCGAGTATGTATATATGCATACTCCTTATGTGTCTGTAAACACATACAAGGACAAAATTGGTTGTTGTTGGGGTTTGTTGGGTTATGTGGGGTTTTTTTTGTTTTGTTTTGTTTTTTAAATCATTGTCTTGGAAAGGAGGGCCAAGGACCTGTTACTGGTTTGGAAACTAGATGGCATTGGTTGGTTTGCTGTAGATAGTTTATGACTAGTTTTCTCTGTAGGAAATTTGTTTCACAGCTAGCCAGAGGAGTCCAAAACTGAGTCAGGAATTGAGCTAACAATTAAACAAGATGGACAGTCATGGGTCTAGTCCTCAGGCTTACTCCTTGACCCTTTTGTATTAAGCACTGCAGATTTATTCTAGATGTCCACGGGATTTTAAATTGTCTATGACATGAAAGTATTAATTTTAGTACTACAGGTGATATGTGGATATAGTAACTTACCTATGTGCTAACAGCAAAAAATGGAAGCCTATGAAGGCTGAGCTTTGCAGTATTTATTGTTATTAGTACATCATCAACTGAAACTAATGATATTTTTAAAAAAAAATTCTTATGAATACCCTTGATTATTAAAGGAAAGTACAGAATTTGCCAAGCGTAGCCACTTTGTACTCTGAAAGCTGTTCAGAAGTTGACTGAAAATTCATAAACCATCCCTATTCAATTGCTATCTAGCCTGGAAATAAAGCCTATATCTGTATTAGCAGATGTGACTCTCTTCTAATTTTTTGAGATTTGGTTACTCGCCATCATCACCCTCAATTTTTATTTTATTGCTTGATTCCTCTGGAGAGAAAACTATAGTTTCCTTCAGGACAAACATACTTCAGTAGGTACAGTTTGGTATGAGCGTGGGTACTGAACTCCACACAACATTTTGGTGCATCCCAGCAGGTAAGCTGATGTAGCCTGAGATGACCAGGCAGAACTGATAAATTCAGCCTACAGAAAGAAGTAATGAGTCTCATTATTTCATATGTTAAGTTTGATGCTGATAGTATTTTCTTCAGTTACTTTTCTGGATATCTGAGCTGAAAATTTATGTTCTAAAGCTCCAGTTGGCATGATAACAAGGTATGTGCTAATGGTATAATTCGTATATACAAACTGAATAGTACCTAACTGTGTTGTCCTTGGCTTTAAAACAAGCATTTGTCTGGTGTTCTCTCTCTCTCTTTTATCTCTTCTTTTTAATTCCCAAGGAACTTTGTCATCAGCCAACTAACCTAAACAAATCAAAATAAGTCCTGTGTAGCTTTTCTTGCAACCACAATAAATGACCTGTTTCAACAACTTTTTTTCCTTTTTAGAAAATCTTCAGCATGAATGATGACAAATCATCTCAACTAATAATAAAAAATATTTTTTTCAAGCACTCATGGCTTATTGCTATATTTTCTGGGCTTGAAACATGCTAAAATGAAGTCTGCTCAATGACGCATAAAGGTCTTAGGCTGCAAGAATGAATAATACCCTCAAGCTCTAATATCAAAGCACCCTACCAAGTATTTTCCAAAACAAGGAAGAAAACCATCTTTACTCTCATCTCCCAGCAACTTAAACAACATTTAAGCTGGTTATTTGTTATCACGCATATTCTAAGAAAACATAAGAAAATAAATATTTACCAATGTTAGATAGGACATTGTTGGTTTTGAAAATACACTGTAAATTTATAAAACTGCAGTTCAGAGTAGTGTTGATAGAACGCACATTTACCACAAGATAAGAGCATATACAAGGCAGTTAGTGTGACACAGACAAGGTGTAGCAGCTTCTTATTCTATGATAAGATCCTTCCCTTTGCACCTCAATAAGTGAATCGAAGACTGTTGGGATTTCAAACCGTAATTATGGGGAAAAAAGCTGTCTTGCATCGAGACAGATATAAATGTTGTTTTATTGCATTTCCTGTGCAGGCAGTTCCTCTTTGTTCTTTTCAAGCTGCTGAGTGTTTTCATTGTCCAAGACGATTTTTCCTGGTGTGTAGCAAACCGGCAGACTATGTGATTCCATCCCTTTCCAAAATCACAAGGCATCACAGAAACAGACTTTGCTGTGAAAAAAGAGATCAGAGCAAAATACATAATGCCTTTTGTGCAGTGCGATCATTCAGCTCTATGAACTGTATAATTGTCCTTCCAGATACGAGATTTCTCCCTTCAAAAACAAAACAACTATTAATATTTTTCTTATTATTTTTTGCAAGACTTTTTCTGACTATTAAAGGATGTAAATAGATGTCAGGTATTTGAGTCTAAATCTTCAACAAAAAGAATACCTGAAAGGAAGAACTTGCCATTGTCAACCAGTTAGTTTGATGTTAATTCTGTAAATTTGAACATTGTTGACTATTTCTCTATCGATCAGTTCAGGAAGAATATCAATAGTGATTACTGATATTGGCTAGAAGCGCTTCAGGGTTCTTATAAATGAAGAATTAAGCCACCTTTGTTCCAGCTTTTGATTTAAAAGAAAATAAAACTCAACAGCCAAAGCATTTTGGGAGAAAGAAAAAGAAAAGTTATTTTTATTACTGACCAGCACTCCTCCCACACTCAGAAGTGAGCAGTTTTAAATGTGTATATGTGCATGAAAAAGAAATAAACAGATTTTTTTACCTTTCCTTCTCCCTCCTTTTACACCCTCCTCCTCAGAAAAGTCTGTGTTTTCCTTGGGGAAGAGAAGGGATTATTATTAGGGGCCCGCAGGGGGAAGAATGTAGTAATGTCTGAGCAACCTCTAATTACATATATTAACTCTTCATAGCCCCGTTTACTCTCTAGCTGGATTGATATATAGAAGTGGGAAAGACGAGGAATTAAATGCATAATATCTTCAGCTGCAGTTCAAGGAGATATATTGATGGAGAACGTCTCTTTAAGATATACTTCCTTTCCCGAAGTCTGCCCACAAATTCAAAGGCTCATTTCTTCTAGCATGCAATCAAGGTAACTGTCGTTCCAGACTGTAATGATGCTACTAGTGGATATTTTGGGAATAAACACCTTTGCTTATTGTTTTCTTTTTTGTTTTGTTTTGTTCTTAAACTGAGTATTCTCCCCGCTATAGAAGCAGTTTGTTTCCCACGCAAGCTGAAATCTGTTTTGCCTTGCCATGCACACGGCAAGGAGCCACAATATGGGCTCTTCTAGTTATTCTTAGTAGATAGTCATGAGGCTTGTTGAGCTGAAGAGATGTTATGAGATGTGAAAAGGAATAGAAGTAACAACTGCTGAAGTTTGTGCACCTTCCATCAAGTTTATAGCACCTGTCTATCAGAGAAACATCAGTCATGTAAAATGTCTGATAATGATTTATTAACTGGTTGGAGAGATGGGGTTTCTGTTTTCAAGAGCCAGTAACTTCAGTTTTCTTCTGCAAGCTTTCAAAGTGATGTAACATGGGCATGGAAAAATACAATATGCTAGTTTTCAGAAATAAATTGCTTTTAGTTTTGTACTGATAAACAAAAGTGGAAAGGCAGCTCAAATATCAACAGGTTTGCTCCAGAACGAATGTATCCATAACTAAGAAATAGTTGTTTAAGTGAGCATTAGTTGCTGGCTTCAAAGGGTGGCAGTCTCCAAACTAGTTGCCTAGATTTTTATTTCCATGCTCTCGCAAGTAATATTTGGTGTAGTTTTGGGGATAAGATTTTATAAAGATTAAAACAACACATCAGCCAGGGGCAATACAAAAACTAGGCAAATGCAGAACTAGACTTCGAAGAATTAATATGAAGAATCATTTTAAATATAGTAAACTTACCTGAAAAGCATGTTTTCCCTGACATATGTTAGGTTGCTCGTGACAGTTTCATAACCCAACTTCACGTCCTTTCAACGTGCTCCCTTGGTAGAAGCTCTCTGGGGTATAAGTGCTGGCAGTTACATCCTGTGTTTGTGAAACAGGATGCGCAAAACTCAAGGTAGATGCCTAACTCAGCCTTGATTAAGTGAATGAATTTTAATTTTAAAGAAAGCATTTTGCATTATTCATTCATCAGTTCCATTATTTGCTTGGTGGTTGTCATTGCTAACAGGAGAGTACACTATTTCTTTTTTTAACTACAGAGATGTTTCCTTGACAGTTTTTCCAGTCTTGCAAAATAATGAGTTTCAGTAGTTTTCCCCACTAAGCATTGGAAATAAATACTTAGAAAGTACTGGAAGTATCTTTCAAACTGGAGGTTTTTGTTTGGTTGGTTGTTTTTGTTTTTTTTTTTTTTAATGGCAGAAATACATTAGGAAACCTATTTTTAAAAAAGAGTAATGGCAATTAAATTCTACTTAACTACGCATATAAGTCAGGCTGATGAGCTAGGTACCTGTAGCTCTGGGAGAAGCACCCCCAGCTAGTAAGCTTGTAGCTTGTTGCAGGTTAGAGGCGACATCAGAATTCCTCGAGGGCACAGTGGGAGGAAAGAAGAGTACCATAATGGCATTGTCAAGAAAGAATTACGCAACTTCCTTGAAAGTGATAAGACCGATGTAGCAATATCCCAGCTTTAATAAGGAGAGCAGTGCTACGTGAATATTTGAGTGTCTTTCAGTTTGTGATTGCTTTATTACCTTTTAAAATATATGAAGTGGTAAACATTTTTGGATGTGTGCAGTATCTCTAACCATTATATGGTAGCAATCACTGATGTTGCTCATTAAATAGTAACACTTTGCTACCTTTTGTCCCTGATGGTTTAGTTTTTTCTTCTTTTCTGCACTTTCCACCACTGCAGCCTTTATGATGGTCAATTTATAAGTTCAGTCTCTTGAGGAGTGAATGATTTGAGGCTGCTGTTATTTCTCTATGATGTGCTTGACAAATGTAAAGCTACTTTTGTTCTCATCTTTGAAATACAATGGGGAAGAGATTTAGCATTCATTATTATGTACATTAGCTCCTTTGTTAGCATTAGAGTGGCACAAGCTCCTGGCATGGGGATTTGTTTATTTATTTATCTTCCTGGTGTGTGTTGTGTTTGAATAGGTGGTGTGCGCTTGCCTGGTTTTTTTGTTTGTTTTGTCCTGCTTGGGGAGAAGCAGATTTTTTTTTCTTTTCCTGATTTTTGTGTATTAACTGAGGAGTAGCGCGATTTCACAGGTCTCTTTTTGGGTGTTCCTCTCTGTTGCTGTAGCTGGTAGATAATTGCAGGCCAGGAGACAGAGTCGGTGGGATAATAATGGACATACACGAAACCCAGTAAACAACGTAATTGTTCATCTGACAGCAAAGAAGTCTGGAGGGAGAGAAAATGAACTACCATGAAAGCAGCTGTTATACCCAAGAAAAGAAATAAAAATAAAAATAGGCTATGGGAATATCAAGAGACAAACTTTTTTTTAATCTGTTAAAGCCAGTCTTTGCTTGCATGCTGGGTCTTTGCCTTTGCACGCTATCCTTCGAGATCCATCTTCTATTTGTCTTCCAATTCTCACAAGCTCAGTGGATGGTATTCCAAAACACATAGTTCCTCAGCTAGGGATTAAAAAAAGATATTTTATCTTTTCTGCCAACATCTTGCTACTGTCCTTTTTTTTTCTGAAGTGACTTGTGGACTTTAGGAGGAGCAGAATACAACTCTGTCTTAGGCTTCTCAATTTTCTTTGGTCTATGAGGTAAGTGAAGGGCATGCTCTGAAATTTGAACTTGCTTTGTAATTAATTAAAGGACTCATTCAAGAGTTTGACAATAATGTAGATAAATGGAATACTCCATCTTACATCTGAGGCACAGCACTGTATGTGAGAGAATGTCCATACTTCAGGCCATAAACCAGCTTTTTACCATAAGGTTATGAAGAAACCTGTTACGCTGCAAAACTACCAATTATTTTTCCACTAAAATATTGGATACTGGCCATGTTCAGAAATAGACATTAGTAGATGTAGCTCTTTGACTTTCAAGTTCCTACGTTCATTTCCAAATTAGGATCAGATGTGCCAAATTTTTGTAGCGTACCTCTGCCTCCATCAGCAACTGCTGTGTTAGCATTCCAGCTGCTCTTCTGCAGTGTTAAATCTCTGCTCCCATGGCTGCTGCAAACATCCATTGAGTACCATCAACGGGTAAGCCAAATCATTTATGAAGCTTACAGTGAACTAAAGTCTGTGTCAAAATATGTATGTCTAGCTGTTTTGTTTTACAGGCATGCCAAAGCAATATAGGGATGTGAAATAAATCAATATATAAACTATTGTAGTGATTTCTTCCTTTGGTCTTGAAATGCAGCCATATTCTGGTAAGATACCAGCATGCATACCAATATCACTCTGCAGTTTGGGAAGGGGAATAAAAGAGGCTGTATCCCAGTGGAAACAGAACATATAGCTTGCAGTTTCCATAGTCTACAGGGACGCTAAATACCAAAAGCTTTGCTTCTGCCTTTCTAAACAGCTGCCATGCTTTTGTATTCCTGGGTTGAATAGCATCATCTTCTGAGACTGCTGTATCCATTAAAACCTGCAAAACCCTGTATTTGTTCAAAACTGGTATGTTTCAAACTAGATCTGTGTTCAAAGCACCCTTCTTGAAAACGAAATATCTGTTCAAAAGTCTTATTCAAATCTCACATACTGTCTACTGTTCTCCGAGGATAAAAAAGGGCTCCATAATATCCAAGATTGTCTGTAAGAAAGGATTAAAGCAGCAACTGTTTACTGCATTAAGATTCATTCGGTACATTAACGTGATACTATCCTTTGATTCCTACAAAGGTAATCTGTGTCATCATGCACATTGGATTACAAACTAACCTTTTAGGACAAAACTAATTTTGGATGTATGCTAGTTTAGAAAAAAAACACCCAAACAAACCCACCCTATATTTATATAATTTTAGGGACTAGAATTCGCTCTCTGACACCTAAACAGGTGAGGAACGATCCCTGAAGAAACATTAACTAGCTTTGAAGAAGCATTTCATTTATTGAGGATAATTAGTCTGTGCTGAAATGTGAGAAACAAATATAGGTTGTACCAGATATGTTCCTTTACAAGCCCAGGTAAAAAGGGGAAAACTAATTTTTTGGGGCACAGTTGAGGTCATAGATAATGTTCTTTTGTTCTCTGAGCAGTTCTGTAACTGAGAAAATTTTTCTCATCTTCCAAAATATTATTAGAGAAACTACTGGCCTGCAGTCGGAAAACTCATCCAGAGATATTACCCAAAATGGACCA
Source organism: Aramus guarauna (assembly GCA_013400195.1). Classification (NCBI taxonomy): domain Eukaryota; kingdom Metazoa; phylum Chordata; class Aves; order Gruiformes; family Aramidae; genus Aramus; species Aramus guarauna. The sequence goes on from VXBL01007463.1 coordinate 98,952, forward strand.
CGCTATATAGCTATGTAGCTGCACACGGTACATCTGTTATACAATTCTTTCCTATCTTTTGTATGTTATATTAGCTCAGCTGCAATGTAGCCATAAGATAGCTATAAGGCTTCCAGGTCAAACCTAGTTCACATCTAGCCAGCTGAGAGCATAATCAGGCTTGCTTAAATCTGACTTTACCCCACGACATATTCATAGGGAATATTATAACAAAAATTAAGCTCTGACAAATGTGAACTGCTGCTGCAGTCCCAGCTCCTCATGGTGTTTATGTCACTTGTACTTCATTCTTGTTTAGCTCTTAGTTCTTGTTCTTCCTGAGAATTAGAGAAATCAACCCCTCCTTGGCAGCGCAAGAAAACTAGGCAGCCTCTGCCTTTTATACAAAAACTGATGTTACAATTTCCCTGGTACTTTCTGGACACTTTATTTCCCACTGGCAGGCTAAACAATGGCAAAGAAATAATTCAAAATCAATTTAAGTAGGAACAATATAGTCACTAGACACACAGAGAGACTGAGTGTTGTATGTTGTTGAATCGAACTATTGCTATGGAAATAAATCCTAGAAAAGAGCATTATATCTACATTCAATGATCTGTTAAAATCCACTTCTACCTTCACAGTGATTTTTCAGATCTGATCCAATTCTGCAGTCATAAATATATGCTCTTAGCAGGGTAACAATATTCTAGAGAGCTTTTCATCTGCAGACAAAGAAATACGTGAGAAACACTTGAGAAGGAAGAATGGCTGGATACTTACTTTTTTTTTTTTTTTTTCTCTGTGCATACTGAAGTGAGATAAATAGGTTGCTCACTTTTTATTACTGATTAAACAGAACTCTTCCAGGAAGGTGCTGACATCTTGAATCTTTAAGGTTTTGTGGGTTTTGCTTTTGGTCTTTCTTTTGGTTTTGTTAGGGATTTTTTGGGTTTGTGGGTTTGTTTTGGTTTTGTTTG
>VXBL01007465.1:8172-18248 GCA_013400195.1 Aramus guarauna
GTATTCATATCATTTTCTGTATACTGCTATTAGTGGGTTGCTTCTAGAAGGGACAAATGTCTTAAGATTCATTAAAAAATTGAACTTGCTTTCTTATATGTCAAGGCTTTTGATTTTTTTTTTGTGAAAGAATTTAAATTTAAGTGTAAAATAAATTCCACATTTAATCAATAACAGGTTTTTGTTTAGAAAATAAATGATACTGTTTTAAAGTAAAAACAATGCACTCCATCACAATAATTTACATATATTATCAATCATTTGAGTACACTTCATTTAGTATTCTATGATATGGCTTTGAATAGAACAGAGTAGAACAGAACAGAATGTCCTTCTCATTGTCTTTTTTTTTTTTTTTTTTTTCTTTTTTTATATCTAATAGCATGGAAATCTTCAGTATGGAAATCAGAACCGTTTTTCCTTCTGTCACTGTGAGATGATTAGATATATGAAAGTTTAAAACACTGTGTAACACTCTCTTCAGCTGCAGTACATAAATGATGAGATTTGGAAATGTGTGCTGCATACATTTTTGGAGAGAAGTAATGTTAGGACTGCAAGCAAATGACTACTCTGTTGACTAGACTTTGGCCTGAAGTTAAGATAACTGAAGACGTTGTTGAAAAAGACTGCTGAGGACAGGAAAAACTGCTGATCATATTTATGTTGAATAACAAACTGACAAAAGTTGCAGATAGCACCATGAGGGAGGGATGGAACTCACAGGTCCAAAGGGAAGTTATGTGAGAAACAGCCAAACTCCATGGACAAATGGAGGGGAAGAGAGGAGACCTTTGCAGAGTATGATCTTGCAGGGACAGTGGTGCCTGGGTAACTATTTCAGTAACATCACACAAAACTGAGATTGCCTATGTAACGGTATGAGAATTGGTTGTACCACCATTTGGAGGGACTGGAGAAATGGGCAAGCAGGGATCTCAGAAACTTCATCAAAGGGAGGTGCCAAGTGCTGTAGTTGAGAAGGAATAACTCCATGTACTCCATGGAGTTATTCCTTCCATAACTCCATAGACACTGGGGGATTACCAGCTGTAAAACTGCTTTGCAGAAGAGGACCTGGGAGTCCTGCTGCAAACCAAGCTGAACACGAGCCAGTAGTGCATGCTTGCAGCAAAAAAAAACACAACAGCCTCCTGGGTGGCATAAGGAATAGAGTTGCCACTAGGTTGAAGGATGTCATCCTTCCTCTCTACTCAACCCTGGTGAGACACAGCTGGAGTGCTGGGTTCAGTGCTGTGTTCCCCAGTACAAGACAGGCATCAACATACAGAATTGAGTTCAGCAAAAGGCCACAAAGATGATCAGGGGACTGGAGCATCTCTCATAGAAGGAAAGACTGAGAAGGCTAGGACTGCTCAGCTCGGAGAGGAGAAGGCTAAGAGGAGATCTTAACAATGTGTTTAAATGCCTAACATGAGAGTCTAAAGAAGATGAAGCCAGGTTCTGCTCAGTGGTGCTCAGTAACAAGACAAGAGTCAGTGGACACAAACTGAAATGCAGAAAATTCTAATTAACCATATGAAAACACTTTGTTGTGATTTTGCCCCAGCTGGCAGCTAAGCACCACAGAGCTGCTTACTCATTCCCCTCACGGTAGGATTGGAGAGAGAATCAGAAGAGTAAAAAGTGAGAAAACTCATGGGTTGGGATAAAGACAGTTTAACAGGTAAAGCAAAAGCCACACGCACAAGCAAAGCAAAGCAAGGGATTCATTCACCACTTGCCATGGGCAGGCAGGTGTTCAGCCATCTCCAGGAATGCAGACCTTCATCATGCATAATAGGTACTTGGGAAGACAAGTGCCATCGCTGCAAATGTCCCTCCCTTCCTTCCTCTTCCTCCAGCTTTATATGCTGAGCATGACATCATATGGTATGGAATATCCCTTTTGTCAGTTGGGGTCAGCTGTCCCAGCTGTGTCCCCTCCCAACTCCTTGTGCACCCCCAGCCTTCTCACTGGTGTAGTGAGGAGGCTGCAAAAGCCTTGGCTCTGTGCAAGCACTGCTCAGCAGTAACGAAAACATTCCTGTGTTAACAACACTCTTTCCAGCACAAATCCAAAACATAGCCTCATACTAGCTACTGTGAAGAAAATTAACACAATCCCAGCCAAAACCAGTACACACTTCTACTGTGAGGGTGGTCAAACACTGGAACAGGTTACACAGAGAGTTTGTGGGGTCTCCACCCCGGGAGATATCCACAACATGATTGGATCAGCCCTGAGCAATGTGCTCTAGTTGATCAGATGGGACTAGAGGAGCTCCAGAGGGGCCTTCCACGCTTAACTATTCTATGATCCTGTCACTTTATGACAAAAAAAAGTGGCATACAGATGTAGCAAAAATGGTGACAAATAGGGGGAAAATCAATACGGGCTGGCTGTTTATCTGGAAGAACAGTCGGATGGAGAAAAGGAGGTAAGCAAGAAGAATGTCAGAGGGGCAAGTGCTGAAGGTTGAGTAGCTTGTTTCCAGGCAGCCTGGAGTCACCATCATAGCCCTGGCCGGGTCACTGTGGCTGGGGCCAGGTAATAAACAAAACTATTGCTGCCTCACAGGAGAGAGGCCGGCTTGAGAACATGTGGAAGTTTTTTGAAACAGAATGCTAATAACAGACGAGAAGTGCTTATTTTCCAACATGGAGGAACTGAGACTCTTTGTATTTCAAAGCTATACAGGAATGTATTTCAAGAAAAATTTCTTTTATTTTAGGATTATCTGCACACACTTATCCAAACAAGAAAAGTAGATCAGAGCAGTAGAAGAATCAGTGGGCTGTGTGGTATGTCCCACTCTGTGCCTGGTGAGAGAGAGGATCCACCTGTAGCAGAAGCATGGTACAGGAGAGTGGTAGCAGGAGCTGTATGTGAAAAAATTTCTTAGCATGCTACCCTGGGGATGAAAGCATCTGGGTTTTGGTGGGGTTTTTTCCTTTCCTTTTTATTTATTTATTCTTTAATTCTCTATTTAAGAAGAATCAAAGCTAAGATGAGTAGTGAATCTATCCTGAAGATATGCTAATTAGTACTTCAGGCTTTTTTCTTCTATATTAGCAGAGCTCCATTCAACACTAAGAATGCAACACAGAACCAGCTGTAGAGTAGTTAGAAGAGAAAATTGATGCATACAACAGGGCTGGACAATCAGAAGGCCATACAGAGCCAGATTACCTAGTTATGACCTGAACAGCTTTTTGATCTCACTACTCTTTTATGAAGGGGGGAAAGTCAAATTAAAAACATAGGTGTTTTCTCAGTGTTTGTAAAATTGTGGATCCTTTAAAATTCCATTTCTTCAAGGACCGCTGGGCTTTGGTGAGTTGATAGTTTAAGACTGAGGTAGCTTCTGGTCTATTTAGTTCATCCCTGAACAGTAATTATTGAGTCATGGGGTCTGTTAGGATGAGCTGTGGGGCTCTCTGGGTTGGCTGCACACGTCATTTTGCCTTTTTTGTATTTCTATATTTGTGGAGTCAGAAAAAATTATTCAGCTAAGCAGAAGATTATTACTAAGAGACTGAATGGAGTCCTCAATTATTGAGATTCGGTTTAGTGGCTGGAAGCTTTATTTAGTATATTCATTTGTGGAGGTGAGATGGCTGTATTTGAAGCAGCTTTATGTGTGTGCCTGTGCCTACCTGCACGGTTTATTGATGATAAATGAAAGGAATTAAAAGACTGGCTCAAAGTGCCTATTGGTGTTGACATATGTGAATTTTTAGCAAGGAGCAATGCTCTTGAAAATTAAGGCATTAAAATAGATCAAACTGGGGAAAAGGCCACAGGAAAGCTAAGTAAATTTTCTTTCAAATGTATAGGCCCAATTAAAACCATCAGACTTCTCTATAATTGTTCAGGCAAAGGTTACTAGCCTATACAGGGATACTAGCTATGTCACTCAATTCTTTGCTATGTAGACGGAAACAACAATTCTATACAGGAAACTCACTGACTCTGGAAAACATTAGCGTTCAATGCTCCTTTAGTATCAGAGGGCTTTGACTACCAAAACTGAATATAATATAAGGAAATAATATATGTGTATACACATACACATACAAATATATTCAATAGTATGCACATATATAACAATATAAATATAAATATAAATTAAATATACCTGGTAGTGTATGTATAACTATTAAGATAGTTTTAATGTGAATTTTTTAGAATAGGAAATTTTTTATAGCTAAAGAATAGAGAAGGAAAAGAATTACAGCTTGCCTAGACTGTGATTTGTACAGAAAATTGTGGCTTTTATAGAAAGATACTTGTATTTTCAGACTTTCCAAATTGGTCACCTGGTCTCAGTAGAAGACTACCAAATCAGAAAGTGGATCAACTTTAAATCTCCATCTTGAGACTACTAACTTTCAATTTTATGACAGAAAAGACAAAGTCTCGCAAAGTTTGTCCATGTCATTACCTTTGGTCTTTTCTCAGCTATGGCAAACTGACCTCAGTGCCTCCACTGGCTTGTGGATAGCTTTGGCAATTGGCCAAAACCTGGGACTGGGCCACAGGTATTTAAGGGATGCCATGGGACCTGACATTTACTTAAGGAAGCTGTTTAGTTTAGGTCTTGCATATGGCTGATATGACTAGATCCCAGAGATTAAAGAAGACCTGAATAACTTCTACTTTATATTCATTCTCCAGGAAGAGATCAGACAATTCATCTGTTTGAGGCTACATATGCTGAACCCTTGTGAAAAATCCCAGTAAACCTCAGCCGTGTATATTATAGTAAGTAATTAGTAGATAGCAATCATAGCAAAACTCAGTTATGCATAATCAGCCATATCAAGCTATTTTTGAACTCTTTTAGTACTTGGCAGAAATTGTCTTTCAATAGTGCTTCATGTTCCCTAAATCCAGCCACTAATTCTTATGACTGTCAAACGCCTCAGTGAGGCTTTATAGAGCAACATGGTAATTTTTGCACTTTATTAGCTTCAGAGAAACAGTGACTGTGTGCAGCACTGGTGGGTGTTTTTCCACATAGTTGCAGTATAAAGAATTTGGCTGTACCTGTTTGTTTTAATGGATACATCTGTTCCTTTTTGGCCTATAAATTTCAAAGTCATTCTAATGTCGAACTCAGATGGAAGCTGTGTTTTAAAGTGATTGTGTGTGACAAGTTTATGGAATTTAACGGCATATTTCCTTCTTTATAACTGCTTTTGAGAAAATGATAGCTGCCATGGTGACATGTCATATACGGTTTAGCTCTTCTGTTGTTAACCCTGCTAAATCCTTACAATTACAGTTTTAAAGATGTCTCTATTTCCTCTTTCAGTGTGTTGAAAATATTTAATCCAAGAGATCTTTTTCCCATCATTTAGTAAAAAACTTTTGAAGATGTCTGTTAAGTGACATTATCCAATGGCAAGGAATAAATTTTGTTTTTCTTATAAATGTTAAGCAAAAGTTGAAGATTTTATATCACATTTACCCAACTGCTGTGAGATTCACACATGAACACATGTCTGGATTCTGCTAATAAGACAATGCATTTCTATTCTTTACACTCTTCTTCAGTTAGAGCTGGATTTTACAGCAGTCAGTGAGAAGCAGCATTACACTGTAGAAGGAATGTCTCTCCCCATCTCCACAGCCCAAATAGGGGCTCATCTTTCATCAGATCAGCTCATAGACTCACAGCCCAGGCTTGGATTTGGGAGTCTGAAACACATTATTGCCTGTCTCCTTTCATAATTTCACTCCTTATACATATTGGAGAACATACAACACACACACACACACCATTCTTTCAATTTGCTTTTAGATAGATGAGAACTCAGTTGACTCACTTTTAAATGTTTTTTAAGTTCTATAATTATAGAAGGGATTAATATAGCTATAGAACTAAAAGGAATCCAGGTGTTTGTAAAAAGTAATTAAGAAAAACATGAGGGTATATACAGCACTGCTCAGTGAAAAGTCTGAAGAGCTGGGAAACTGTGTAAATTACAGGGTTTTGGTGCTTCAGAAATATCAAGATTATTACAATCAAACATTCCAGTGCTGCATTCAGCAGTGGATCGGCAGCCACCAAAGGAGTTGGATCATCTGTAGATTTGTGGGAGTGGGATTATCAGGAACAAAAAAAGGGGATATCTTTATGAAAACAGTTGAATTCTGACTTGGAGTATTGGATTGTATCTTTCTATCTGATATGAAGTTCTTATTAGCTGACAGGCAATTCACTTGAACCAGACATTTTACAGATAGCCATTAATTGCATTTTTCTCTCTTTTTGGATGTCTATGTTGAGATTCAGAAGGATGATTTCTAGACTTGCTGAATGCTCACATTTGCAGCCTAGAGAAAGCTGTGGCAGAATATATAAGGGGATATGCACTGTTAAATCCTATGGGAAATTAGCCAGTAGTGGTCTCATTCCAAATACCTAGAATTAATGGAAGAATTTGGCTCCAATCACTCTATGCATCAGTTTCCCACTTATAAAGCGAGGATGGTAATTTCTCTTCATTTCACAGGATTCAAATATTCATTTCAGTACAGCAGGAATTACACTTGAAGAATACACTGGGACTGTACAAAATACTGATTTTACATTTCAAACAACAACAACAAAAAAACCCAAGCCTTACATTTCATTTAAAGTTAAACTAGAAATATCTGAAATTAAATGCCTTTTAGAAATGGGCTGCCATATTCAGAAAATGTTGAAAAAGTTTTTTTGTGTATTTTACCTGTCTTTTCATTTGTTTTCAGGGAAAACAGTTAATTTGATGCATGTTATAATAAAATCTTGTTGAATGTAATATTAATCCAAAGTTTTTCACTGATACCTGTATTAGCATTGTAATAAAGAAAACATAAATATATAAAGAAAGTAAAAATGTAAATAAAGAATGTAAAAAACATAAATAATTGAATTAGCATTTTTTATTTAAATCAAGATTTAAATAGACTATAGTAAATACTATTTTCAGTAACTTTCTGAAACTGATAACATACTAATATAAAAATAAACTACTAAAATAACTGATAACATACTAAAATAAAATAATGAAATGGTAATTACCTATCTATTTCTTGTACTGTATCACGTTTGTTCACTGTGTAAGTAAAGACATCTAAAAAACATCCTTGATTCCTCAAATAAGTGCGTTTATGCATTCATTATTTTTTTAATATAGGATATGTGTGTTTGTGCTCATTTGTGTGATTACAGTAATTCATAAGAAAGGATTAAGTAAAAAAAAGATAAAATTCAAAGTAGCCATCTCAGTCACTCATTGATGAAATGACACTAAACCAGTGTTTTATACCTCTCATATGCTTCATCATTCTTCTAGCCTCTGTTTTAGATTTAGTGCCTTTTACTAGGACTATATGTTTCTTATAGCACTTTTCCTGCTATGAATTTACATAAAATCCACTTGCGTTTAAAGAAAACCTTTTCAGGTAATTTTGCTTTGTTTGTTTGTTTGTTTGTTTGTTTTTGGGTTTTTGTTTGTTTGTTTTTGTTTTTGTTTTTTGTAAATCAATTTTCATTGACCAGTTTCTGACATTTCAGTTATTTCTCTGTGTGAATGTAAATTAGATGTCAGTATCTTCTGAATGCTCATTACAAGTGGAACAGATATAGTAAATGAATAAGAAATCAAGCTAAATGTTTTTATAGATAAGGAATAGAGCTGCTTATAAAGCACAAATTATTTATAGTATTCTATAGCATGTAATAGTTATTTTATATAGATTTGTAATGGAGTTGTAGATACTTAATGTGTAGGGAAAAGTCCATAGGGATAATAGGACACTTGGAAAGTTTCCCACAGAAAGTGGATTTTTTAAATATTTTTTTTTTAAAGAAACAAAATCATTCATTCAATATGTTAATTTCAGAGACAAGTATTTTCCTGGTGTATCTAAGATCTCAAGGTAAGGGAAGTAATTTTTTTTGTTTTAATTCCCCATGCCTTGAAAGGATAAATAAACACTGGAACAATTCATATTTTACACTGTCATATAAAACTAGATTAACTTGATATGGAGCTTATTATGCTGGGATGAAGGGATTCTATTTAGTTACTTTCCTAGTAAATTCAATGAGCTTCTTTCAGGTGTTTATTTTTAAGCTAACTGGGTTCAAGGATTTCTGTAAACTAAAAATACAGGGTAGCCTTCTGGTTTCCAACTTCTAAATCCAGTTCTGCTGTCTTTGTTTGTGTTCAAAGACACAATTAGAATTCCTGTACAGTAAAATACTTCTTAGTATGCCTGATAGAGAAAGAACCAGCCCCATCTATCAGTCACAAAACCATAAATAAATAACTAGGCTCTACATATGTTTGTAGATATTTGGTTTGACTTTTAGATACCTTGGTTGAGATGTTCAATATTAATAGATATTCGATTTAAAGATTAAGCTTTGAGCTAAAGAAAATACCATCTTATGGAAAGTAATTTTTTGAAGCATTTTATAAACAAGGTGTCAAATAAACTTGCCGATCATCTAATATCCTGAATTTACTTACTTTCCAATCCTGAAAGAAAATATTTATTCCTATTCAAAAGGAACAGCCTATAGTTCATTACACTAGGAAGGGTGCTTGCAAATGCAATGAAATTAGCAAGGTCACAATTTCAACTGTCCTTAAACCTTGCTTTTTTTCCCAGACTGCTCATGCAGAAGGAAGGTATACTTCCCTTGCCAGACCCTGATTTCCTCTGGGAATTGATGGCTAGATAGCGCAAACCCACTCAGCTCCTTTTCTCTGTTCTGGAAAGAAATTCCCTTCTGGGGCCTAAAGATACTGAGAACAGCACCGTGGGAGACTGCTCTTTCCCACTGTAGACCCTTTAGGCAAAATTAAAGCCACACAACAAAATAGCAAAGCTCTTTCTTTCACAACTCTCAAACAGAGATATTTCAGAATTTTTATTTTTTTTTTTGTGTCTGGTAAAGAGATGTGGCTGTACCTGAAGAGAACTAATATATTCCTTTGGTATTGAAGCCACATGCTTTTTAGTTACACACTAAATGTATGAACAATCAACTGAATTATTTCCCAAACAATTCAGAAGGTGAGTTAATACCTTCTTTTTTCATCAAGGGATGTGTTGTGCTGCAGAGCTACAAGGGTATATTACAATGATTCTTGCAAGCCTGTTTTCCCTAAAGGCCCCTTTCGTTAAAGGAGCTCATTGACAGAGTTTTAAACTAGGCTTGAAGGGAGAGGGGGATAATATCAGGCTTACCTGTGACAAGCTGTGGGATGACACACCAAGGTTAGAGGGACGGGGTGCTAGTGAGGGTCCTCAGCCTGTTGCTCAGAGAAGTGCTGGATACACTGCAGCACACTTGAAGTCTAATGGAGATGAGCCAGGGGCTCCTGAGGTAAAATAGGAACCAAAAGGAAAACACCAGTGAAACACCTCAAAGCAATTCCAGACACTCCAGCAAGTAAGTCAGCATCATCAGGGCCAACTTAAACATCTCTATGCAAACCTACACAGGATTTGGAATAAATAAGAGGAGTTAGACATATGTGCGTGCCTGCAGAGCTATAATCTTATTGGCATCACAGAGATGTGGGATAGCTTCTATGACTGGACTGTTGGAATTGAAGGATACAGGCTCTTTAGGAAGGACGGGCAGGGGAGACGAGGAGAAGGTGTCACCCTCTATGTCAATGAGCAGCTGGAGTGCATGGAGCCATCTGGGGATGAATGAGGAGCTGACCAAGAGCTTATGGATCAGGATTAAAGGGAGCGCAGGGACAAAGGACGCTATAGTGGGGGTCTGCTACAGCCACCCAACCAGGGAGACCGAGTCAATGAGGCCGTCTATAGACAGATAGGAGCAGTCTCACATTCACAAGCCCTGGTCCTCGAAGGTCTGCAACCACCCCAACATCTGTTGGAGGGACAACACAGCAGGGTATGAGCAATGCAGGAGGTTCCTGGAATGCATTGATGATAATTTCCTTCTCCAAGTGATAAAGGAGTCAACAAGGAGAGGTGCCATGCTGGACCTTGTGCTCACCAACAAGGAGGGGCTGGTGGGGAATGTGAAGCT
>VXBL01007465.1:19107-41915 GCA_013400195.1 Aramus guarauna
ATCCTCCTGGAGACTATGCTTAGGCACATGGAAAATAAGGAGGTGACTCGTGATAGCCAACATGGCTTCATTAAGTGCAAATCGTGCCTAATAAATTTGGTGGCCTCCTGCAACAGGGTAACAGTGTTGGTGCATAAGTGACAAGGAACTGATAATATCTATCTGAACTTGTGCAAGGCATTTGGCACTGTCCCGCATAGCATCCTTGTCTCTAAATTGGAGAGACGTGGATTCAGTGAATGGACCACTCGGTGCATAAGGAATTGGCTNTTTGCCCCTCTACTCTGCTCTCGTGAGACCCCACCTGGAGTACTGTGTCCAGCTCTGGGGTTCCCAGTACAAGACAGACATGGAGCTGTTGGAGTGAGACCAGAGGAGGGACACGAAGTTGATCAGAGGGTTGGAGCACCTCTCCTATGAGGACAGGCTGAGAGAGTTGAGGTTGTTCAGCCTGAAGAAAAGAAGGCTCCAGGGAGACCTTCTAGCAGCCTTCCAGTACCTGAAGGGGACCTACGAGAAAAGTGGAGGGGAACTGTTTACAAGGCCATGTACTGATAGGACAAGAGGTAATGAGTTTAAAATGAAGAAGAGTTGATTTAGATTAGATGTTGGAAAGAAATTCTTTACTGTGAGGGTTATGAGGCAGTGGAACAGGTTGCTCAGACAAGCTGTGGATGCCCCATCCCTGGAAGTGTTCAAGGCCAGGTTGGATGGAGCTTTGGGCAACCCGGTTTATTGGAGGGTGTCAATGCCCATGGCAGAGGTGGGTGGAACTGCATGATGTTTAAGGTCCTTTCCAACCCAAACCATTCTATGATTCTATGTAATAAGTTTATATTCCACTTAAGAAGTTATTAAGGTTGTAATAAGAAGTGGTGTCACACTTGACTAAGTGAATCATGATATTAAAAAAACCCCAAACAAACCAACATCCTACATAGTTTTGTTTATTTACTCTTTTTCTTTCCCGTCCTTCCCAAAAGACACATAAGAATGTTCAGCAAAAAGAGTATATACTTTTACATAATAAATTTCATGGGGATTGCTTTTTTCTAGCTCAATTTCATACTTTGAAAAATGAATTGATGAATATACTTAAATGGCTAACTTTTCATTAGGCCTCTCAGTTCCTGAAACAAGCATCTACAGTCCACAAATTGGTATGACTAGAGGAGACTTTGCAATTCACCTTGGATATGTCCTCTTATGTTGATAGTTACATGAATAGCCAACAGCACTTTTATGTGTGGATGATATATGACTTACATATAGAACTCTGCCAGCTATGTATCTTACATCTACTCTAAATGAAATATTAGGCAGGTCTTCAAAACGTTGCCTTTTTTTATTTGAACTTTCATAAAACTATTTTACTGACAACTGAAAGTGCAATCTCGCTCTAAATGCAAACTTGCTTTTATCACAGAAACAGAGGTTTTATCAGCTCAAGGTCATATTAAGGGTTACTCATTTTTCTTTTATCATATTTCAAAGTGTATGAGTGCTTATACAATGAAATGTTAATCAAGAATTATATTTGGAGCTAAACCAGTAGCTGTAATTACATAATACAATTTTTATCCAAAACTGAACTGGTTTTCAGGTATATTACAATATGAGGATGTGATCATGAAATTTCTCCCTACTGCCAAAATTTGATTTTTATAAGAATTGTGCTTTCCAAGATGTTCTTAGTGTGAATAAATTACAATTCAATATATTCCTATTTCATCTTTCAAACAAAATACTAATTAATCTAAAATTTCATAGACCTATAGCACCTCAGGTGTGTAAAATTGTTAAACTAAATGCTAACATTTTCTGAAACTTCTTCACAACTCTTGTCATCATTTGTCTCCATGAGGATAAGCGGTGATATCAAAAATCCATTTTAAACCAATTTCTAAACCCATGGAAGTACTGCAATGTTATCATGCAAGACATTTTTCTAAGACAAAGCCCTCAAATATTTTTTACAGTGTTAAGCCTAGCTAAGAGACTTCATGTGGTGGACTAGAGTTACTTAAATGGGGAAAAAGGCATTAGGAAAGCAATTAGATGAAGTCACCTGTCATGAGAAGCAGCAAGCATGCATCACGAATAAGGGCATCTATGTGAAGGCTTTTGAAATAAGGTCAACGAGTGGGGTACCATATGCTTCAGAACCTATCCATTTGTGGTCAATTGAAGAATAGTGTTGTCTACATGAGGAAAAATCAGTGAATGCAAAGATAAATGCATTGGGAAAGGAATCCTTTATGGATTATTTTCCTGAAGAAGGAAAAAATGTAGATATTTCACAAAGTACTGCCATACTAAGACTGATTTTAATTGTAAGTTGTGCAGTGTGTCAGGACTGGGTGGCAGAGGGAAAGCTTGAGATAGGCAAACAAATTAGTAATCAGACTTTTGCTACTGTTCACCAGGTTAAGATCATCAACCTAAATTAAAAATAATACAATTTATATTCCTAGAAATAAGACATATGTACAGACTGCCTCTACATAGTGTTGTTGAAACATTACTGCTATTTGTCCCTAGTGGAGTGGACCTGCAAGGTGTAACATACTTTTTTTTTTTTATAAAAATAAATGAACAAAGAACTTTCTACTGTTTTGATTTCAGGGACATAAGAAAATAAACTAAAAAATACAGCTTTTCATTCAAAATACCTACCTCAAAAAAAGGCCAGCTGATTTTTTTTTTTTTTATTACATTAAATTAATAAATTTTGTTATATATTACCAGAGGACTTCACATTGCTTGAACTTATTCCTTTTTTATGTCTTTTCACCATATATTAAAATAGACCAGAATAAAAATGGCAAGCCAGAAAATATGTTCCTGTCACAAGCAGAAAACCTCATTGTGATTTAAAGGTTACCTGGACTTTCAACTGGTAGTTACAGATGATGAACATATCTGACCACTATTAAAAAAAAAAAAAAAAAAAAAAAAAAAAAAAAAAAAAAAAAAAAAAAAAAAGAAAAGAAAAGTTTTAATTTTGTACTATAGAGTTCTGGATGTTGAATTACCTTTAAACATAGCTGAGTTGTGGAAGAAAGTGATTGCCACCAAAAAAAATATCCAAGAAACGCCCTAGAATAAGGTCAGGTGCTGGACATCTATGAGTTCAATGATGCTGCTCTTTGCAACATGCAAGGACAGTCACACACACTGGGACAAACTCTCCAGCTTGATTTACATGGACTTTGTCAAAATCAGTAAGATAGAAACACAATTTTGAGCTGTCAGTGGTTATAGCTGATAAGATCTCAGTTGATCAAATTGCAAAGCTCTAGCAATGCCCCTGATGATTTTTATTTTCATAAATTATTGACAACATTCAAATGATTTTCTGAACTGAAATTTCGATTTGCTTCATTGATACAGGTTAAAGCATTTAGAAAAAAAATTGCAAACTTCATATTTTTCTTTCTTTTTTTAGGAACTGAATCAGCATACTTTTATTTTTTAATTTCTTTTTATTTCTTTCTTTTTATTTTTTTCCCAGTTAGCTGTATTCCTTTTGCTAAAAGTGCTAAAGAATGACAGTTTTATTGTCCAGAGTTTGACATTGTTTGACATGCTTAAGATTTTGCAGTGACAATCAATGTATATCTTTCTGAGAAACACACAAAATTCTTCTGATAATATTGCATCCCTGTAATGGAGATTTTGAGCAACGATTTTTTTTTTGTAATATCTTCTCTGCTTTATCTTTCCCAAAATTAGAGTAAGGACAGCACCAATTTCTTCTTCCAAGTTCTTTAGCATCAGATGTTTATCTTGAAACAGCCTTTGACTATGCTCAAGCTCAGTCACATCAAATCATCAGCTTTTATCAAACATCCCGACTTCCACATATCTGACATGGACCTTGATTTCCCAGGTGATGCTCAAGACACTACAAGATTTCAAATCAACAGCAAACATGCTGCAACAGCATATGAATGAGAAAGCTAGCTCCCTTGCCAAAGACTCATGAATACTTCAGAGAACAGAAAATGCAGGTTGTTACTATTTTTCTCCTAGAGAATCTCAAGTATAATTCTTTTAATAAAATGTCGGTTTGGAGAAGAATTTTTTCTCATTCCACAATGACATAGGAAAATATAACCTGAATTTCCACAGGGGTAGATAAGCCAGTTACAATGCACTGAGCTAGAATGAAGAAGCTCCATTTTTAATTCATCCAAGCAAATCTTCTTTTAGCAAATTCAGTAAATATACTGATTCATATTCAGTGCAGGAGTAATTAATATTTTAATATTAATTCATACAGTTTGTACTCATCAACAATGTTCGGATACATTTACCAGAGATGCCCCTGAAAAGAAAGATAAGCTTGTTGTACAACTTTGCAGGCACATGGGTTACTTTTCTGGAAACTGCGCTCTCCATCAGTGGCATATTTTCTGAGAGGAGAAAGAAGAAAGGAGGATATGTTCCCCATGTTTTTCTTTAGGTAAAGATTGTCTTCAATGTTGTTCAATGAGCATCATCAGAATTTTCCTTTGCAAGATTTATTTGGCTTTATAATCTAGCCTGTGTAAGTAAGGGACAGCTTTCCCATAAGAATTGGCTTTGTCTGCACTTGCAAACACACACAAGTAGGCAGCTTGCAAAGCAAGGTACAATAGGCACTTGTATTTTTAATGTCTCATTGTAGAAAACCATGCTGGAATGTTTTACTTTGGATCAAAAATGACTGATTGAAGTCTATCCTGAGCTTGAAACATTAATGGAAAATTTTAATCCTTCAGGTTCTTAGATAATCGAACATTATACTAGATTATTCTAGTGTCTCTTACTCCTACTTCCATTCCCAGTTATTGAAAGCATTTTTTTGCAAAATATAAGAAAAATGAATTAAATTAAAAATTTAACTCCATGTAAATGTTTCAAGTAAAAAATATAAAGAAAGAAGCCATTAAGAAAATTAAATTGTTAACACAATTCCCCAAAATGCTTAAATCTGATTTTAAACTCCAAAATCCTGGGTTAGATTCACACACAAAAGCTCAGCCTAAGAATATCCTCACAGTCTGAAAGTTTGTGCTCCACTTCATTCTCAGTTTTCACCTGCAAAACTAACTCTGCCAAAGAGTCTGCCATGGAAAATATATAGGGTTTTTTTTCATCTATAAAAGCATTGTTGAGTGGCTATTCCTAATTTTATCTGCAGAGACTGTTTGATGAAAATATTATGAATATAAGTATGGATCCAAGCTGACTTTGAAGAAATGAAAATAGTCCTAGCAGTGCTGCAGAGCTGTGCAATAAAATGCAGGAGAAATTCAACACAAAAATGTAAAAGTAATTCATAAAATTATAACATTCTTAATTTTATGCATATGGAAATGGCTTCTGACCTGACAATTACTATTCATGAATGACATCCTGAAGTTATTAAAGAAAATTCTATGAAAAAACATCAGCTTGTTATTTAAATATTCAAAAGAAGCAGCAGAGGGAAGAAATGAATGACAGAAACTCCTAAAAAAACCAGCAGAAATACTGAAACATCATTGAAAAACTGTATGTTGTGGCCCAGTTTGAATACTTTGCTTCTCATCCCTTGTATCACAATTTATATAACACAACTGGGTCAGGTACAGGGAAGAGATATAACAATTAAAGGAAGAGCCACTGTAAGGGAATAACTAAATTGAGAAGCATTCTTCAGCTTCAAAGAAAGAGAAGATATGAGAAACATAAGATCATACGTGTCATGAAAAAATTGAGCACTCACGATTGTTCACTTTCTCCTCAAATACAGGAACAAGGGAGTCTTCAAAGACATTAGCAGGCGGCAAGTTCAAAACAGGAATCTCTTCACACAATACAAAGTTAAACTGTGAATTGCATTCCAAAGTCATTACAGACTTCTGGTATCCGTTTTTTCAGTCTTCAAAAAGCTGTCAACTGCACAGTATAGAATATCAATCCACCCAGGGATATTGGATGAAAAATACAAATATTGTTGGCTCAAGAGGTCCCAGAGTAGGACCTTGTTGTAAACTTGATAATATCCCGAAAAAAAAAAAAAATTCTTTTTGGGTTTTACCCTCTATATTCTTTCTTAGGCCTTGATTATTGGACAATGTTGTTGGAATGACATTATTGAGCTAGATTAATCTTCTGTCTGATCCAGTACATTCCTTCATCTTATAGAAAATAAAATCAAGCTTACTTAGCCTTTGCATTTTGCATTTGACAGAAAAAAAAATAATGAGATGCACTTCTGCATTCTGACTAATTTTATAAGTGGGTTTTTTTCAGAGGTTACTTAAAGGAAACGTGAATAAAATTAAACAATATAATTTCCCTAATAGGCTTTCCATTCAAATCTACTGCTATAAACCGTAGAAAATACTTTATGAAACATACTAGATTTATATGTTAAGCTTTGGCTTTGCCTGTCTGCATAGAGCACCAGGACAAGTACAGAAATGAAAAATGTAATTTGATCCTCAAAGTGTAGGGGGGGTTGTCAATCATAAATGTGTTGAGCTGTAATAGAAAAAAAGAACTTGGTGGATTGTTCTGTTCTGGTCTCCATACATCCTGTCTGTTCTATTAGGAAACCAGGGAATTTTCCTAAGCTTTTAAAAATAGTTTACTTTCCACTCAGAAAGATAAAAAAAATAGAACTACAGGTATGCACTATAATCCATCTACAATGGCTATAGAGATTTCCTGAAATCAGTATTAGACCTAGAGCTTTCTCAATTTTTCATTTTTTTTCTATTATTCTCAATTAATAAATTTTAAAATATTTTAGTTATATTTTAAAATTATTTTAGTTATTCATGTTGTTGTTGTTTGGTCCTTGTTACTCCTCAAGGAGCATAGGGCTGCAACAACACTATGCCACTGAACCCGGTGGGATAGTGTTGTTGCAATTTCTGTAACAGATTTTGTTTTTTACATGATTGGGTTATTAGCCCAAAACAAAACCCCCAACCTGGAGGGCCAGGGTGCAACATTTTAGTCTGGCCCGACAAGGCACGCAAGCCACCACACCATGACAAGGTAAGTTGCACCAACTAGTGGTGGAGTTATTCATGTAATTAAGAAATTTAGTATTTTAAAGAATAAACAGCAGCATAAGTGGTATTTCTATATAATTCTAAATTATGCATATCTTTAAATACTGCATTTTAGTATTTTTCATTATCTCTCTTCATTAACTGTAATGTACATCCTGAGACCAGTAGGAAAGTTTCTGGAGGATGTAATTTGGCTATACATCTAGAAGTAATTTGCTTTATTTTCACATACATAATGCAAGTAATGAATAGGAAAAAAAAAAATCCTTTTTTGAAGACTCTTCACAAGTAGGTCCATCAATAATGTAATCCACTTGACAATACAGACAAGGTCATGAATGATGTATTTAATTTAGTCTCACTAACAGGTTGATGCTCTTGTAGGTCCAGAATGACCCAAACAACAGGGCTCTGAGGGCACCACCTGGCCTTACTGACCTTGTCCAGCCCTCTCGGGTCTTCCCCACTCCTGCTTATGGCCCCAGACCCCATTTCAGCCCAGCCTGAGACCGCCAGTCCCTTCCCCAGCCACATTGCAGGAGTGCCAGTCTCCAGCCCCTTCTCCTTTTGCCCCTGGCTGGTCCCAGGCCCTGGCTCATCACTTGCCATGCCTGGGGCTGTCGATGATGCTGTTACCAGCAGCCATCTCTGCCTGGTGTTGGTTTTATTTGTTAAAGCATATTGTTTATTTTATTTTATATTTCTAAGGCATATTATAAAAGGATCTTATCAGTTTAACATTTGTGCGGAGCGTACACAACTCACTTCTGTTTCAAACTGCATTGCTCCATATATCCTCCATGAAAAAAAGAAAAAGAAAAAAAAGAAAAAAAAAGAAAAAAAAGAAAAAAAGAAAAAAGGTACAAGTTGCAGCATTTAGAAAATGGGAGTCTACTACAGGAATGGAAAATTGAAAAAAAAAAATGCAAATAAGCCTGAATAATTGACAGCACAGTCATACAGTTTTATAAAACTAGAAGGGTGTCTTAGTTTCAGGGTGAACGAGTCAAACAAAAATAAGAGAGGATTGACAATTCAAGCCATACTTACTGAGAGCATCAGATACAGCTCTCAGTCTAAAGCAGTATTGTAAGCAGTTGAACCCAAGCTCTTAATAACACTGTAAAGCTGTAGCTAAGGCATATATATTATCCAAAAATACAGAAGCATGACAGTGTGAAATAAGTAGAAGATTAATATGATGTGAGGAACAGATACAATGAGACTCCAGTTGTAAACCTGGGTCTACGTCCAGAGAAACAATTCAGAAAGCACATTGAAACCTGGAAAAAGCTTTGAAAAGAACTACAAGAATGACTTTCACCTTTAGAAAACTCAATCTTTAGAAGCTCAGTGTGTGGAATTTATGCAAATAAAGACTATAACATGCCTACATCATGTGCTGCGAATATCTAGAGGAGGGAAAAAAGACATCAAAGAGGTCTAATCTCAATGTTTACCAGGGGTGAAAAGTGAAAACAAAAAAAACCCCAATTTTACCATTGAGAGTGTGCACCTTTATTTTAACAGTGACAACACTGTAGAATTCACCTGAAGTAGTGGTAAACATCAAGTCAAGAGTGGATATTTTTTCTCTTACTGCCTTAGAGAGCTTGTTGCAGAAGCTACAAGCTGAGGTTCTGTGGAACAAGTTTCAGAGGTGCAGGTCAGGTAGCTGAAAACAGCAGTTGCTTTCATACTACAAGGGGCAAGAGTTTATAAACCCTCTGTGGCTGATATTACAAGCAATTTAGGAAACAGAAGTTTACAGGTTTTTCTGAGAATTTGAGAGAAAAAAAAGGTTGTCAAAATACGAAAACAGTTTAATTCAACAAAAATATATAATCACTTTTGTAAATGCAAATTTATATATATTATTATTTAAGGGTATTGATATTTACTTAAGTTTGAGGTGTCTCTTCCCTGAATTGCCTGTGTAAAATGCGACAAATTTCATAACATAATTACATTGTTGATTAATTAAGTAGCTGCAAACCTAAAAGGATATACCACATTGTTCCTGATGTCCTGATGATTAAATATTAAACTTTAAATAAATAAATAAATAAGTATATCTGAACCAATTGCTCTATTTGTCTGCATTTAATGCAAGGCAAAATGATATAGTGTATTACAAAGACAACTATATAATGACACAAAAGTGTACAAAGTTCTATGGTGATTAATGAACAGGAAAAACCTGTTCAGTTCAGCTGCAATGGAAGGCCCAGAAAGGCAATTTTTTCTATTGTTTTTGAAATCCATATATAGAAGTGTTATTTCAAAAACAGCTGATTCAAAAAAAACTTCAGCAACTTCAATGTAGACCTTGTATTTCCCTCTGCTTATGTGATATGTTTTTGGTTTAGACTGAAACACTTGTTAGACACATTAGAAATACTAAGCTCATTAATATATCTTCAGTAAAACCTGGACTGTAAGCTAGATAAAAGAACAGAAAGCATAACTTATAAAGAAGCACTGAATTATATAATTGGGGTGTGTGTGTGTGTGTGTGTGTGTGTGTGTGTGTGTGTGTGTGTGTGTGTGTGTGTGTGTGTGTGTGTGTGTGTGTGTGTGTGTGTGTGTGTGTGTGTGTGTGTGTGTTTGTGGGGTTTTTGTTTGTTTGCTTGGGTTTTGTTTGGTTTCGTTGTTTTGTTTTTTGGGTTTTGGGTTTGGGGTTTTTTTTGGTGGGGGTTTGGTCTGGAAAATAGAAGGCTGTCCTGAGAGACATAATGTCTGGATACACAGAGAAGAGTGTTTAAAAAGTAATCCAAAGGAGTATTTAAAAATCTCTGATAAATGTGTGTTTAGTTTAGATTTTTTCTACAAAATAATTTAATAGTGAAAATATCAGTCATCATATGGAAACTGCAGATTAAGTTCTTTCTTTTGTGTCGCTAGACTATAGTCTATATCAGGCACCTTTTGCATGTATACTGTAATAACTATGTCATAGTATATTTAAAGAAGGGTTACCCCCAAGCAGTACAGAGAAATTGTTTGATTTTGCCATAAAAGTAGAAATATATTGGCTTAGAACAAGTTTAGGCACAATTCTGCAATTTAAGCATTAGAGCATTTACTGAGGGGTGTCATAACTTTGCAATCATGTTACAATGATTGCTTAATATTACATAGTGCATTAAACCAGATGAGTCAGTCACTCTTTCTTTCTGGACCAATGAATATTTAATTATGCTGTGCAAAGAGGAAAGAATTTTTGACAGGGAGGCTGGGAGGTGCACAATTCCTGAGAAATGACGTCTACTATTTCCTTTAAATGTATGTTCACTCTCAGAAGAGAATTGAATACAAACCTTCCGTAACTTGAGTTAATTCTCTAATCACATTGAACTATGTTAAGGGAAGTTTTGTAGCAAGAATATCAGACAAACTGTGCCTTACACGTGAATTAGGTGTGCTCTGGGAATGCACAACAGCTCCTACATCTACTAACAGGAGAGGGAATGTATCTAACCAACAAGTAGAGACAGGCCTTTTGCACAAGGGAAAGAGTCAAGATATTCAGCATTGAGCATGGGCATGACTCAAGTAACATGTAGCCTCACCAGTACTAGAATCCAGATAACAGGCATTTCAAATACTCTAAAGGTTATTTTGCAGCTAAAATTGAATTTTAAGGATCTAGATATTTGGTATATGAACTTACAGGTTCAACTAGATAGGATATAGGTCCATAAGTATCCTAGATTTTATCTTCTAATATGCATACTTGTTTCCTAAAATATAAAGTAACCCCTGAATCCTGAAACAGAAGGAAATACAAGGTACTCTCACAACGTTTTGTTTTGTTTTGTTTTGTAACATCTGAAGTTTTCTTGGATTCATCTCTTGCAGCTGACAGACTTCAAAGATTGCACAAATGGACAGAGTTGCAGAAACCACAACCTATACATTCACCGAGGTTTTACTATCCATAGTGAAGCTATTCAGGAAACATTTTTCTCAAAGTTTTCTTAGCCCCCTGAGAGTCTGTAAAATGTTAATATGAGATGTCTGAGCTAATTTGTCTTATGAGGCTGTGTCTTTTAAACCAAATAAGTTTTGATTTTACTGTTTGTGGAACTATTCAACAACACACATTTTGTTTTGTTTTGTTTTGTTTTGTTTTGTTTTGTTTTGTTTTTAGCTAGGAAACATAGTGACAAAAAATAATAAAATCAATATTTTACCATGCCAGTAAGAATGCTAGATTACACAGGGAGAGAGGGAGTGAGAGTGAAGATATATATTGTCTTATAAGGAGGGGGTGAAAGGTGAGTAAAGCACTCCAAAGATAGATATTACACATGAATCATGGAATCACAGGATGGCTGAGGTAGGAAGGGACCTCTGGAGGTCATCTGGACCCACTCTCCTGCTCAAGCAGGGACACCTAGAGCCAGACGTCCTGGACTATGTCCATTGCTTTTTCATATCTCCAAGAATGGAGACTCCACCTCTCTGGGCAACCTTTGCCAGTCCTTGGCCAATCTCACAGTAAAAAAACTGTTTCCTGATGTTCAGAGGTAACCTCCTGTATTTCAGTTTGTGCCCATTGCCTCTGGTCCTATCACTGGGCACCAGTGAAAAGAGCCTGGCTCCACTTACTTTGCACTCCTCATCAGGTGTTCAAACACATGGATAATATCCCCCTGTTCAGCCTCTTTTCTAGGCTGAACAGTCCCAGCTCTCTCAGGATTTCCTCATGTGTGAGATATTCTAGTCTCCCAACCGCTTTCATGTCCCTTTGCTGGACTCTCTCCAGTAGCTCCATATCTCTTGTACTGGGGAACCCAGAACTAGACACAGTAGTCCACACACAATATGTAGTTGTAATTTGTCTACTTTGTGTCTGTCCTCTGATTATTACTAAAGTTTTTCATTACATCTACAAGCAGTGAAAAGAGTGGAACCTTTACTAGTTAATAGTCAAACATAGCTGCATCCAGTGCAGTCCTCCAGGCTGCAGGATCACAAGAGCAAAGCCTTCCATCTGAGCCAGGCATTGACAGTCTATGCCATGTCCCTGCCAAGAGAAATGCAATGTCAATTGCCAAACAGCAATTTTGTGTTTCAGGAAGTTTAGTCATTGATCTTTTAGTATTGTTTTCCCTTGGTGTGCATTTTATTTTGTATTTGACTAATTAATGTAGCACTATAAAAGATAAAATAAAGCAAGTATTTTCTTATGTCATTCTCATACCCATCATCAGGTCATATACTATGTCCAGGGAAAATCTGTCATTTACAGAAAAGTTTTATTTAGTAGAGTTTCATAAAAAGGGTAATTATCTGAATGAATGGTTGAATGGTTGAAATATCACCCATGCTGCTTTTTGTCAGCATTCTTTTTGGACTATGAAAGTCTCAGAGACATAATATTAGCACCTACAATGTGTTGTTATATACTTATAAGTTCCCATTTAAGAAAAAGGAGAAAGCTTTATTCAACACTGTCATATACCTAGCTTTGCAAATACACAGAATTTGTTTCAATTGTATCCATATTAATATTTGTATATGTGAAGAATAGAGGATCTAGTACAAATCTCATCAAAATCATTCAGTCAAGGACTACAAGTCTGTTTGAAGGTATTTGTACCAAAACCAGAATGTAAATGCACAAAACTGATTCTCAGTTTCCATAAGATTTTCTCAAGAGGAGTCAAATAAGTTTGAAAAAAATCAGGTGGTGTAAAGCTTATGGCCACATTTCTGGTCTCTATCGCCATAAAATAGTGAAGGTTAATAGCTGACCAAAATACCTATTATTTTTACAGATTTTTTTTATGTTAACAAAAATCTGTTAGGATACAATATCATCTTAACTATACAGGCATAGTGAGTGATTTTCTTAATATTTTATATTATTAGCTTGAAGCATCACTGATTGAATTGAAAATGATTTAGCCAAAATTTATTGAGAAAGACATGAAAGTGGGGCTTATATAGCCCTTTATAATACTAAGAGAAACACAGACATTTATTCCTTTGAGAGATAATGCTGAACATTACTGATTGCTACTGTCAGAGGACAATCAACTTAATGGAAGATTCTAGTTGAAATAACAGATTGTAACATGACTTAAATATTTACAAAGGTTGATTACATTCTTACAACTGAATCATATTGCAGATATCACTGCTTAATCATGAAAAAGTACTTGTAAAAACAGCTGTTCAGGTCAGTCAGGTAAATAGATTGTACATAAGTTTCAAAAGTGACTACGTTCAAGCCTTTTTAAAACCATATTTTAGGAGGAGAATTTCTTCTTAATTAGTGCACAGAAAAGTAACAACATTGTGCACAGCTTCTATGAACTCATTCAATGTCTGATGAATGATCAAAGCATAAGTAGTACAATAACAAAATATCATACTTACATTTTCCAAGGGGACTACTTTCCGTGTTCATTCCATTAAATTGAGATAATATATGAAAGCTGTGTTTTTCAGTACAGTACTGAGGAAGAGTACAGATGAGAATTTATGACATTATTTGCAAAGTGCTAACCTAGTTATAATTTCTATATCTTATATATAGTAGAATCTGGTTTGGGTTAACTTTTCATCTGTGTATACCACATCCTTCTCACTTGTCCAAATAATTTGAATTCAAAGCTAGCATGGTATGCTACACCAGAATTCCAGGAATTATTAAAAAAAAAAAAAAAAAAGGAGAAGATTTAGTGGTTTGCTTTGCTCTGTTGTTATGCATGAGTGGAATATTTATATGTCACGTATATATTTAGCAATCACTGTCTTTGTAGTCTTTATTTCATTAATGTTTTTTTAAATGATTAGACTTCTCTCACATGCATACTCAGACTCAGTGGATATGAAAAGTAGCATTATTACACCATCATTTGGGATATCACAGTTAGAACACTATCCTGTATCAGTCTAAAGCAGGGGTGATTTTTCAACGTAAGAAACTTCCTTATTTTTCAGCTGTTTGTCAACACAATTGTCAAAAGAGTTATTTAAGATTTTTTTATATGCATTAATTAATAATGAAAACTATAATAATAATAATGCTACCATATTTTTAGATTTATTACAACAGTATCACAGATAGTTATTGTGTTGTGTGAACTGGCAAACATTCTTGAATTTAAACCTTAGAGTTTATGATATGGAACATATCTAAACTCCAGCTTGTTAGAGACTGTGAATTTTTGCAGCAGTAGCCTAAACGTTGAGGATCTCCCATCCAGGGTTCATAGTGAAACACAAGGTATTACTATAGATTAACTAACTATAGGTTAATTAACAGAATTAACTGAAGTGGCATATGTAGCCATTGACTAAATGAAGTCACTTCCACAAGTACTTTAAGAGTTGACAGAGCTCCTTGGGAACTGGGGCTTAACTTGCTTTTCAGCATCACCTTTTTTTTTTTTTTACTTCATTGTAAAATTTTAGCTTTATCTTTGATCTTAAGTTGAAGCTCTTTCCTTGGTCAGCTTGCACCTTAGTGATGGTCAAGGGGCACGTGTACTGTCATCTTCATCATTGGCACTAATAAAATGGTATTATTTATTAACTTGTTTATGGTTTATAAAATAAAAAAAAAAATTTAAAGAGAATTTCTACAGAAAGTTTGCAGCAGAGAATGAGTTTGTGAAATAGGACAAATAAATTCATAAAAATTCCACAGTGCAAAATCTCAAGTATAATGATAATGTTAAAACAATTTCAATAAAAAATAATCTTGATTAAAGTGAAAAACAACACAGTTACTTGCTATGAAAACAAGGTAGAAAGGAGGTCCTTCCACCATACAAAGTAGAGTAAAACAGAACTGGCAAATCAGGAGACAAGGAAAAAACTCTTTTCCTTAGAAAACTAAAGTAGTATTTTTGATAATACATCTGATAATTGTAACATAGATTCTGAATAAAATGTATGTTCCCCAATATTAAATATTGAAAATAAAAAAAAAAAAAGAAAGAGTCAAATTGATTTAGGACATTAATAAAAATATTTCTTCACTCCTGTATTCAGCAAAAATAATCCCACTGAAATTGACTGTGTAGGTTCATATAAAGCAATCCACAGCTATTTAAAATATGTAAAGCACTACCTAATTAATTTATATAGGGACACAGAGATATAGATGGCTTCAACACTCAAATTCCAAACATGATGAGATTTGGGCAGACTGTATATTTTTTTTATTTTTTTTTAATTTTTTTTTAAGTTTATCAAAGGTGAGAAAAGCTTTTTTTGGTCTTTCTAGGGTCACTTACGATGTTAAGGAAAAAAAGTATTGTGGGTTTTTTTACATTTTACCTCATAATTTTGAAAATATTTGTATGTTTTTTTTAGAAAGATAAAATAAATGCAATTGATTTTCATTCAGTCTCATATTTAAATTATTAAGCTATTCTTTCAAAAAAGCCTGTATAATTTAAAACTCACATTTATAAATTATATTCATTGTAATTTTTCTGAGAGACCTTAGAAGAAAATGGATAATTTCTATAGCTATTCACTGATTTGTTTTAGGTTTTCATTTCAAACTGACATATTTGTCATGTATCACTTATAAATATCTTTCTAGAAGATTAGATTAAGTCTAAATATGAAATCTGTAAAATCTATTAAGTTTATATATGAAATCTCTAAAATATTTTCTTTGATAATCTTGTAAAAAATGTCAAAATTAAATTTAGAAATATTCATTTCAAAGTACTGCTTAGATAAACATAGGGTAAAAAAGATATATATGCATCTGTATGAAAGAAATAGATCATCATCTACATAGATTAGATTCAATATCTACCTAAATTATAGGATTAAGAATGTAGGCTTAAAACCAGAATTATTGAATCAATTTGCAATATTTATTTCTTTATCTACGTATTCTGCTTGTTGCTATGTAAGCTTCAACACCAATGTTCTGTTTTGTTTTAGAACAGTGATTGTCACAAACAGGGATACCTTGTTAGAGATTATTTCCAGGAGAGAATAGTTTCATAGCATTTAATTTTACAGAATAAACTGAAACAGTAGATCAGACTAGATTAGTCCCTGCTCTGTTTCAGGAAAATAATAGAAACCTTAGTGACAGACAGCCAGAAAACTAGTGTGATGTTCTGTGGCTTATTAAAAACCTTCAAGTAGACAGCATTTCCCCTAAGACTGCCAGCATGTTGCAGAATTCAGGACTAAATCTTGATATTTGCATAGTTGTTTATATAAAAGAGACAACAGTGAACCTTGCTCTGTGAGTTTAGTACCTGGTATGACTTTGGGAAGGTATTGACAGGATTCAAAAAGAAGACTGGTTGCTCAAGCTTTGATCTCAAAATACTTTACATGGAGTAATCATTGGCTTCGATTTATACTCAATAGTTAGACTACTTTGTAGAAGGAAACAAATTTCATAATTTTCTCTAATACATTTTTTTCCCTTTTAGATATGTACCTTTTCATTAGACCAAACATTGAAAACATCTCTTAGATCCCAAATAAGCATCTTATCCACTGGGCTTTCAAGGTCTTAACCTCACCACTCTCCTACAGTTTATTTTATGCAAATAACAAAGGTTGTATTACTTCTCTTAATAAGACTTTGCTGGATTGGGTAACCTCTAATAGCCACTGAAATTTTAAAACAGCCTTTTTTGTTGTTGTTATCATCAGAGTTTCTAGGAAGGGTCCATGCCCATCTCTATTCCATTCTGAGTAACTAGATAAGTACCTCCACTTAGAGGTGCATCCACAGAAAGAACCCTAAATCTTGAGTGATTGGTACAACCAACTAATAGATAAAGGCAGTAAAAGCATCACTATGCCCAATTTCACACATGGGTTTGTGTGCAGGTTACAATTACTTCGGTTTTGTTCTCAGAATTGTTTCCAAACTTTATCTTGCAGGCAAGAAAGATGTAGGAACCACTTGAGAGTCATGGCAGAGCTTCAGCAAGGTACGTTACTGGACAACTTTGAAGTCTGAGTCATGTGAAGAAACAGATCTTTAGTGCCATAAGGAATAACACTGGAAAAACCTAGTTTATAGGGATGTTATTTAGAGGCAGAAGCTCTGATAGCTACAGTTTTCTTGTTTTGTGGAGAAAGCAATAGTTCCTATGAAGAGAAAGTGTGTTATGTGTTCCTTCTCAATTACAGAACATGTGACACAGAAAGTAATGCAAAGTATAAACATGATAATAAAGAATGCTTGCTTTCTCTATATATTATTGTAACATAACTTTAAAGCATTCACCAATGGTGATATTGAGCAAATACCAACTTCTACCCATCAGAAGAGCTACATTTATTCCTAGTTCTAAACCTGTCTTGAAAATGTGTCTTAAAATATTATACATTAAAAATTAAGTGCATTTGTATTAAAATTAATTATTTTTTTCTGAAAATGGATAAATACACATTACATTGCTAGATATGAGCATGAAAATATCATATACAATGTTTACATTGTATGTTAAAGCACACATAAATGTGTCTGAGCTCTGTGAGAACATTTCTACACATAAATGAGATGGGACCAAGGATACATATAATTCTTGTGAAGATAAATGACTTAGGAATGGCAAAAATAGATTTCTAACATGCTTCTGAACATTTTTTTTATTGGCTTATATTTGCTGGAACTAAAAATTAGTTTGTAACATAGTTATCTAAAGATTTCTGTTTTCCGTTTAAAGATTTCTGACTAAATCAAAGACTTGAAAGTAATACTTTGTTAAGTTTCATAATTCTGTTTTTTCTTCATTCCTTATTTCTTTCTTGCAGAGTAACTCTTTAATTTAATTTGCTTATGAAGAGGATAAGTAGTTATATTTTGCAAACTGTGCCATATCACATCAGATTTATATGACACACAGCTCCAAAAAGATAATTAGAAAGGAAAAATAGTGTGTGCATAATTCAGCTACAGAATGTTTTCATTAACTTTGTAATTCAGTCAGTCACCTGAAATGTTACTTATATATACTAGTGGTCATATGATTGCTATGCAATGACATAAGTAGTTGATAACGTCATGATGGTGTTGTGTATGAGTAATGGTTGCTGTATTTCCTATTTAGAAGCCTTGAACAGTACATTATTGGAAATTGTCTTTTAAATTGAAATTATACTAAGGAACATAACAAGTCTAAAAAATTGCCAGTTAGGCATTTCTTTATTAGTATAGAAAAAACATTCCAACTTGAGTTGCATTAAGTCATTAGTATGCTCATTAAATAACTCCATCATTAATATACAACAAAGAATTGCTGATTTACCTCATATGCACAAATGAGACCTGTTACGTTCTGGAATTAATTCTTCAGAGTCAAGTACTAAATCTGTAAATTTGAATTCATTACTTTACATACAGCACTGCTTTTGTTCTTTAGTTTACTCTACCTATAGGTCATAGCCTTAGGTAAAAGACACATACCTTGCAAGCCCTACCTGATTTCCAGAGAATTTTATCTTTTTTCTCCACAACTACTCAAGTTCAGCAGACCTAATAGTGATTGAAGCATACTTAAGAAAGGGAAGGAAACATCTTTGAATTTTCTCAGGCTAAAGAAAAAAAGCAAACAACAACTGGATCCAGGTTTTCTGCTTTTCCTGGTAGTTGCAAGGCTGCTCTGGCTCCATATCCCTAGGTCCAACCAGCAGTGATGCTGACCATGAGTTCTCAGTAAATAATGTGCACACTGGGAATAGTGTTTCCAGTAAATGTGTGCATGCACACACATGCGCACACATGTGCAAACCTACACATACACACAGAGCCATATGAATCAGCACAGATAGAGAGCACAGCCTTCACACAAACATTAACAGCATGGACAGCCTC
This sequence comes from Aramus guarauna, assembly GCA_013400195.1. NCBI lineage: Eukaryota > Metazoa > Chordata > Aves > Gruiformes > Aramidae > Aramus > Aramus guarauna. Next base: position 37,993 of record VXBL01007465.1, read on the forward strand.
ATATGGTTCCTTCCTTTCCAGCTGATCAGGATTGAAGTCTCATAGTATGATATGCTCAAATCCATAATATGGATTCTCCAGCTTTGGACATCTGGTCGTCCCAGTAGCTGCCTTTGGATCCCAGTGTCCCCAGTTGCTGGCACGAGGGACATTTGAACCTCTGAGGCTGCATCTCCACTCCAGCTGCTGTATGACCCCGTTCTTCTCATGCATATTCAAACACAAAAAAAGTCTCTCCAGGAGCTGCTCCAGACCTACAGTCTTCCCAGCCACTGACACTCAGGCTCACAGTTTCTCAGGTAGCGGCTCCATCCTACGGTATCTGCAGTATCTAACCTGCTGAGCCCTGGTCTCTACACCACTTTGCTTCCAGACCTATGGTCTCCCCTGTAGCTGGATCCCAAACCTCTTGTGCTACCTGCTAGCTCCTCCTGCTTGAAGTTTGTTTATGAATGACACACACGTACACACACACCGAGGCCTGAGGTAACCTAAGGAAAACTCCTGGCCTGTGGGTCCAGCTTTCTGGCAGGGTGGGTTCTCAGCCTTCCCACACAAGCACAGGGGACAGGAAACCCTTGCCCAGGAAAACCATCAGAAACAGAGTTTAATTGGAGGAGAAAGGAGAGGCTGCGCACTGGCTGGTGCAGGCATGGCCAGGCATGAGGCTTGTCCAGATCTTTGTGCTTATGGTGAATACCCTTTAAATGCATAACCTGAGAGCAGTGACTGAATGCAGTATCTGAATCACAGTTCTAGACTTAAGCACCTCAAAATTACTTTTTTTTTTTCTTATTTTGGCACCTGTCTGGGGTGTCAGGGGTGACCGTGAGGGACATTGCCTGGCTTCCCATGAGTAGGGTTGGGTAATAAACCAAACGGGTTGCTGTCAGCAGCCGACAGGAGCACCACTAGCACCAGAGGTGTTGAGGAGATGGTGTCCTTTCCCAGGCCAGTGGTGGAGTACCCAGATGGAGAGATCCTGGAGTTGCTGTATCAATGCCAGTTTCAGTCCTGCAAGTGTCAACATCTGCCTACCATTGCCTAGCAAAGACCACAGACTGCTCAGCATATCAGAATGGGATCTTATCTACCTAATCTAAGCAGTCCATGTCAGCCAAATTGTTGGTGCCAAGGAAAACAGTCCTTCTACAGCAAGTGCCCAGGTTCCTTGTCAGTGGGAATGGGGCAGGGACACACCTTTGATGTCATCAAGGGAAGGCTCTTCTGCCTAAGCAAGATCCCAGTCACTGAATGCAGTTTAGTATTCTAATGCACAGCAGGAAGGTAATGAGATGCTGTAGACTACACACTCATTTAAATAATATTTATGAATGAATGCTTTGCTACCAGTAGATGAAAAACTATTCTTTTCCTACATTTTATAGACCTTAATCATATGTCTTTCCTTTGTGTATGTTTTTTTGTTAAATATCTCATTTACTTTGTATAAAATACCTTTCTGTTGTACATAATTTACTATGCTCTTAAAGCTTGGGAGAATGCGTCTACTCTGAATAAATATATTTGCTAAAATACCATAACTGTTCCAAGCACTGTAGTGGGTTTAGTAATCAGTAAATCAGGAGAAATGAAATTGCAAAAATAAATGCAGTCCAGGGTAGTTTTTACAGGAAAATTATAGAATCAGTAATGAATGTTTGCAGAATGTCATGGAAAGTATGTTAGACAGTAATTGCAGGTCTTAAAATGTACAGTATGGGTCATGATGAAAAAGAGTTTGAATCTGTAGGAACACATCTACCAACATAATGAAAAAAAACACGTTAGCGTTTACATCATGCCATTTGTGACTGGACAGTAAATTCCATGTAATATCATTTTAAAATATCTGGTGGGTTTTTGATCAGTCATAGAATTTGAAACTGTGTAATTGGAGTGAGAACACAGGTCTAGATACACAATGGGACATCACTATCCCGTTGTGTGATCATATTCAGGAAAGTCAGCTTAATACAGATGTCAGACAGCAGAACAAGAGTAATAAGCTGGTTTGTATTCTAGGAAACAAAAAGAAAATACCACAAATAACATTTTCTGTAATATAAAAAATATTGCAAGTGTAACCTACAGCTAATAAAATAATAGAAAGGAATTAAAGAAAAACATCTCATTTCATTTTCCGTATTCAAATGTGTGAATTGCCTCTATGAGATGAAGAATATGCTAATTCCTTTAAATAAGTGGTAGCAGAGAAAGCAAATGCAAAAGAAGTATGAAAAAAATTTCTGCTGTTGGTAACAGAGGTGTAAATGTGCAAACCTTCACTGAAATCAAATGTACTGTAGAGGCTTTTGTAAGCAGTCTAAAGACAGAATGCACATGAAAACTCTGCAAAACCAGTAAGCTTTACTTTCAGACTTAAAGGGGTTTAAACCTCATGGGAAATTGAAGATTTGAATCATTAAGATCAAAGAGTTGGAAAACAGTGGTTTTCCTTTTCAAAATACTAAACAAAACCACCCTGAAGTATTACATTTTTTTTCTCTCTTTGTCTTTCCCCTCACTGATGTTCTTTTTACATCTTCTAAGTGCAATATAGACATCTTTTAATGAAATGTCAATACTTCCTTATTCAATGTAATAGTTAGCTCACAGCCAGCTTGGTCAAGCTGCATTGAAGAACACAGACAAGAGAGTCACATTAGATTTCAGCCACAGAATGAAGATAAATGGCTTGGTGCATTTGAGAAGGAAATTCCTGTGGGAAGTGAATGTGAGAAGCACTGGTGATAAGCATGACTATGGCATATGGTCAATGTAAAAAAAAAACAAAAAACAAAAAAGGAAAATAAATCTTCATGCTAGCTTTTAAGCTAGCATATGTGTCCTTTTAAGGACACATAATATGGGCTGTGTGATATCAGACCAACTGGATATAAAGAATTCTAAGGAAGGTGAGTTGTGTAAAGCTATCCTTTTCAGACGAGACAAAAAATCGTAATGGTATACCTGTATATAAGTGAATATTAAATCAAGCACAATTGTACAACAGATATAACTGGGAAAAAATCCACTATTGTTGTTTTTGTTTTTTTTTTATCCATGGACTTGCATAAAATGCTAATAATATAACAGACTCTGCAACAGCTGCCATGTGCAGAAACACAGGTTCTTTGTTAGAATCACAGAACATGCCTGTGTAATAGTTTCTTTATACCTGAATCTGTTGCAAATTATAGGATGAGAGTAGGAAAATAAACAGTGGATTTGCATTTCAGTTAGAATCTCCACAAAGTTTTGGTTTTGTTGTTTTGGTTTGTTGTGGGTTTTGGTTTTTTTTTTTTAAGAATATGCCTTGGACTTTAAGATCCTGTAAGGAAATGCTATGTAACACGAATTACAGTTGTTTGTATAAAACTACACTATGCAGCTCAACGTGCAAGATGTCAAAACCGTTGGAAACATTTTTTTGGAAGTTAATACTAATTTCTACCCATGACTCACGGACAGCCTCCTGTAATTTCTAAATTTTCTCTCTTTTATTAATAAAAGTGTTTTTCTTTTACATTAGTTTAACCCATGACAGAGGACATGCAGCACTGCTCAGCAAGTTCTTGTGCCTACACTACAACGAATTTACTATTTAAATGGATGATTTAAAATAAATTACTTGCTTAAATAAGGGTTGTATAAACAGGAGAACCTCCTTTTTCTTATATAGGAACAAATATCTTGAGTGCAGCTTTGTGAAAGTAGTGTAATGAATTTCAGAATGGTTTTCCTTAAGTGCAATTTTAATTAAGTACATGCAAACATATATCTACAGCATGTCTTGCACAGTATCACAGACAATATTGTTTCATAGGATAGGTAACTTCATGTATGTTGTAGGGTTCTTTCCCTCATTCAGTCTTTCATTGTTTTTGAATTCCACTTTTTCTTTTTTTTTTACCACTTAT
>VXBL01007465.1:41935-68845 GCA_013400195.1 Aramus guarauna
TTTTTTTTTTCCACTTATTTTTAAAACCCCCCCCCCCCCGATTGAATTATATCATCTGGAAAGATCTGTCAGATAATCTTACAGCTATTACTTTTCCTGATATATGCAAGGTTCTGCAAATGGAAAGTGTTGGCACAGCTTCTAGAATAGTTATTGAAGGTCACAGTTCACAAACTATGTCATTGCCAGAAAAAGATTTGGATTTGATTTGGATTCTAAAAGAAATATTTTGAAAACTGCTTAGAAGAGATGAACCTCACAAAGCTCTACATCATGTGACTGACCAATTTTATTATAGATACATGTGTATCTTTTCATATCTATGAAACTGTACCCACTTTTTTCCCTCTTATTATTTTTTCTCACTTTATTATTTTTTTTTATTTCTGACCAATATTTTTATTATCCGTTTTCTCTTCTAAAACACTCAGCAGAAAAAAGTAAAACAGAATGCACCTCAATCTGGGGGGAGGTGTACAGGAATATTCTTAAAACCAGAAATATTTTCTGCTATGTAAACTATTTGGCAAAATCTATTAATAGAAAATTTATGACTCCAGTGACTTTTATCAGCCAAAGAAGGTGATGTAACATCATTCGTCTGGGGAAAAAGATGAAACTTGACCTTCATTCTAATCAGCTGTGCTTTTGCTGCCTTTATTCCACTCATGTTCCTCTGCAATATTTTCCCCCCTTCTGACCATTTGCCATGACATTTCTGTGTGTGACTGTAAGTTTTCCTGGATAAAGAAAAATGTCTTAAAATCTTAACTCTGATCTGTGTTTGGTTAAGTATCTAAGATAGAATCACACTCCACTAGAGCTAGATTTTTACCACTTGATATGTTCTGTTGTAAATTTTTTTTCTACATCCCAGCATTTGCAATGCAGAGACTGACATCTGAAATTTCATTTTTCCATACTCTTAATTCCATACTCTGACATTCATCTTAAGCTACTATTAAGTTGCAGCATACTTGTCTGAAATTTGGCAGTAAAATGGTGCACGAAGCTCAACAACTGACCAAATATTTCCAGTTTGCTGATATTCCTATTACTGTTTGGCAGCATATCTGGCAGATTAATAACTGCAGTTAAGCATGACAGCGTTACTTCTGTAATCTGCAGCTGACATACTGTATCAAAGAACTGATATTTTCTTTAATCATTGGAAGCGTCCAGAGAATACAACTGTTACTTTACTTTTCAAACTTGCTTTCTACCATATGTCATCCACTCCAATTTTGAGTTGGTTCAGAACTGGAAGTGGACATCGCAACAGAAATCTTACTTATCATCTGCTTGAGATCTCCACTTTAAAAAAAACAAAAGCTACTGCTTATCATCAGTGTATAATCAGATCAATTTCTCAAATGTTATTGCCATATAAAAATTAAAACTTCTTGCCTCTGACAATAATGGAGGAAGTCACCGTAGCTTGGAGAGAAGGGCATTTGCATTCTTACTATCAATGTCAGTATGAAATATATAAGTAGTTTGGGGCTAACCCTTGGTGTCTCTGCTGTGGCTTCCTATCATATAGGCAGAGATATTAAATTTGCACAGGAACAATATAAAGAGTAAATTGTGTCTAACCCTTAAAAAGCCCCAACCACCTGTTCCTAGGCATAGTAAAGGAGAAAAATCTAATGTTAGGAATTTTAAGAAAATAAATAATAAAAAAAAAGTAAACATAGAATATCAAATTATTGTGTAAATTCTTTACGTGCTTAATTCTTTGAGAATGTGTTCATTTTTGATTATCCTATCTCAGAAAGGATCCAATAGAATTATAAAAATTGAAAATAAACCAATTTAAACGCGTGCAGCTACTTCATGTTTTCATAGCATATAAATCATTGTAAAAGAGTTTAGAAAAGTTCTTTTGAATGTGTTACTAAGAATATGTTGAAACCCCTATATTTAGGTTTCCTCACCTTTTGCAATTGAAATACTCTTCTGTGGACTTTTACAAGAAACCGCACAATAGCATTGTTTGTATCAGTCTTCGAGTTTCAGCTGAGGGAATGGTAGTGGAAAACAAGTATTTTATTTGGCCTACAAAATTCCATTACCTTTTTCCCTATGATACAACCTGTCACCATTTTATAAATTTGACTTTTGCTCTTGGGGAAATTTTGGCAGGATGACAATGTGAACTATCTAAAAAGAGGCTCATGCTACTGCCAAAGTATAGACAGACACATCTGCTGCACCCCCCTGAAATACCTGGCTGCTGTTAGGAATGATGAAAGAATTGAACTTGTTCTTCAGCTGCAGATCACTTAACAGAGACCTGAATGACATATAACATGGAAGAGTAACTTCATGTTTTTCTTCTGCAAGGTAGTGAGAGATCATCTCCTAAGAGGTACAATGGTATCTAGTAGTCCAAATGTACAGGAATATTTTCCTCTTTGTATTTAGTATACAGGTGAAGACATAGCTGCCATAGGGGACTTAGTGTTCGAATTTTGACAATGTGGTGGAGGGCAATCTCCAGTGAGTCTTCACTTTAGAGGAAAAGAAAAACTAGCAAATTTCAAACACAAGAATAATAGAAAAATATTTTTAATATTATTTAATAAAAAATATTATTTCAACTTATTTAGGTTGAAAATTCAGAGTAAAGAAAAGGAAGAAAGATCTTTACATGATAACCTTTTAGGTTACAATACAGTCTCTCAAACACAAGGTGCCATATTCCTTTCCAAAAAGAACCCAGCCTTTCAGTATAAAGTACTGCCTATGCAGATAAATTAAAATTAAGATGATGTGGACAAATGAAGTTCTGAATTTTTCTTGTTTGTGTGCATTTTGTTTCCTGTATGCAATGATTTTGTATCTAAAACACTGGTGGGATGTCACCTTTGGGGTCATATCCAAGGAGATTTGCTCCCTGCTGTTATGATATAATACTGCAACATATATATCTCTCTGGTCATATTCTACCATCAGAAAGAAAGACATAATGAAAGACTGCCATTATATGTTTAACCAAATACAAAATCTATGCCAGTTATTATTCTATGATATATGATATGTATCCATTAGAATCTCTGTTAATCACATGTCACTTAAAAATACTTGTTCAAAGAGTTGTAAGACAAATATGACTTCTCTGAAAATGCATTTAACATATTTTAATAATGAATTTTAACTTTCTGTAATTAATTATCAAAGTGAAAACCTGTTTAGTTTCAAATTGCTGAACAGTCAAAATGTTTTATTTGGGAAGAGTAATTAAGAAAAATGCCACTGATTAACTCAGTTTTAGGAAAATTAATTATGAAGTTTAAATTCTTATGGGAATACATGAATTTAAAATATATTGTCAAAGTAACGAAAAATGGAAAATTACACCATGATATGTTAGAAATATTAGGGGGTTTAATAATATATGGAACAAACATTGAAATAGATCTCATTTATTTTTTCTAGATGAATTTTAAATTATTATGGAAAAATACTCAATAATTTATTTTAAGCCATTATCTGAAATTCTAATATTCCCATCCATATGTTAGGCTGAGATCTAGTGGGAAAAGTATGTTGCTGGAGTCAATAAAAAGACTGACTGAGCGAACCATTTCCCTCTATATTATGATGTTGTTTCTGCATCCATAAAACAGCATAATATTATCTACCTTGTTCTGCAGAGTCCTGAGAGACTGGTAGATGAAATGTCTAGAGCACACTTCGTAGACATTGCAATCATTTCTGATAATGTCTTTATCCAAAGGTGTCAGGTGAAAATGAGATCTGGCTTACAAAGTGTACAGTCAAAATTACCTACCTGCTAATAATAACAACACATAACAACTAACCATAGTCTTTAATACAGTTGTTTGTTTGTTTGTTTGTTTGTTTGTTTGTTTGTTTGTTTTTAATATCTAACAGAATTTTATAAATATATAGATATATGTGTATATATCTATTTATACAGAGTCACAGATTCACAGGATGGTAGGGCTCGGAAGGGACCTCTGGAGATCATCTAGTCCAACCCCCCCGCTAAAGCAGGATCACCTGAAGCAGGTTGCACAGGATCACGTCCAGGTGGGTTTTGAATATCTCCAGAGAAGGAGACTCCACAGCCTCTCTGGGCAGCCTGTTCCAGTGCTTGGTCACCCTCACAGTGAAGAATTTTTTCCTCGTGTTCAGATGAAAGTTCCTGTGTTCCAGTTTGTGCTCATTGCCCCTTGTCCTGTCACTGGGCACCACTGAAATGAGTCTCGCCCCATCCTCTTGATGCTCTCCTTTTAGTTATTTATAAGCATTGATGAGATCCCCTCTCAGTCTTCTCTTCTCCAGGCTAAACAGACCCAGCTCTCTCAGCCTTTCCTCATATGAGATATGCTCCAGTCCCCTCATCATCTTTGTAGCCCTCTAATGGACTCTCTCCAGTAGTTCCCTGTCTTTCTTGATCTGGGGAGCCCAGAACTGGACACAATATTCAAGGTGTGGCTTCAGCAGGGCAGAGTAGAGGCGGAGGAAAACATCCCTTGACCTGCTGGCCGCACTCTTCTTAATGCACCCCAGGATACCATTGGCCTTTTTCGCCACATGGACACATTGCTGGCTCAGGGATAACTTGTTGTCCACCAGGACTCCCAGGTCCTTCTCTGCAGCATTGCTTCCCAGCAGGTCAACCCCTAACCTGTACTGGTGTAGGGTCCTAGGTGCAGGATCCTATACTTGCCCTTCTTGAGTTACATTTGGTTCTTCTCTGTCGAAATCTCTAGCCTGTCCAGGTCTTGCTCAATGGCAACACAGTTTCTGGTGTGTCAGCCATTTCTCCCAGTTTTTTATCATCAGCAAATTTGCTGAGGGTACACTCTGTCCCCTCATCCAGGTCAGTGATTAATATGTTGAATAGGACCAGACCCAGAACTGACCCTTGGGGCACATCACTTGCTACAGGCCTCTAACTAGACTCTGCACCACTTATCACGACCCTCTGGACCCTGCCCTTCAGCCAGTTGTCAACCCACCTCACTGTCCACTCATTCAGCCCACACTTCCTAGGTTTGCCTATGAGGATGTCATGAGAGGCAGTATCAAAAGCCTTGCTGAAGTCAAGGCAGACAACATCCACTGTACTCCCCTCATCCACCCAGCTTCTCATGCCATCATAGAAGGCTATCAGATTTGTCAGGCATGATTTCCCCTTGGTGAATTCATGTTGACCACACCCGATAAACACCTTCTCCTTCGCAGGCTTAGAGCTGACCCCCAGAATTAGCTGTTCCATCACTTTTTCAGGGATGGAGGTGAGGCTGACTGGCCTGTAGTTTTCCAGGTCCTCCTGCTTGCCCTTTTTTAGAAGACCAGAGTGACATTGGCTTTCCTCCAGTCCTCAGGCACCTCTCCTGTTCTCCATGACCTTTCAAAGATGATTGATTGTGGCCTAGCAATAACATCTGCCAGCTCCCTGAGCGTTCGTGGGTGCATCCCATCAGGGCCCATAGATTTGTAGATATTCAGTTTGCCTAGATGTTCTCTAATCCGATTCTCCTCAACCAAGGGAAGGTCTTCCTGTCTCCAGACTTTCTTACCTCCAGGGTCTGGGATTCCTGAGGGCCAGCTTTAGCAGTAAAGACTGAAGCAAAGAAGGCATTCAGTAACTCTGCCTTCTCTGTATCCTCCATCACCAAGACACCCACCTCATCCAGCAACAGGCCCACATTTTCCCTAGTCTTCCTTTTGCTGCTGATGTACTTGAAAAAGCCCTTCTTGTTCTCCTTGACATCCCTTGCCAGATTTATCTCCAAGTGGAAAAAAAATTTCCTTGTTCCACTCCTACATACTCTTACTACATTCCTGTATTTCTCTCAAGTGGCCCCTCCCTTTTTCCACATTTGGTAAACTTCCTTCTTCCCTTTGAGTTTTTCCAGCAGCTCCTTGCTCATCCATGCAGGTCTCCTGCTCCCTTTGCTTGATTTCCTAGTCTTAGGGATGGACCAATCTTGAGCTTGGAGGAAGTGGTGCTTGAATATTGAGCAGCTCTCTTGGGCCCCCCACCTTCTAGAGCCCTAACCCATGGGATTCCCCCAAGCAAGTCTTTGTAGAGGCCAGAGTTAACTCTCCTGAAGTCCAGGGTTGTAATCCTGCTTATTGCCCTGCTCCTTCCATGCAGGATTCTGAACTCCACCATCTCATGGTCACTGCAGCCAAGGCTGCCCCCAACTGTTATATCCCCAACCAATCCTTCTTTGCTTATTAGTAAAAGGTCCAGCAGCACCCCTCTTCTTGTGGGCTCCTCCACCACCTGTGTCAAAAAGTTATCATCAATGCTCTGCAGGAACCTCTTGGACTGTCTGTCGTACTCTCATATATGTATTAAATACATAGTTATAATCTGCATTTTACCAATACGGTCAGAATACTGACATGCAGAAAGGAAGGAACAAATTTCCTTTACAAAGTCCTTTACAATTTTCATTTCACTGACTTTTGCTTGAATAAAATTCACTTCAAATAGATATTCTATTGCTGTTATGTTTCAGTCTGTACTGGTCCTGGCTGAGATAGAGTTAATTTTCTTCATGGTAGCTAGTATGGGGCTGTGTTTTGGATTTGTGCTGGAAACAGCATTGCTAACACAGGGATGTTTTCATTACTGCTGAGCAGTGCTCACGCAGAGCCAAGGCCTTTGCTGCTTCTCACACCACCCCACCAGCGAGGAGGCTGGCGGTGCACAAGAGTTGGGAGAGGACACAGCTGGGACAGCTGACCCCAACTGACCAAAGGGATATCTCTTACCATATGATGTCATACTCACTAAATAAATCTGGGGAAAGAATAAGGAAGAGCAGGATGTTTGGAGTGATGTCATTTGTCTTCCCAAGTAACTGTGCTGGGAGTGAGTGAGCAGCTGTCTCATGCTTAGTTGCCAGCTGGTATTAAACCAGGATGCAGTCACATCCTTTTCTGTGGTTGTGTATTCAATTAAAGAGTAAGCGTATGAAAAGAACCATGAAAGAAGATACGTGTCAGTAGATCCAAACTCAACAGTGGATCTAATTTTGTTTCTCCTATACATTATATTTCAAATGGCTTTTGTGTTTGGTGGTCTGTTTGGGGTTTTGTTTTGTTTTCAATTGATTTACCCAAGTGTTTACAGTAGTCATTGAAAATTTTCCTTGATCACTAAATAAATTCCCAAATCAATGAGAATGCTACTATGAGAATAATTCAAGTTGTGTTTATAGATTCTTTGAATATTTTCCATTTCTCTTAGATGCATATAAGAATCATTGTACACATTTTTGAAGTCTTTCCAAATTTCATATAAAGCAAGATCTATGAGAGAAATTCAGACAGATTTTCTTACATCACCACGGAAAGTGCAGACTCCAAGTTTCTCTGACATTCCCTTACATATTATTATCAGCTCTTTGCAGATTAGCCTACTTCCTTTGATCTTCAATGTCTTAACTAAGAATGTAGATCTTTCATCATACAAACTGTACTTGTAGCCTCTGATTTACAGTTATGTAATAAATGTAATTGAACACAAGCAAAATATGTTTAGTTTCTTTGCGTTTCTAATCAGTCAGCTTCTCGTTTTATTCATTTAAACCACAAATAATTTTGATTTCCATAACTCCAAGAAAGCAGTTTTAAAGTAATTTATACAAGGTACTCTGCATGTCCAGTATTTAGTGAATTCAGTAGGAATAACAAAATACAGCTATCTCTAGTTGAAGTTTCTTGTCATACAACTATGCTGCAACATACACTTCAGAATCTGTAACATACTGCAGCTATATAATTGTTTTAGCTTTCTATACCTGTTTTTTATGAATCCCATTGACATTTTTCCAAAACAGAGACATAAAGATATGACTATTCTTTCCACTATGTGTTTCTCATTGGCATTGAAAATTGTTCCTGTCCAAGCAGATCATGAACTAAATTTTAGATATTGTAAGAGGATATTTTCAGATAGAAAATTGTTATGTCAGGGACTGCTTTTCTAATTAGAAGCATTAGTTACAAAAAATCTCCAGAACTTTGGGCTGAGGATATCTCCTGGTTGTAGCCTTTTCCTCCATTGTCCTGTATATGTGACAGTCTGCCTGTCTGTTTCCAATATTACTATATTGCAAATGCATATATTTTTATTTAACTAGATGAATCAAGCTATATTCAAAATATGTACACAATTTTTTTTTGTTGATGTTTTGCTTTGGGTTTTTTGTTTCAAATTTTTCCAGGAAATTTTTGATATATATATATATATATAATTACATAAAAATACTTTTTTTTAGTATGTTTATATATATATATAAATGTATAAATGTAATATTCAGTTACAGATTGTGAAAATTTTCATTCAGATTGAACTGAAATATTTTCTGCTTGCATTGTTTTATTGGAGATAAATTTAGGCAATTCCATTTCTTCTCATTAAATTCTTTCATTCTGTAGATGTATTAATGAATGTTTTGATTTTCCATTTGGTTTTACATTGTTCAATATTTAAATTTTAAAATATTACCAAAAAGAATTGTGGGCCTCTGAATTAATTTTTGGAACATGTATTTGCCAAAATAATAATATCAAGTTCATTTAGCTTTATTTACCTTCTGTATTTCTTAATTCTACTGCTCACTTGTAAATTTCCAGTACAGTGTCTACTTTTTATATTAGTGACAATTTATTAATGATCAAAATCTCTTTGGTCCACAAAATTAAGCTGGCATTGTGTTCTCTGTCTAGAATTTAGTCTGACAAATGATTACAGGGCAAAAAGGCTAGTCCCATTTAAAAAAACAAACAAATAAACAAACAAAAATCCCCCTCAGAGATATGTTGGAAAGAAGATTGATTTGAGTAATATTTTCTCCAGATTTCTTCATCATTTTAGATAGGAAACTGTGAACTGGCCAGCAGCTTTTCAAAGGATTGTCAGAAGCCATATTTTAAAGTGACAAGTCTAATTTGTAAACAAACCCTCAGGGTTCTCCTTGTCATTCCTATATTTTGAGCTCAGCGTACCATAGAGATTCCCTGTAATCAAATATTCCTCAACAGATTCTCCATTGTACTGAAACTTATTCTCAGAAATAGGATGAACACTTGAGGAGAACTGCAGAGGCTGCCTTGACTAAATGAAGTGTTGAAGTGGAAGCAGGTGTAAAAGGAAGTAATTTTCATGAAGGTTTCAACTTGGATAGATATTTGAACCATTCAGTATTGCTAATCTTGAAGATTTCTAGAGTACGTAACCTCTGAGCTAGGCCTACTGTATTATCAGGATTTGCCTTGTATTTACCTCATTGATATTGGAAATATTATTCACTTGACATACTTGAAGATGTGAAGGCTGCTGCCCCTCTTAAAATAACTTTTTCTGCTGTAGACATAAAGTATTTTTTTTTATGTTCAGAATATCATATACCCATCATATTTGGAAATGCTTTAAACATAATTCCTAGCTGGTGGTCTTACCACCTTGACTCAATTCCTACCTCTTAGGGAAAAGAAAAATAAGAATAAAAGAATAACAATAAAAATAATATTTAGGCAATATTGAGTTATCCCAAAAATTCTGACTAAAATGTTTACATTCCAGTAATTTTGAAAGTTTAAAAATCACATTTCTCCTGGAGTTTTTTTTCTTTTTCTTCTCTTTTACCTTTAAAGTCATAAACTAAAAGTCATTGGTTCTATATTGCATAAACTAATATTCTTAATTTGAATTTTGCTATAAAGCACAATTTTTCATTTTTTGAGATTGAAGGTTATGATTACTTCTAACTATCCTCCTTATGTGAAATCTAGACATGTCAGGAGAATGGGTTCTCCATTTCTCATCTAACCCATCAGGTCTTAAAATCCTTCCTGTGTGCTATCCCTTTAGCAAAAGATTTATACCTTTTAGCTACTAGTAGTTCTTTCTGCAGAAATGGATCTTCTACTCATTCTATTTTCCTGTAGAAATAGCCCATAGGTTTGGGATGAAAAACTCTCTTGAAAGGAGAAAAGCATTATTTTAAGACCCTTCAGGCTCAGAGCACTCTGGTCACAGTGGTTTTTAACCACTGTGTAATTCCATAAAGTATGGTTACCATCTCCTCCAGAAATAAATTAAAAAAGAAACAAACAAAACAAACCAACTTTTGATGCTCAGTTGTTGGGCACATTTCTTCTGGGACTTTAAGTGGACTTAACATTGGTCTGTATAAATTTTTGATCCTAATTCAGCTTACATGGAAGCTATGCTGGAAGCAGCAATGTCTGATTTGGATACATCATCTTTGAAACTGCAGTTTAATTACAAATTGTTTCTAGAAAAATTCTGTAGCTTGTTTGTTAACTTATTTCTCCAGACTTGTCTCTCTTATTTCTGTGTTATTCCTCTCTTTCAATCTCTACTGTCTCTCCAGACTTTGAAGCAGAAGTAATCTATCCTTGTCTGTGTTAGTTTCTTAATCCCTGGCCTGAGTAATTGTCCCCACTTATTACATACCTAATCTAGACTTATTTCAAAGGTTTAATACAACCATTGAGAGGTATTGTGCATCAGTAATTGCTGATTGTCAGAAAATATTAATGTGAAACACTGGAACATCAACCGAGTTAAGCATCTCAATATAAGGTAGTCACTGAGGGTCTTTATTTTTGTTGTTGCTGTTACTGTTTGTAATCATTTTCTGTAGTCAGGCACCCGATGTTTACTATGTCTACATTTAAGGATCTAATCATAGACTTCATGTCATGATCTTTCACAATTGGTGTGTTCTTTAGATGTTAGCTCACAAGAAGCTTATCCTAGAAAGACAGTTTGCAAAACACACTCTAACTAAACTACTTTATTATAATTTGCAATTAAAATGAGAAGATTTTTGAGCAATAGTCAAATGTGCATTGTAAATAGTGTCTTTGCAATTTTTCCAATAATAATGAGCACATGGATAAAATAAAAACATATTTTTCTGGTAGGAATTCCAACCTATTTATGTATGATATATTCAAAATTTTATCATTTTGTATTTTATTTAATAGGATTTACTAGCATTTATTTTATAACACTTATTAAAGAGTATTTACTACAATGGTTGGAGATAACAAGAGAGTTGAAAAACTTTATCATTTCCCAAGGTATTTGCCAAAGTTTTTACAGAATCTAATGTAAATCATTGCCTTACAACTGGAAAGTCATTGCCATCTCCAGACTGACTCTTTTTTTATTTTTAGTTTTGAAATTAATAATGTTGTATGTTTATGTTAAAGATTTGTGGAGGTTTTCTTCTTAGGAATATTGGGATCCTGTTCATGTTTACATATTTAAAATGAAATTATAGTAATGCTTACTACAAACATGGAGACTGGGTTGTAGACTAGCTTTTTCTTATTTGTGCAAATATAGAATATTTTCTAGGCTATGTCTGGAGTCTAGCTTGATCTGCAACAGGTCAGATTGTGTTGATGCATGGGCTTATGTCTTGAGGGCAAAGCAGCAAACTGCACTACTTATAGTCAGTTCATTTTAGCAGATCTGAATCCAATACTAATATAGTTAAAAATTCACAAATTTGTCTCTTGGTTTTAAGTATACCTCTTAATTACAAAATTAGATAGGTTCTTTCCAATGTAGGAAAAGATGCTAATTTTTCCTGACATAGAGCTTGTAAACATCTGCAGTTGCAGGGTTCAAACTTCTATTTGACTGGATTTGTCTAGACATTTTAAAACATTTTAAGATATTTAAAATTTTCTTAAGATATTTTAAAACTTAATTAAGATGGTTAATAGTTTTTATTGGATATATAGTTGTGAATTCCATGCTATCAGAGCTGCATGAGGCAGCATACAGTATTTTCAGTAATGCTGAAAGACATACACGCAAGATCTATATCTTATAAATTGATAAGACTTATCTTTCCCTGCTTCTAAAACAAGTCAATGTTTTCACAGCAAAGAACTCAAACTTGAAGAAAAATCTTGTTCAACATCTGGGACAAATAAGTTTTCTCTTTGATATAGAATACCTATAGCATATACTTCACTCTTACAAAATGAAACAGAACAGAAAGGCAGAAACAAGTTCCTGTAGGCTAAATACAAGAGTAGAAATATTTATATTAAAATATTTTCAAAATGTTTTACAAAGTGCATCATATGTTGCTATTACTAATTATCTTAAAAGTAAAATTCAGGCTGTGTACAACTATTATTTTTACTAAAAGTTACTGTCAAATTCATACTGCAAGTTGATGATAGAATTCAGAACTGGGTTTGATCCATTGATAACACTAAACTGCTACAGTCCTAGTCACTAACAATCAAGAGATTATCTTATATTAATGTTTGTATTTTAAATAATTTAGAAATGGAAACAAACAAACAAACAAAACCAAAACCCAAATCAAACCAGAACAAAAACAAACAAACAAAAAAATGGTGTACTAAATGTTGAGCATATTTGTAACATGAAAAACATACCTGTCCTCTTTGTGATCCATCAGGGCGCAGTCTTCCTTTTTTCCTTTTAGATGTAACAGCTTTTCTCTGTAGCATTCTGAAATAAAATTCAGAGATTTTTTTTCCCCTTCTTGCAAATTTGTATAAGTAATCTAACAGTTCTTTCTTGTAAAGGAGTGTGAACAGTGAGTGAATACCCACAAGAAATGCTCTGAGTGGGGGTGGGGGATAATTTAATCTGAATAGCAGGAATAAATTGTATCAAGAGAAAAAGAATTTTCACCTTCTAAAAGTTTTGCATATATAACTGACTTCTGTGCCATTACAGTATGCTTAGCTGGTCTGGATACTCTATTGAGTCAGGGATCTATGGTATGTGGCAAAAGTCTGTTTTAGAGTTTTAGTTCTGATGAGTAGAACAAGCTTCTATTAAACCAGATATTTCCAATTAATTTATTTCATAGCCTATGAAAGTGAATTTCCTGTAGAATTGCTCTCTATCTTCTCCCACTGTCCACTTCTCCCAAACCACCTACATATGAGTTTCCTGTCTGGACAACTCATCTTCTTTACACTTTCCTTCTGTCACCTGCTGCCCCTTTCTCCCTTCTCTCTTTGCTGTTTACATGTTTTCTGCTTGGATGCAACATGAACGATGTGAAAATGTAGTGAGAATTACATAGTTTATTGTAATTTCAAATATAACATTGGTAAAAGAGATCATTTTAATCTTTTGAAAACTTTTCAAGAAGCTTTGCTGGATTTAACTTGCAATTACACAGCAGACAACATGATAATAAGCAAGCAAACAGATGCACAAAGCCTTTATTGCTGCATGCATCTACCTTGGCAAAATGAGCAACAACTCACATCCTTCAGTTACAGTTTCTATTGTAAAGATAAACATATTTTATAAGCACAAATCAGCAACTGTATAAAATGTATTTATTCCTGAGGTTTACAAAAGGTTACTTTCCGAGGTCTTGAATGATGTACTTCAACTGCATTATAATGATGTTTGTTTCAGCTAGACATTGCCTCCTTTCTCCATCCTATTAATTAGATCAAGTTCCTAGCAATATCCACTGAGGAAACAATCCTTTGAGATTAAAATTAGTTATGACATAGTGAGGAAACTATTTTTGAGGGATCAGCTTTCTAAATCTCAGAATTAAATGCAGTGTTTTCTGTTGTTTGGATATTTTTCTAAAAATAAACATGTCCTTAAACTCAGAAAATGTTCTTGGTCAATTATATTGACCATATTTATTAATGTTTTCAATTAGTTTTTTCTTCTTTATCATTTATCATTTATCATTTACGACATGGAGAATTAGAATCTCAGAGGAAAAAGATTGTGAAATTTATATTCTCTGGTACATTGTAGATAGTTTCCCATAGCAGTTATCTAACAAAAATTTCCTGAAGTACAGTGGAAAAAGAGGTTGCATTTAACTTTGATATTCACACTTAATTTTAATCTTCAATGTCCTGCTCTTATAACCATGTAATAGAAATTTACTCTGACCTTCTGACTGAGAAGAAAACTTACCTAACATATCTTACCCATGAGGTCCTCATGATCATATGACATATTACTCTATTTATGTTAACAATCCTCTAAAAACATTTGCATCTTGAAGAACATGGTTACTACAATGGATGATTAGTTTTGATACTGATTAACCAAGAGCTGCATAATCAGTACCTGACCTTCAGATAGTCACCTGCTCAGAATTTGTGTGTTTCTTTCATGGTATATGGGCACAGACAGCAGCCAAATGAAGGAATCCACAGAAAGAAGTTAAAAGAAAAGGAAATATAATAAACAAATATAAATAATGTACATTCAAATCCTGCATCCAGGTAATTTATAAAAACACAAAAGAGCCCTAAAATTGAGCCCTGGAGAAAACCACATGTGACTGGCCACCAACCTGGTGTAACCCCCATTTCCTGTAACTGTTTGAGCCTGACACATCAGCCAATTGTTCACACATTGTATTGTGGACTTATCTAGCTGTATGCTGGACATTTTGTCAGGGATACTGTGAGAGACAGTATCAATAGATTTGTTAAAATCCAAAAAAACCCGCTTCTACTGGCTTCCCTCAATGAACTAGATGGGTGGCCTGGCATAAAAGGAAATTAAGCACATCTTTCCCCTCAGGAACCTGTGCTGGGTATGATCAACGACTGTATTGTCTCTCAAGTGTTTTTCAGTAACTTCCAGAATAACCTTCTCCATAATTTTATCAGGTACTGAAGTGAGACTGACTGGCCTGTAATTACTAGGGTTTTCCTTCTTACCCTTCTTGAAAACTGGGACAACATTTGCCAGCTTCCAGTCACCCGGGACCTCTCCAGATTCCCATGTCCATTGAAAAATAACAGAGAGAGGTCCCATGATAACATCAACCAGCTCTTTCTTACCCTGGGATGAATCCCATCAGGCCCCATAGTCTTATGTGCATCCAGCTGGAGCAGCAAGTCTAGAACAAGTTCAGGGTCAGCTGGGAGTTTAGCATCCCCCCAGTCACAGTCTTCCAACACAGGGCTCTGGGGGTCCCAGGGCCCATCATTGGTATTAAAGACAGTAGTAAAGAAGGCATTAAACACCTCTGCTTTATCTATGTCCAAGATTAAGGCAAGTCAAAATCATTGTTGAGGAACTGTGGTTAAAATCACCATCTGGAATCTTTGCAAAGACACTGTTCCAGTCAGCCATGTTACACAGAACAAGTAAGCTTGATACCTTGCATGTTGACAATTGGCAAGCACTTCATTGACAGAACAGTTCACCACCACTTTCTACAATTCAGAAATTAAGTTGGGAAATTTGAAAATAATAAGGAAAATTCTTAGCTCATAATGGAGTATAAGTATCTTTGAGTACTGCACAAAACCTGCCTGTTCATGGCTTGGACTAGCGTACTCTTCGCTGGTTAAAAACTGGCTGGATGGCCAGGCCCAAGGGGTTGTGATGAATGGAGTTAAATCCAGTTGGCAGCTGGTCACAAGTGGTGTTCAGTTTTGGACCCCTCACTACAAGAAAGACATTGAGGTGCTGGGCCATGTCCAGAGAAGGGCAATGAAGCTGGTGAAGGATCTAGAGCACAAGTCTTATGAGGAGCGGCTGAGGGAACTGAGGTTGTTTAGCCTGGAGAAGAAGAAGCTGAGGGGAGACCTTATCACTCTCAACTACATGAAAGGAGGTTGTAGCCGGATGGGTGTCGGTCTCTTCTCCCAAGTAACGAGGGCTAGGACAAGAGGAAATGGCCTCAAGTTGCACCAGGGGAAGTTTAAATTGGATATTAGGAAAAAAATTCTTCACTGAAAGGGTTGTCAAGCATTGGAACAGGCTGCCCAGGGAAGTGGTGCAGTCATCATTCCTGGAGGTATTTAAAGATGTTTAGATGTGGCACTTAGGGATATGTTTTAGTGGTGGACTTGGCAGTGCTAGATTAATGGTTTGATTTGCTGATCTTAAAGGTCTTTTCCAACCTAAATGATTCTATGCTTCTATGATTCCGAAAAACAGAGGGAAAGTTCAGTAAAAAGGATGAAGTGTAGTCTCCATCTATAAAATCCTCTTATATACTTATATCCTCTTATTACTGTCAATAAATCAAGTTTGATATGAAAATTAGGTGTTTTTCAATTTTGTTTTGCTTTATACGTCATCTATGTTATTATGTTATTGGTTTTTTTTCATCCAAAATACTATTTTTTTTCATTTTCTCATAGATATAAATGTTCAGTTTTCACATCTGTTAGACATCTCTTAAAGCAACTTCATTTCTCTAAGTGGGCAGAAAATAAAACCACTGGAAATAAAATGTACAGATGTATTTTTATATTCAAATTTTATTGACAAATGGTAAGTTTTCAACTGCATATGGAATGTGTGCAGTATTACTATTTTCACTATGAAAGAATAACAAAA
This sequence comes from Aramus guarauna, assembly GCA_013400195.1. Lineage (NCBI taxonomy): Eukaryota > Metazoa > Chordata > Aves > Gruiformes > Aramidae > Aramus > Aramus guarauna. The sequence continues at coordinate 58,317 of VXBL01007465.1, forward strand.
TAAAAAATGCCTAAAATGTAAAACATGCAGCACTAGCACATTCAACAAACCAAGGTGTAACTTCACATGACAGACTCTGAGTACTGAAGACAAAGCTCTAGTTATATATCCCCAAATTCCAAAAAGTAAAGGGTAATGCCCAAGCATGTAAACATGTGTGACATCAGAGTCACAATTTCAGTGGCTTCTGGAAAAAATAATAATCCTACAATGTATTAAATAGACCAGAGGTAATATTTATGAGACAGTAACAGTATGTTTCATGTGACCTGAGAGAACAGTGTACTGTTCACAACAGTAAATTGCCCAGAATAATAGACCTTCTCTGTTTTATCTTTCTTCCATACAATATACAAAATATCTCTTATCTAAGCATCACTGTCAATCAAAAAGGGATATTCTAGAAACTTGAAAGGAATAACCCACCATCCACAACTTAAAGTCAGATATATAACATCTTCCATCACCACTTACTTACTCCACCACCCCAAAAGAATAACCTTCACCTTTGCTCTTCAGCTTTTGTAAGCAGTGTCCTGTCTGTGCTAAAATTCAGTCTGAGGACAGTGGATTAACTACTGTTAGCTGAGCAAGATGACTTTGCTTGCATATAACATTGTAGTGCTTTTTGTATGGTGGAAGACTAATTAAATTATAATAGAGTACAACTGCTATGGGCAAATTTCCTTGCACATTAGTATCTGAAATGCAAATTATGGTTATAACTGACAGCAGCATAACTACTCAAATATTGAAACTATTATCCCTCTAACACTGATTCAGAGTACATCATGGGATTTTTGTGGTTTTTGTTTTGGGGTTTGTTGTTTTGTTTTTGTTTTTATTTTCCCTGAAAAGATATTGCTTCTTCCATTGTTACACATGCTGCATGAATTCCTGGCACTAAAAGTAACGAGTGGTTTGTAATGTCAGTTAGATATGAGAGTCTACAAAGTCAAGTGGAATCCTGTGAACATGAATCTCATGATACCCTGGCAACACTTAGAAGTCCTGTCTCTCTTGAATCCTGACAGGAAGATTAATGATTAAAAGCTCAGTTTGGCATTCATTTATTACAAAGCTCTTATGCACGCAGACATACGAGCACATTTAACTTGCACCCATAAATGGCAAATTGTGCCTTTCTGTTTCAGCTTTCCAATTTGATTCTTAGCAAAGTTCTATAAACTGCACTGCACAAATTTTTACTTGTTTTGTATTAAGAAAAATTTTGGAAAATAGAAATCTTATACACAGTCTTTTTCTCTTTAACTTTTATTTCTGTTTTACCTAGCAAATGTTGATGTAAAATACTGAAAAAAATTTTGGTAACAGGACAACCTTTTGATATATTCACATGCCTACCAAATGTTTGTTTGTTTGTTTGGTTTTTTAAATAAATAAATAAATAAATAAATAAATAAATAAAACCCCCACAAAGACCACATTATAAACTTTGTGAAATTTCTTACTTTTGGAATTCATTGTGTATGTCATAGAAAAGTTTATAAAATATTAAAAGGTTTAAATAAAACTATTAGTTTTCTTATAATGTTTCTGGATCAATGAGGGAAGGGTAAAGAAGTTTTATTTTTCTAGTTGATTTGTTTTCATCTCTGTATCTTTTCTGGTTATTTCTCTGATTCTATTTTACCCCAAGATCATAGTTATGGAATACTGGCAAAACAGAAACCAGGGATTAATCAAGTTCCAGAATCCTATGGGTGAACAAATTATACTGAACAAACATTGTTCTATCTGGCAGACAGTGCCTCAAGATCACATTGCTGTTTTTCTTTTAAAAACTCCCCCACACAAAAAGGATGTATGTGGTTCTGATATTGTGAATTTTATATTCAAGTGATAGGAATGATCTCACTTTTAACCACTGTAGTGCAGTCTTTGAGAATTCACTAAAACTAAGTGTAAGTAACCAGTAGTTTCTAAGCTGATATCAGGAAAATATTTTATATCTGTAAAGTGTACAAACTTTATCTGTAATTAGGTCAGCACCCATAGATCTGCCTCTTCCTCTGTCAAGCAAATTTGAGGAATATTATTTTAAGTAAATGAGAATCATTCCACCTCAAGAAAAATGAAAAGTACATAAAAACAGGCGAATATGTGAAATGGAGGAAGAAATGAAAGTATTTCAGTACTTTCAGAAGTACTGAAGAATTGGAAGTTTGGACTTGAAATTTCGAGTTCTCTATAGACTCACAGAAATCTCAGGCATACTTCAAGGTCACTGAGAAAGCCTCAGGGAGTGAGTGAAACCTCAAGACCCAAGTGGATCTCAACACCACCTCTACATCCTAAATTGCATTATTGCCGCAGAAAACTGCTAACAAGGAATGTCACTCATCACAGTATACATGTTACCAGGAAGATGCACCAGTATTAATGGTTTTTATTAAAAATGTATACTGCCCATTCCTTTAATTAGTTTTGTTTACTACTCTCTTTTTATTAAGATTTTTCTAGCAGTCCCCAGACAGCGCTCTAGGTCCTTGTGATTTTATATACATATAGATGATATAAATAAACAAACACAAAAACTTACCACAACAATTCAGATAAAATGAATAAAATTAATAAAATAAAGGAATTCCTCCAAAGACCTTGAATAAAGAAATAATCAAAAAGTGATGATTTCATTTTTCTTTGAATATTTTCCTTTCTCCCAAGTACTCTGAAAGTAGGAAAAAACCCAAGTGTTTGAACCTTATCTCTTAAAAGAGGTCCTTACCAGGGGATGCAGTTCTTCAAGAACTGCTCTGGCATGGGTCTTTTCCATAGGGAACAGTCCTTCAGGAACAGACTGCTCCCGTGTGGGTGCCACAGAGGCCACAGTTTCTATCAGAAAACCTGCTCCTGTGTGGGCTCCTCTCCACGAGCTCTTCTCCTGCCCAGAGCCTGTTCTGTCATGAGATCTCTATGGGTTGCAGCATCCTTCAGGGTATACCCAGCTGCTCCAGTGTGGGGTCCTCCATGGGCTGCAGCATGAACTGCGGTCTACTGTGATGTGGTTCTGCAAGGGGACAATCTCCTTTCCCATAGTCTTCACCACAGGCTGCAGAGGAATCTCTGCTCCAGCACTTGTAGGAGCCCCTCCCCCTCCTTCTTCACTGACCTGGGTTTCTGCAGGGCTGTTTCACTCACATTTTTCTTACTCCTCTCTCTCCCAGGTGCTATGCAGCATTTTTTACCCTTTCTTAAATATGTTATCACAGACATGCCACTAGCATTGCTGATGGGCTCAGCTTTGGTTAGCAGTGGGTTCATCTTGGAGCTGACTGAAACTGTCTGATGTGGTGATAGCTCCTGGTGTCTTCTCAAAGAAGTCATCCCTGGGGTCACCCCACTACCAAAACCTTGCCACGTAAACCCACTACAGTCCACATCTGACTGGATTTGGTACTGCTGCTGTGCAGGACTAGAGCTTCATAACTATACTTTGTATCCTTTCCAGAATATCCCATTTTAGTTCTCTATCAATAAGCTAAATAAATAAATAAATAAATGTCTGAAGTTATTAAATTCCTTTGCTGTTTTTTTTTTGTTTGTTTGTTTTTTGGTTTGGTTTGGTTTGGGTTTTTTTTTTTTTTTGGTGTTTTTTTGTGTGTGTGTGTGTGGTGGTTTTGGAGTTTGGAGATTTTTTTTTTTTTTTCATATCTACTGAAGTTCCAGTTTGAACACAATTTAAAATTAGCAAACCACAAAGTTCATACTGATTCTCTGGTCCTCTGTCTTTCCTGCTGCCTTGACTAAATTAAACCAAAATATCACTTTCCACCTTCGTCTCTTGGTGGCAAGTTTTCTGCTATTCTTTATTAGGAATACCTCATGTGTCTAGACCATCATTATCTTTGTTAAAGTGTTCATCATTTTTACCTCCCATACTTGATTGTTCAGGCATCTTTAGCCAGGCACAAAGAGAATCTGTTAGCAGAATACATAGCATACAGTATAACTCTGGCTGGCACAAAAGTTATGTAGGGTACAGCAAGCTATGAAACTAAGCATCAAGATGCCCCACCTGGACAAGGCACCTCACATACTTCTGCTGGTGAAGCAGCATCAGTCCATGCAGAAGGGTCAGCCACTGTGACTCCTGGAATCTGCACTTCCACCGTGCTGCAGAGCTGTCAGCCGCCCCCAGCTCTGTTGACAGAGGTGCTGCTGAACTGATCCAACAGTGCCTGAATGAACTATCTTGTTCTTTTCCTGTTAAAGATTTTATACCTTTCCATGCTGGTGTTTTTCCTTTCGAATCCCTGATCTGCTAATGATCCCATCTCAGTGAGGTCTCTGCAATTTTACCTTTTTTAACCTTTTTGCAGACCTTCTGATGCCTATTTCTCCTAACTTTGCAATTTTCTCAGCTAAATCAAGGTTACACAGTTGTATGTATCAGATCTCAGCCTTGGGCCCTTGGAATGCAGGCAACTGAATGCCTGGGGCAGGCAGGGGAGGCAGCAGAAAGGTTTAAGGCGTATACTAACACATATTATTCTTCTAGCATGCAAGCCTCCTTAGCATGTCCTTGGGGAGCTACACAAGCCTAACCCACCCCTAGTGATGGTAGAAGTTTAGCCAATTCATCTTTAATAAGTAACAGGAAAGTAGAGAAATTGAGACCAAACTATTAAAGAAAGATATTCAAAAAATCCTCTGCTTTTTCATAAATAACATAAAGAAATATTTATATTTAGTATTTAAAATTAAGAAATTTACTCTGTGATTAAAAGTACATATCTCTATGGTAACTAATTGCTACCTTCTATTTGATTGATAGCTGGTTTGCTGTCATAGATATTTTTTAGTTTTACTTTTAACTAATATTCTGAAACATAATTATGCAGACCTCTAATCACTTATTATGAATTTGTAGAGATATAATTTGAAAACAAGCCTCTAAGAGTTTTGTCTTCATTTTAAATGCAGTTAATAAAGCAGATCTACAAAACTGTTTTTTCTGCATTTGTACTGTTGATCAGAGTAATAATAAAACTAATTGCCTATAATCCAGTAAAGTATAATTATACCTAGCTTGATTTAGACAAAGATGTGGATATTTCAAAATTAGATAACATGAACTATTGTATGAATAATTCATAAGAAAAGATTATTAATGAGTCCATTTTGTAGACTTAGTTTGAACAAATATTCCAACTGAATTATTGGCATATTGTGTGGGATTCATCTTATCTCACTTTAGCTGTCTAACAAATAGTAATCAGTCTAAGTTAATGTCTTTAGAGTGCCTCCATCACTAACGAAGAGTAACCAACAGTGCAATAGGCAAGGGAAATTACTACTCAGATCTCTTGGTCAGCCTGACTAGGACGATATTAATTGCCATCTGAAAACATCTAGACTGTAGAAATATTCTGTCAGTATCTGGCAGCAGACATTATGTAGCATTTTCCAGACCCTTTGGAATGTTCTTCAAGAACAGAAAAAGTATCACTTGACTGACCTATACAGATCATAACTATTTTTAGATTCATCAGTTCTATATTTGATAAGTGCTTACTATCGCAATTACAATTAAGTTAAAGAACCATCAATTAGCTCCTAAATTTGAATCTAGTAACTGATATTAGTGATAACAATTTAGACTCAAAAGAAGCAATTATTTTAAAAGGAGCCATTGCTTTGAAGTAAAGATGCTCTATATGGGATATACAGTTTAATTTGCTATAAAAGTTATAAAACTCAATTGTTTAAGCAAATTTTAATTTTAATACTCTCATTTTTCCCTCTGTTTAGGTTTAAAGAAACATTGAGTGTGCTTAATTTTTTTCATAGCATTTGAAAAGTTCTGAAGGAAAACAGTTCCAAGAGTTGGGGTGGGGGTAATTTTATTTTCTTAATAAAGTAGAATGCCACTAAAATTATTTTAAAGACAACTAATTTTAAAATTTGTCATCCATAGCTTGCTTACTGAATTAGTTTCTAAGGATGTTAAAAAGGTGGCAAAGGATATGTAAGCATGCTAAGACCATGGACGCGTAATAAGCATAATATTAGGTGCAGATAAAGTACGAACAACATCATATAAGCAAATGTGTGGGCTGCAGTACTTTGTCTGGAAGTTTTGCTTTTAAACATAGATGTCTTTACTGTTTCTTTTCTTCATGGATGTAAGACTTAAATCCTTCCCCCACCCCCACGATACATTTCAAATTCACTTACTCTTTTTTGAATGATTTATTTTTATGCTTTGCTTCACTTAAAAAAAATTTAAAAATATTGCAGTTGAAAGAAAAATATGTTTTAACTGTTGATGAAAACATCTGTGTGTGTGTGTGTGTGTGTGTGTGTGTGTGTGTGTGTGTGTGTGTGTGAGAGAGAGAGAGAGATTTGCACTTCTTATAAGAAAAAACATAAGGTTTTCTGGTTTTGTAGTTATGTGTAGCTAATCAGAAAATCATCCTGGTTTGAAATTTTCCTGGTTTCAATGTTCAACTGTTTAGGAAGTCTGAACAAAAGTAGGTCTGTACATTTTGAATGCAGGGAGAGTGAAGAAAATATGCTATTACCATTACAGAGCAGGAGGGGGAGGGAAGAAGCCTGTAACCTTTTTATGAACAGCCCTAGAGCTGGAATGAGTGAGAACTGCAAGCTGAAATTCAGCATGGAAATAGCTCTCATTTAAAAGAAGTACCTTTGCTTTCAGAGAAAATTGGTTTTGACTTCACCAAGGTGTAAGCTTTTGAATATTGAATACTGAATACAGTAACAAGGTTTTAAAACTCTCCTTTACTTTCTGTCTTCTCTTCCTTCTCTCAGTTCCTAAAATTTTCCTTCCATATGAACATTACAAGTATATAATATCTTCACAGTAAATAGTGAAGTATCATATGTTTCTGCAGATTGAAAGTATCACCTGTTTATTTCATAGATACGACACCGTTGAAACTGTTTTTGACCTTTCTGGTGTCTGTTGTTTGTTTTGTAATGGCACTTAGAAATTGTACTCTTTTCAGTGCCTTCTCCCTCACTTAGAAATCACTGTCCTTTGTCTGAAATGGCTTTTCAGTTCAAAAACTTGTCAATTCTGTATCACATATACCTAATTTTCAGGAGTGTGAACATAGTTTTATTCACAAAATTGAAATTAATATCAGTATTATATGGTCCTGACTGCAAGAGCTCTTTCCATAAGAGGCCTTTATTTCTCTCACATAATCTTAGATTGTATTTCAATTATCCTTGTAAATCAATATAGATATTGCAGCAAACTCTAGCAGCCTTGGTTAACTCTCAGTCATTAAGAATAAAGCACTCCTATTAAGGGATTTCATAACTGATAACTGTCTTGTCATGCTAGAAGAAGATAGGCTAGATTCAAGTTACAGGTTCAAATGGCTGAAAAAGTGACATTTCCTGTTTGTTCTATCAGGACTCCTCTATTTGAATCGGGTAGGAGAAGACAGCATTTACTTTGGGGTTCCCTTGCATGAGAAACTTCATACTAAAAGTGTGAATGTCTTTCCATCTTGAGAACCCAAGATTACCTCATATTGACTGGACCTACCATTTTCCTCCTGAACTGATTTACCACTTCTCAAGAACTTTCACTTTCATTAATGACTTTATTTGAAAGCTTCTAGCATGGCTTGTTGGGAATGCAGCAATCTTCTAGCTGCTGCAGCCACTAAGTTATTCATATTTGACACATTAGTGGAGTGTTTGTTCCTTTTCATAGAATAGAATAGAAATTTCAGTTGGAAGGGACCTATAACGATCATCTAGGTCCAACTGCCTGACCAATTCAGGGCTAACCAAAAGCTAATGCATGTTGTTAAGGGCATGGCCCAAATGCCTTTTAAACACTGACAGGCTTGGGGCATCAACCACCTCTCTAGGAAGCCTGTTCCAGTGTTTGACCACCCTCTTGGTAAAAAAATGCTTCCTAATGTCCTATCTGAACCTCCTCTGGTGCCTTTTGAGCCATTCCCATGAGTCCTGTCACTGGATCCCAGGGCGAAGAGCTCAGCCCCTCCCCCTCCACTTCCTGTCCTCAGGTAGCTGTAGAGAGCAATGAGGTCACTCCTCAGCCTCCTTTACTCCAAACTAGACAAGCCCAAAGTCCTTAGCTACTAAGGACTGGTTAGATAGCTTTTCTCATAGAATAATTGAATATCTAAAGTTGGAAGGGACCCATAAGGATCATCAAGTCCAACTCCCTACTCCTCAAAGGACAACTTAAAACTAAACCTGTGACTAAGAGCATCATCCAGATGCTCCTTGAACTCTGACAGGCTTGATGCTGTGATCACTTCTGCAGAGAGTCTGTTCCATTGACTGACCACCATGTCAGTGAAGAACTTTTTCCTAATGTCCAATTTGAACTTCCCCTGGCACAGCTTCATTTCATTTTTTCATGACCTGTCACTGGTCACCACAAAGACAAGATCAGCACCTCCTCCTCTTCTGCTCCCCTTGAGGAAGCTGCAGATAGTGATGTGGTCAATCCTCAGCCTTCTCTTCTCCAAGCTGAAGAAGTCCATTGACCTCAGTCTCTCCTCCTATGTTTTGCCCTCTTAAAGACATATGTGCAGATAGTTAAGAATAAATGGTAGGTAATTCCTCCCCTCAGTGATTTAGACCAGTAGGCTATGCATTTGGTTTCCTCAGGTCAGTATATAATACTAAGGCAGCGAAAAGCAGTTCCACACCTGCTCATATCCTCATCTCACTCATCACAATAAACAGGTTATGCTTCTTTAGGAATCATAAGGATTCATCTGTTGAGAACTAGATCTTCAAAAGCATGTAGGTGCTTAGTTCACATTGTAGGGTTAGAGACACACCTAAGTGTACCTGGAGAATCTGATCCAATGTTTCTTTCCCCCTACTCCTACGTTGCATTTCATGTTGTCACTCCAAAACCTTGTCTACATGGTAAAATTGTGGACACATTTGATACAAAAATAAGTTGTATTTTTACATTTAAAATTAGCATAATAGCATCTATTCTGGCATAAATATGTAATTTAATGATTTAAGCAAGTTGGTAGAAAGAAGTAATACCCTTTATAAGACTATCATAGCTAGAAAGAAACAATTTTTCTGTCAGAGAAGTTAATGGGCATGTTTTGGCTCTGAGAAATAAACTTGATTAAGTTATAATAGTGTTGCGCACTCTCATTAGTCATTACTTTCACAAAATGCCTCAGTTAAATACCATTTCTTTCATGATCATCAAAGATCTGAAATTGACTCTCTAAAACTATTTTCTTAATTTTTCCTCTTGCTAAGAGTGTGTTCTCTAAAGTATAGACAGAAAGGCTGTGGTAATAACTGATACATTTGTGCTGCTAATGCATTGACTTGTAGTTGAGTACAGCAAGAAGTCATTTTGGATACAGCTTCACTGAGAAATTTTTAATTTTTCCTGCCTTCATCTAACACTAAGAAATTATTCTTGCCTCAGTGCAGTGTCAATATGTGTGCCTAAGATAACTCTGGCTAAAACTAGCTTTCTGTTCTACTTGATCCCAAACCACATATAAGTATATACCATCTAGTCACTTATTCATTTTAGTAGAAGTGAAGTAAATTAAGGATTGTTGTCACTACATTTATAGACAAGAAGGACAGAGTGTTTTTATTTCCTTCTGTGATATCTGAGGAGTTAAAGCATACTCCCTCATGACAAAAAACTTGTGCTCAGTTCTTTCTATTGTGTAAGAAACACCATCCTTCAAGAAAGTTTGCCAGCCACCAGTCTGGGATGATGTACTTTCAATCTCTGCTGCTGATGCATTTCATGTTACATTAAAGCACCCATTGACAGAAAAAAATAAAAAATAAAAAATAAAAACAGTAAAGGAAGAAGAAGAATCAAAATCTCCTACTTTTTATGTAATTATCTGAGACAGCAACACTTTCATTGTAACTGGCAATAAAAGTTTTTCAGACAAAGTGGAGTAGCTTTTTCTTCTATATATAAACATCTGGTTTATGATATAAACATAAAAGATGGTATTCAGGACAAACAAATGTTTTGTACCTCTTGTTGTTGACAACAGAGTATAGAGGGATCTTTGGTCTCGCCCAAAAGGTGTGAAGTCTGCCTCTTGCTGTGAATAAAATTCTCTTGTTTACTTTTCTAAGTCTTCTAGTGCCTTGTCCAATTATATCAGCTGGGCTTTCCGTACAATCTTCTGTAATATACAAAGAAAAGAGAGGCAAGATTTTCTGAAAGAAATATAAAAAAGGAGGCATAGAGAGAAGCGAAGGTATGATGTCTGAAAGAGGAAAAAACCTTAAAGGATGAGAGGGAGCTATCCTTTGAAGTATAAAGTTGTGGCATGATCAAAAGCTGACTGAAAGTAATGGAAATATTCCTATTGACTTTTTTGGCCTTTGAATTCAGTACAGTCTAAAGAAACACAACAAAGTTTCCTCTCTTTTCCCATCAGCTCCTTAGTTGTGTTCTTTTCAGAATCAGTGATACTAAATAGATAAGATAGTCAGGAATGGACTTAGAAATCATAGGGTTTATTGGGGGG
>VXBL01007468.1:0-12900 GCA_013400195.1 Aramus guarauna
CGGGGAACGCGGTTCTGCTGGAGAAGAAGCCGTAGGACACCCCGAGGGCCGGCGGGGGCCTCGCTTCTCCCGGACCTCCAGCTCCCTGCGCAGGGTTTCCGTCCGCTGGGGACTCGGGTCTTCTCCCGTCTGTTCAGGAGCGGGCCTGCGGTGGCGGGGTCACACGGGCGAGCGTGGAGCCCCTGCGGCGGTCGGGCGCTCCTTCTGCCAGGGTCTGGCAGTTGGCCTCTGCCTCAGGGCTTCTTGAAGCGCGTTTGGCTGTGGCCTGGTCAAAGTGCAGAAAGCTGCGTTGCCATGAGGAGTGGCTGGAGGGTCTTTTTGTCTTGCGTGCGGTGGTGTCTGTGTAAGATACAAAATTAAATGGCTAGATGTATTTTGAACTGCTGATGATGGAAGGGTGAGATGTAGATGCTGTCTTGAGAGGCACATAAAACTTGGATATTCCTGGTGATGGTAAAAAAAAAAAAAGAAGAAAAANTGGGTAAGATGGGCTCGTGCTGTCGCCACGCGCTGAGTAGGCTGCTGCGTGACGGCGTCACTTCCGGCCGCCGGCGCGGCCGCCGCAGCGTAGGGCCCGTGGGGGCGGAGCCGCGGGAGTGGGGGACGGGGCCGCAGGGCCGAGGACGACGGCCGCGCCCGGCCTTTNCTGCCTCAGGGCTTCTTGAAGCGCGTTTGGCTGTGGCCTGGTCAAAGTGCAGAAAGCTGCGTTGCCATGAGGAGTGGCTGGAGGGTCTTTTTGTCTTGCGTGCGGTGGTGTCTGTGTAAGATACAAAATTAAATGGCTAGATGTATTTTGAACTGCTGATGATGGAAGGGTGAGATGTAGATGCTGTCTTGAGAGGCACATAAAACTTGGATATTCCTGGTGATGGTAAAAAAAAAAAAAGAAGAAAAAAGGTACGACTCAGTTCTTCAGGGCAGTGCCTTTCAGTGCATTCAGGATTGAGCACAGGAACAACAGCCTTTCCTTTCTTATCTGCCAGTTAATTTAATGTTCTGTCATTTTCAGAGAAACATATTGTCAGATGACATGTTATAAATTAGGTTTTACTTTCTTGTATTTGGTGTAATTATTGAATCATAGTTCATCTTGTGGAGGACAGCATACGTGTACTGTTGGGTGCACACCAGTTGCTTCTCTGGAATGCATGTTTTGTCTCTGTGGCATTGACCTAACTCACTGCCAGTTTTTCTCATGGTCATGCTACCGCAGGTAAGCTCTGCAGTGGTAGAGCTGTTAACTGTGTTGCACTCAGCTGTAAATCCATATGTTCTAAAGGAAAGACACATCCAGAGTGGCTTCTGTGTGAAAACAGAGAAGGAAGTTACCGTCTTTGAACTGACAAAAAGCTGCTTAATTTCTTTTTCCACCTTTCAAAAATTACTCAGTAGAATTTTAGTTACTTCAGCATAATACATTCAAATCATGTAAATTGTTACCCTGTAGTGTGACTTTTAAATTGTGATTAAGGCAATATTTTCTCTTTAATTCTTCATTAGTACATGTTTCTATTGGGTTTCGTGGCAAGGTTTTGGTTGTGGGGGTGCTGCAGGGGTAGTTTCTCTGAGAAGATACCAGAAGCTGCATATTGGACAGAGACTGTTCCAGCCGCTGGCCAAGGCTGAGCCCATCAATGACAGTGGTAGCATCGCTGCGATAACATAGTTAAGAAAGGGTAAAAACTGCTGCGCAACAGCAGCCAGAGAGAGGAGTGAGAAGATGTGAGAGGAACAGTCCTGCAGACACCAAGGTCAGTGCAGAAAGAGGGGGAGGAGGTGCTCCAGATGCTGGAGCAGAAATTCCACTGCAGCCTGTGGAGAAAACCATGGTGAGGCAGGCTGTCCCCTTGCAGTCCATGGTAGAGCAGGTAGACGTGCCCTGGAGGAGGCTGCAGCCTGTGGAGAGCCCATGCTGGAGCAGGCTCCTGGCAGGACCTGTGGCCCCATGGAGAGGAGCCCATACTGGAGCAGGACTTGTGACCCTGCGTGGGACCCACACTGCAGCAGTTCATTCCTGAAGAACTGCAGGCTGTGGGAAGGACCCACGCTTGAGAAGTTTGTGGAGGACTGTCTCCCATGGGAGGGGAAGCAGGAGCAGAGCGTGAGGAGAAAGGAGCAGCAGAGATAATGTGTTATGAATGGACTGCAACTCCCATTGCCTATATCTGTGCTGCTCAGGGGAAGGAGGTAGAAGAGTTGGGAGTGAATTTGAGCCTGGGAAGAATGAAGAAGGGTGGTGGGGGAGGTGTTTTCAGTTTTCTTTCTCTTTGTCTCAGCAGTTCTCATTTGAAATACAGTCATCATCTGTTCAATCAGTTATGTGGATATAGCTACTTGCTTAGGTTGAAGACATGTAATACTAATGAATCCATTGTGGTGGTGGCAGCAAACTAATATTTGTTACTTTGATCTAAACCCTAAACCACTTCCTGGCAAAAGCAGATTTATTCATTATGCAGTTGGCTGTAGTTTCAGTGGGGATAAAAGTGTAGGCAAAGGAATCACCAAAGAAGGTGATTGGACATGGCTGTTTAAAATTCTTGAATCTCTGGTAAATAGTGAAGTTGGAGAGCTGGATTTAGAAATTATTGCCATATTGAGCAAGATAACATCATGCTGGCACTGAGCTGTCTGTGGCTGCCTTTTCCTTTGAGATCCTTGCCCGCAGACCTTTGGTTCTGCGTGGTGTTTGTGGTTTGATTCATGAACTGGGGATGACGGTACAGGAGAAGCTGGCAACTGAATTTCCTTTGCAGCGCTGAGTTCTTGTGAGAGGATGGTGGCAGTGACAGAGACTGACATGGTACCATGAACCTCAGGAGAGGTTTTCTGAACTGATAACGTAGCTGTAAGTTCAGACCAATCCTCGCTGGTGGTGGTTTTCCTTCTCATGCCCTTAAATGGCTGTATTGCCAGTTCTGTGTAGCAGCACACTCTGCTTTTTCCCCTTTGTAAATAAATCAAATTGTGATACTACCCAAACAGCTTTCTTCAGGTGTTTTACAGTGCAATGCCTAAAAGCCTGTTGTGCTCTTGGGGACAGCTGTTTTATCATATTTAGACACAGTTTTTTAGCTTCATAAGGTCAAGAATAGAATCCATGATCTTCTTTTCTAAGTATCAGTAAGAAAGAGGAAAACATTGCGCTTGTGTAAGTTGACCAAGAAAAACATATGTCAACTCTTTTGAGAGAGATTGATGCCTGTGAAAGCTATGGTACTATCCTTGAAGCCCAAGTGATGAGAGGATTATCCAGGAATTATAAGGAAACAGTGTTCAATCTGTTCAGAATATATAGCAGTACAGGTGTGTTAAATAGTGGAATTACAACAAACAAACAACCCCCTGGTGACAAGCTGGATGGGACATTAAAATGCAGGAATGTCACATTTCAGTCTCCTCCAGTATGTCTTCCTCTGAACTATCACAATGTGCTGCAGGATGTGCAGACCAAGAGATGCATCACTGGACTGGGAGGAGGTGAGTGGAAATGTGAGGAAGCAGGAGGATGGCCATGCCACAGATAGTACAGGTTTCTGCAGATAATGAAGAGGGTCTAAGAAAAATGTAGTCTTTTTAAGGAAGATTTTTGTTGTTCCTTTCAAAGATGGCAGACTGTGCTGTTACTGTTTATTAATGAGTTGATGTTGCCATAGGCTGGACTATCTATTGACAGTACCTTTCATTTGATGAGAAGATACTAAGCCATATGCTAATCTCTTCTCTGGAGGGCTGATGCAAGCAGCAGCAGCTTTTGCAGTGCAGTTTATCCTTTCTGATTCTTAAACAAGTTGTAACTCATCCTCCCTGACAATAGGAAGATAAACTATGTGAGTGGAACTATCTATAAAATGTAGCTAAGGAAACACCTCAGATGAGATGCTGTAAGCTAAACGGTCAGTCATCAAAGTCACTAGTTGCAGGTACTTGTCAGACACACACAAAAAATGCCTTTCATGGCTGGCACTCACCATATTGTAGCATACACAAAAGTGATGTAACACTGGAGTCTAGTTACATGGGGCAAATCCAGAAATAATTTTAACTTACCATTCTGCTGAATGATATAGTTGAGGCAGCTTTTGTTGTTGGTTTTAGTAACACAAAATCAAGTATTTTAAAAACTTTTTAAAAGCTTCTTTAGGAGGAACTTGAGGTTGCATTTGATTTTTGTTTGGTTGCTTTTTTTGTTTGTTTGTTTGACTGTGTTTGACTTCTTGATAGTGGCTCAGGATTACAGTACAATTTGACATAGTAATAAAATTTTAAATAGATTATTCAGCCTTGTTATTTTTCACACTATTTTGTAATGAGTTAACTAACTTTTTTAAAGAAGCGAGAGAAAAGGTTTTGATTCTGCAGTACTTTTGGTGCAAGTGTACTTAAATACTTGCCCTGTCCCACCTTGCTGCAGCTTAAGTATTAAAGCAGAAGGATTTGATGGAAAAAGGGGCTATAGGTCTACATAATATTGTCAATGCTAATCATTCAAGAAATAAATAAACCATATGAAGAAATTTTTACCAGTAAAAGCAGTAGAAATATGTGCTAATAAAACCTGAATTCCTATGGAAAAATATATAGTGTCCTTTCTCCTGCTATGTGATTGTGTTACCAGCTGTCCCTTGTGTTTCCTACCTGCCTGGCTGGGCAGATGGCTGGATGAGTGCCCCATTCATAGCTGTATGTGCAAACTGGCCAGATGGCTGTTTTGGGATGTTTTGTATTGTTTAAGAGAATAAGGGAATTAGTTATGACTCTGTGAGAAGTAGTCCTTATAAATTTGGCTTTTTCTGTAATCAGATACCATCTTCAACAAAAATGTGGGAATTCAGTATCTAGTCTCCACTTTGTTAAATTTCGTTGGAGTTGGCAGAGGTTAGTAACTAATGGGAGATTAATACACAGGTTCTGTAGCTGTAAACTGTAGGTCTTTTTTCCTAGAATTTCAAAACACTTGTACATCATCTTCCCAATTAGGTATTTTTAATCCTGATGCTTTCTTAATATGGAAGGCTTAGTTTGAGAAATTTAGGCCTTATCTTCGTTCACATATATGAGGAATATTTTACTATGTGCCACCATAAATGTTTGATTACATCATCAAACTTCTCTGCACAGTCCCAAGGGAGCTTGGAGAGGCAATGGTGGTGGTGGTGGGGGCACAAACAGTACCCTGGGGGGCTGCTCTCAGGCCTATCCCTGGAGCCAGCCCATTGCAGGCCCAGAGGGGCACAAGTGGGACCCTGAATCAAGGACCCCGAGGAAGAAGCATCCTGTCCAGACCCCTGCCAGGGCAATATCTGCAGGGCCTCTGCCCAGTATCACAGTGAGTTGCAGAGCAGTTCTGTCCGACAAATGGGGTTGCTGCCCACTGCTGGAACACATGGGCTGCAGAGAAAACCAGCTTGGGATCCCACAGGATTTATTACGGGATGTTTAGGGGAGGAACCAAAAGTGGGACAAAGGAGGAGTTTAGGGGGTTTGGGGAGGAACAAGTGTGGGAACAGAGGAGTAAGGGGAGGAAAAGGTCTGGTTGCACATAGGCAGTTGGCTGTCATGCCCTGTACCTCATCAGGGCCATCTGTCCTGCTCCTAATGAAATTTCTTCCTGGCTCTGGCCTGGGTGAGTGCTCTTTGGTTGGTGTGAGTGCAGCCACAGGACAGAGGGTCTTTGTGTCCATGGGGTGTTGATTGGAGCATGTGTGAGTGTCTGATGGCCAGCAGATATCAAGCTGGGTGAGCTGGTGAATTGGGCTGGGAGCAAGGAGGTCTGTGGGTCCCTAAGGGCAGCTCTGGGTGTGAGAGTGCCTGTGTCTATAGGGGCAAGAACGTGGCAAGGTCAGGTGTGGGACCACGGGAGTCCTGGCTGACTCTGTACCTGGGGCCTGGCAACAGGAGCTGGGCTGTGGCCTCAGGGGCTCATATGCCTGGAGACTGGGACCCAGAGGACAGCTACTGAGAGGGCCAGCTGCTTTAGGGGTCCACCTTGTACACCTGTACATATATTCTTGCAGGTGGACTTCCATTCTACCCTGCCAGATAGGGGAGCAGGACGGGCATCTGCTGCTGCCCGTGTTTGTGTGAGTTCTGAGTGTGCCTCATAGCATGTATGGGTGCACTGTGCATTCGTGCCTGCTGGGAATGCATCTTCTCCTGCTCTCCTTCTGGGACCTAGGGATGTTTAGCAGCAGGAGCGGCCCCTCTCTTGGGCTGTTGGATCTGCTGTGGTATGTTTTCTTCTAGCAGTGGAGAGGCAAGTATTTAAGTATCTACTGAGCACACTTTTTATTCAAAGGTTACTTATCTTTTTAAGCATATAATAAAAATGTTAGGGAGAAAATGCTTCCTTATTCATTTTTACCAGATCAATCTTACCTTAAAAAAAGTAATAGTTCTCTCCTAAAACCCTTCTGAAAATACCAAAGCAAGCTGTAAAATTGAAAGCCAGAGAAGTAAGTGTATGTAAAACTACGCCTCCAGTGACTTGTGGTTTAGTGCCTTCCCCAGGTAGAGGTGGCATCTAAATAGTGAATAGCTCACAATTGATTTTTATTTGATGGATTTATGTAATGGCTATCGAATTCACACATACTTGCCCATGGCAAGTTCTGTAGCTTTACTGCATTACGTCAAGGAGTGTTTCTTTGGTTCTGACCCTGCTGGTTTCATTTCATAGGCCTTAGTCCAGAGACAGGCAAAATAGTTGTTTTCCAGTCAGGATTTCATAGATGTTTTTTCATTGCTTGCCCATAAAATTTTCCTGGCTCTGACTTTTTGTATTTATAGTAAAACTACTTGTAGCTAAACAATGTGGTATAGTTTCTTTTTGCTTGTGGTCATTTGTTTGATTACAGAAGTAAGCGGTTCCCTTTCCCGCTGTCCTTCAAAAGGCTGCTTGACTCGATGTCTGCTGTTTGTACCACTGATGCCTCCCCTGAGTCCCACTGGCTGGATCTGATTGAGCAGAAGATTTCATCTAACATTCCTCGGCGCGGCTCCCCAGGATGTGAACTGGAGCTGGCTGTCAGCCTCACAAAGGCTACAGAGACTAGCTACTGAAACTGTCACTACTTGGTTGGAAGCATCTCTGTCCTTCATCTGAACAGACATTCACACACCATGTGATGGGATGCTACCCATCACATGCTGGAGATGTTGGGTTGTTTGCTAGGGGATGATGGGGACATACAGCCCACGGGTGGTTCAGGGGAGTCTTTATGGCCAGCTATTGCTGACAGGTGAGGTATCACCAAAGCGGGAGGGAAAGACAGATGGAATGCGCATATCCAGAAATAAACCACTCATATGCATTTTGATACTGACTTAGATGCATGTATTTAGTAACCTGAAGTAGCTGATACCTCACCAAAAGTGGTATGTAGGTAGTATGCAGTATATACGATTCAAATCTAGTTTTACATTTTTTCTATTGATCTTGTACAAGATCTCTACTTCACTGTGGGGTCTATCTTGATTCTGTTTTGAGGACTTCAGCCTTTATGGTGTAGTAAGAGTTAAATACCAAGCCAAATTAGAATCATAGAATTGTTTTGGTTGGAAAACACCTTCAAGATCATCAGGTCTGACAGTTAACCCAGCACTACCAAGTCCACCACTAAACCATGTCCCAAAGTGCCATGTCTACACATTTTTTGAACACCACCAGGGATGCAGACTCCACCACCTCTCTGGGTAGCCTGTTCCAATGGGTGACCACTCTTTCAGTGAAGACATTCTTCCTAATATCCAATCTAAACCTCCCCTGGTGCAACTTAAGGCCGTTTCCTCTTACCCTATTAGTTGTTACTTGGGAGAAGAGACCAACACCCACGTGGCTACAACCTCCTTTGAGGTAGTTGTAGAGAGCAATAAGGTCTCCCCTCAGCCTCCTTTTCTCCAGACTAAACAACCCCAGTTCCCTCAGCCACTCCTCATAAGACTTGTGCTCCAGTCCCTTGACCAGCTTCGTTGCCCTTCTCTGGACACGCTCCAGCACCTCAATGTCCTTCTTGTACTGAGGGGCCCAAAACTGAACACAGTATTCAAGGTACTCACCAGAGCCGACTACAGGGGCACAATCACATCCCNTGTTATTTGAAGCAAAAATGTGGTTTGTCTTGTTTCAGGTGCACAAACGATGCAATCATTTTTGATGACTGTAAGCAAGGACTCACTCTGAATTCTGAAATCCCAAATCATTTGTAAAAACAATGACTCTTGCCTGTTTTCTCTGGTTCAAATACATATTGATGCCTGGGCAGAAAATACCTTGAACTGTCCCTGTAACCCATTTTACTTTCTGGAGTACAGCTTAATCTTTTTACTGACATGAAATCCTGTCCTCATGTGGTTTGGTGTTTTCCACCTCCAGTCTTTTCTGAACATTGGTTCAAATGCGTTACTACGTAGTCTTCTGAGGCACACCACCTCCTGGGACTGGCTTGATAAAGGCAATGCATGAGCTCTCTAGTATTTTATATCTTAAAATCATGGAATGGTTTGGGTTGGAAGGGACCTCAAAGATCATCTAGTTCCAGCCCACCTGCCATGGGCAGGGACACCCTCCACTAGACCAGGTTGCCCAAAGCCTCATCCAGCCTGGTCTTAAACATTTCCAGGGATGGGGCATCCACAGCTTCTCTGGGCAACCTGTGCTAGGGCCTCACCACCCTCACAGTAAAGAATTTCTTCCTCAGATCTCATCTAAATCTACCCTCCTTTAGTTTAAACCCATTACCCCTTGTCCTATCACTACACTCCCTGATAAACAGTCCCTCTCCATCTTTCCTGTAGGCCCCCATCAGGTGCTGAAAGGCTGCAATTAGATCTCCCCAGAGCCTTCTCCAGGCTGAATGATGCCAACTTTCTCAGCCTGTCTTCACAGGAGAGGTGCTCCAGCCCTTGAATCATCTCCTTGACCTCCTCTGGACTCACTCCAACAGCTCCCTGTCTGTCTTGTACTGGGGACGCCAGAGCTGGATGCAGTACTCCAGGTGGGGTCTCACAGGAGCAGAGTTGAGGGAGTGAATCATCTCCCTTGACCTGCTGGTCACACTTCTTTTGATGCAGCCGAGGACACGGTTGGCTTTCTGGGCTGCAAGCGCACACTGCCAGCTCATGTTGAGCTTTTCCTCAACCAACAGTCCCAAGTCCTTCTCAGGGCTGCTTTCAATCCATTCTCTGCCCAGCTTGTAGTTCTACAATGCGTTTCCTAAAATGACCTAAAGCAGTGTGCAGACTGGGAACTGCTTGGATGCTTGTGAACAGCTTGCTTCTGATGACCCTTGAAGCTGGAGCAGTCTGTGCTGGGCCCTGTGCTTTCTGCAGTGAATATACTAGTGGAATGATTTTGTTCTTGGTTGCAGGTGGGACACAGCGGAGTGCTCCCATCTTAGCTGCCTTTGTAGGTGGTGGTCGTGGTTACAGTTCAGCACTGCTGCATTTTGGGAAGTCACTGTAGTTAGTACCACGTTGTCCTGTAGNTGTTATCTCTGGCATGCCATTTGGCCCACCTCAGAAGTGAGTAAAAGAAGATAAAGGAAGAATTGTTTGGCTGTCCCCTCTCAACTTTCCAGAGATACCTGTCTGGAGGGCAGCTTGCCTTATGGAGGAGGTTGTCCCTGCATGGCACTTGCAGGAACAAAGGAGGGCATGAGTTTAACCAGGTATGCCCAAGCAGCAAAGGCAGGCAGCAGCACTGCTCACAAAGCAGCCCTGGCCTCTGCCACATTCCAGACACTTCCTGCTGGGACTTGTTGCTCTTGTCACAGGCTCCCGTCTTCCTTTTGTCTTGCTGCCGAAGATCAGTGAGTTTCAAGGTCTGCTCTTTTGTTCCTCCCACCTCTTAGAACCACCAGGAAGCATTTCCTCACTTGTGTTACACTTCTGTCAGACAAATGTGTAGAAATAAAAACTGTGCAATTCCAAAGTTTGTCTTGTTGAACTTTTTTTTTTAAATGTCATCTTATTTTTACTGTAAAATACAGATTGGTAGTGAAAAGGAAATAACACCACCTATTACCTATATTCCTATTTCTTATTTTAAAAAGTGCCAGGCTCAAATTCTGGTTTATTGCATAACTTCATTTATGGAGAGATAAGGGAGACCATAATTAAATCTCATGGTGCTTATTGGAGGCATTCAGGCATCATAGCCTCAGTGCTGCCAAATTAGGGGATTTTTGATGCTGTAGTAAGCCTGGACCCTCACCATTGCTGGAAGGCATAAAGTATAATTTATTTCTTTCTTCCTTTTAAAATACACAGGAACCAATTACAGTTGGAGGCAACATATTTTTGCCAGCAGAAGGTTCAGCTTTTCATTGTTTAAGTAAAAGGGTGATTCTTTGCAAGCCTGTCCTCTTTGGAGAGGGGCATGGTTCTTTGTCCAGTGGACTAGATGGGGAAATCTTTCTCCAGCAAAGACCTGTGAAGTGTATGTCATGTGCCTTAGAGAACCTGTGGTTGAATGCAGCTGCCTCTCAGGTGGGGAAGAGCAGCTACTCCTACATTATTAGCTCCAGCCTGGCAGCTGAGGCAGGCAGAGGCTGTTCCGTGAGATATTTTTGTGACCTAATGGTTTTAGTCTTTGTGTTTTTATGTTAGTTTGCCACCTCTTCTGGCATGAATTCAGATCTCTTTGCCTACTATACTAATGATTCCTTAATTTTATGTAGCCTGATGTTAGTTCAAGTGCAGCAAAAGCTGCAAACACAAGCAGGTCCCTTTGTTTGTCCTGGTTGCCCTTAAGGGATTTTGTAAGCTTGGGAATCAGAAAATTGTAGTTGTTCATCACACAGTATTGTCCATAGTAGCCTCAAGACAGGCAAAAAAAAAAAGTATCTGCATCTAAGGCCTTCCTCCCCGATAGGTGCCTGTAGTCTCTCTTCCTGACACCACAAAACTGTGTTATTTAGTGACAAGAACTGTTACAAAGCGCAATTGCTCTGCCCATCCCTTCCATAGCTATTGGAGACACTGTTAAGTTTTGACTGAGGAGACTAGTATTTTAAAGTCCAATACAGTTTATAGCTGTGGGCCTAACAGAAAAGGGGGCCTATCTTTGTCCCACTCTGTCATCCCTCTCTGGATGGAGAACCTAGCGTGTGTTCAGCTCGTGCTTGTTCTGCTCTGCCAGTGGATGATGTGACTGGGAAACGTTGCCCAGCCCCAGCCTGAGCTTCCTCGGACGCCTGGGGGGATACGGTCTGATGCGGTGCAGAGTGGGAGCAAGCCGGGGGTATTGTGCAGGGAGTCAGGGCACACAGAGCATGCATTAATTTCATTTCCTAATGAAAAACTTAATCTCATGCTGCTTGCAGAGTAATTCCTGAACTAGTTCAAAAGACATATATCCTTTATAAAAGAGGGTCAAGAACCCTTCCACTTTCCCTTGATGTATTGATAGTGACAATTCAAGGGTGAGGAACACTCAGCTAAATTGAGCTGAGAGTTGCTGCCGGAAGCTCATGGATTGTTCTAATTCTACAGCTGCCTGCTTACACATGCATAAGTGTGTAAATCTGTCAGTGACCTTCTTCGTATTGCTTGGCTTTTTGACCTTTACCAGCATGGCCTTACAGCAGTACATGTCTCAAAGGTGGTAGTTGCCGGTCTGCCCGGCCTCCTTTACAGCCTTGCAGCAAAGGAGAGCACAGAGCTTGGAGCTGCTGCAGACAGAGGGAGCCTTTGTGGCCTCGTCCTGCATTTGCTCCGTGCCTGCATCTTAGGAGTTGCTCTTTGCATTTCTGAAGTTTTGCTTTTTCTGCTGATCCTTCCAAGTAAATAGTTAATCTGTGTTCATCCAGGCGGGCAAAATTGCAAAATAATTAATGATCTACATCAACAGCTGTACCTGTTTTCCTCTGAATGAATGGGTGTACTTGGCAGCCACTGCCTCTGGCCTGAGCAAAGTGGTTGTATGAAGTAAAACACATGTGGAGAGTTTGAAATACAAACATTATTTCTGAGCAAACTTTTATTTACTGGTCAAAGGTGACTATGGGAAGCTTTGTGCGCAGTCTACTTGTATAGCTTTTGACCATGCAGGTATGCAAATGCAGCATATGGTTTGTTCACAATGCGTGTATTTGAGGACAGAATTTATAAATTGGCAGATTCACATTTGATCCCTCTTCAAAAGTATAATTCTTTCCCGGTGACCTTTTATTTTAGCTACTTTACAGTCTTTTTGTGTCACATAGTACTGTGGTATCGCTACTAAAAAATAAACATGAAAACAAAAGTGTGTATGTATGCACCATACATGCCACTTTTCTGTTCCCCAATTCTTATACTCTGTTGACTTGTCTTCAGAAAAAGTAGACATATCACTGAAAGTCACCAATTTAGTCTTAAGGTGAATCTACTAAGATTTGACTTATGTTCTGTTAATGGAAATGTAAGAAGAAAAACTTCCCTGAGTTTGTCTAGTTACCTTGCCGAGTACTGCATCATTTTGTCAAAAGCTTCCCATAACTTCCTTATGGGCCAGAAAAGTTCATAAGGAGTAGCAAGTACAGAGATGGCTCTTAATGTTGGCAAACTTTACTATCTTTCTACCATTTTATTTCTTTTATGGGAAAAACTGAGGAGTTTCAGTGCATTCCAGCTGATAAAATATACTGAATAAGAAAATGTATTGCATTTCTGTGAGATGTGAGAGGAACAACTCTGCAGACACCAAGGTCAGTGGAGAAGGAGGGGGAGGAGGTGCTGCAGGCGCCAGAACAGAGATTCCCCTGCAGCCTGTGGAGAAGACCACGGTTGAAGCAGGCTGTCTCCCTGCAGCCGGTGGGGGTTGATGGTGGAGCAGATATCCACCTGCAGCCCATGGAACAGATATCCACCTGCACACTGGAGCAGGTGGATGCCCTAAGGAAGCTGTGACCCCATGGA
>VXBL01007468.1:18661-36908 GCA_013400195.1 Aramus guarauna
TTAAAGTATTTTGTAAAAGTGAAAGCATTTAAATAAATGACCTGTACAACAAGTTACTGCATTATGTATGGACAGCAATGCAAGAGCTGTTCACTGTAACTAATATAGACTGCATATCTTTGAAACAGAAAAACAACTTTGGATGCACCTGTCTGACATAATGCTTTAAAATACGCTAATTATAAAAATAGTTCTAGGGTTATGAATGTATGTTTGGCTGTTTTGTAGTAAAGGACACTGTGTAATGAAGGTGCTTAAATTAAATCCAAGACAAGTAACTTTTGGACTGCCAGATGTATGTATACTTTGAATACAACAAGATCTGGATGTTTGATTTTTTTTTCTGTAGAAACTTGTATTAAGTGATAAGTGAAGTACTGTTTCTTGTTTGTGCTATTCTTAGCAGTATTTTAACCAGTTTGTATCTCCTGTGTTAAAATTCTATATACATAGAAGTCTGAAAAGAGCTTGTCTTTGTCTGTTTTGTTATTTTGAAGGAGAGAGTTAATTTGTGATGGCCTTTTTTACAGTGTGAGATAGTCTCTTGCTGTTTCCAGATGCTGGTAGTCAAATCTGATCCCCGTTATTGCGTAAGCATATTGTCCTTTTCTGACACTTTTCAGGCTTTAATTTCCTCCTCTGTTCACTTACTTTACTTCACAACTATGGATTGTTCCTCAGATCAGACAAGTCAGGAATGATCCTCATTTGCCAGATTTCTTTATGTCAGTCTATAAAATGTAGTTGTCAAATCCAGTCCTTCCAGTCAAAGTAGTGTCATAAATTTAAAAAAGCATAAATTTAATTGAAAAAAATAGCACTGTACACTTTGTATAGCAGAAATTCAGTGATTGCTATTCTTCAAGTGAATCGTGTAAATCTTGTTTTAATTTCCTCTTCTTTGATACCATTGTAGGTAATACTGTCTGCAGTCTCTTTTTTTCTTTGTTAAACATGCACATGAACTAACTATGGCCCTCAGTGTATTAGGTTTCTAAATAAAATTCTTGAGCACTTCTGCTGATAAATGTTGCTCTGTCATACAGGAGCTGGGTCAGGGCTACAGTGTGTTGATTCTGCTCAGCAAAGACAGAGGATTTGCATCTCCTGGTATCTAAGCCAGAGAGCAACAGCTTTCCATTAATACTAAAAAATTTTGCAAACCTTCCCTTCTTTATTTTATTCTGTATAGCAAATGTATCCTTTGTGGTGATATTCAGCAGTTCTATGGAGTTTGTGCTACCTAATAGTTAGCCTTCTTAAACATCTTGGATTTAGATTTGAATAAACTGAAAATAAAATCCTAAATCTACAGTCCTGTAGGGCATTTAGCAGGATGAACTGTCAAAACTGTGGAAGCACAGAAATCAGTCATTGTCAGACCAAAGGAAACATGGAAATCTTTCTGTACTTGGCTTTATGTGAAACAGTAGTCTGCTAACAAAGAAATGTGTCTTCATCTGTAATTACACTGCTTCACACTGAAAAAAAAAATAATGCCAGATGTCTGTCAATACGTCATTTGCACCTTGAGCATCCAAGGTAAACAGGAACATGGAAACAGTAAATGATGGGATTAATTCCTTTAAAATGTTAAGATTGTGTTACAGGACTTATGTAATGGTCATATTTCTGGCTCTTGATTTTATAAGCATTAGAGAAATGTGCTGCATTTTTAAAAAGCATTAAAATATGCCACGTTTTGTTTAATGATTTTGCTATCAGGTGACTAACAGCATTGAGCTCTATTAAACAATCTCACTGAAACATCAATAAAATGCAGTATTTTGTACTTTAATATTTTCTTGTGTTGCCTTATTAGTAACTTTATTACTGTTTCATCCTCCTTGCATTTCTAGTGTTTTGTTTTAAAAATAGGGAGATTTTTACATTTTGTGTGTTCCTATAGCACATCTGAATTCCTTGAATTCTTATGATGCATAGTAATAAAGCATTTATGTAAGGAGATTTGAGTAAGTAAGAACTAATACGAGCAGATAAACATTTAACTGTAATTTTAATCTGTTTTTACAAAAAATTGAATGTCATGGTGAAATATCAGACCTTGCGTGGGAGGACTTCTGTCTTCTTTCTTTAAGAAAAATTTCAACTTGGAGCATTTTTGGAAATAGCAACTTCAGATTTCATTATTCATTGACAGCTGGCGCATCTGAAGGAGCGCACTGCAAACCCAGGAGCCTGTGGCCAGCTGGTTGCTTTCCTAGTCTTCCAGTATGAAGCAATATCTCAGAATGCTATCTCCACTTAGCTGTCCCCTACTGTAAAATGACAGTGTCTTATCTCAAAGGCTGGTAACATCAAAGAGCTTATCACCTCAACTTTTGTTCAAAATTTAACTTTACAAATGCTACAGTGAGATCTCATGTGAAGATGTCAGTATGTTAGAATTATGAAACATCTGAAAATAAACCCTACATTTTTGTGCTGCTGTGTCTGACTTGATTTACTTGTTTATGTTATCCTGGTGTCTTTGCCAATAGCATATAATGGATTGACTAAACAAGTAATGTTTGTGTGTTAGCTGATTGGGCTCTTTGTGTTACTAGATCATTTGGCAGTGCAAAATAATCCCATTGAAATCTGGGCATGCATGTAGGCATTTTTGTCAAATAAGGCCAAGCAGATAGTGCTGCCCATGGCCGGCCTCCTGCTTCATGCTGAGGCTTTGCCAGTTTTGAGAGGACATGTAATATCTAATCAACAAGTGGGTCCATAGTTGGGCCAGTATAAAGTCTTGAAGGGCTGTGTTGTCCCGTCAATGCTTTGTCGGCTAGTTTGAACCCGCCAAGTAGGGCTGGAGTTCACTGTAGCAGCTTTGATTAGGCTCAGGGTGGTGTAGCGTCTCATGGAGCTGCTGCCTCAGTGTGGTAGGCTGTCTTCTGGCCAGCTCTCTGCTCTGGAAATGACATTAAAGATATTTCATGCAGATCATTTGAGATGCCCTGCTGCTGGCTGACCTACTAGCAGGGATTCTTGCTCCTGCCACAGCCTTGATGGGAAGGGGCACATTGCCTGCATCTCCCTCGTCAGATGAAGGCTGGAAAGCCTTGGGATTCTGGGAGCACCCCCACTTGTGCATGGAAATTATTGAAAATTTTTTTTATCTGTATCAGTTGCTTGATAAGTTCACTTTGCAACTGTGCAGGTGGTAGTGCTGGCAGGGGAGCAAGGGTAAGTGGCTGGGTAATGGCATGATTATTTTTGGTAACAACATCTGAATGGCCATCAGTGACCTTCCAGGTCTGCAGCACATGCTACTGACAAAGGTTGCTTTGGTGATGTGCTTAATAAAATGTATTAGTGCTGACAAGACTAAATTGCATGGCATGATAGCATAATTCATGTCTTGAATAGACATCAGTAGTTAAACAGATTTTTAAAAAGCATAAAAGCAGCAATCTGTAATTTAAATGCTATATAGTGGTCAATTTTTCTGAATAATATATGAAAAAAAGTTCAGTCTGGAGCTTCCTCTAAAAGCAAATGACTCTGAACCAATGTAAGATGTTGATAGGTAGAAGCCATATATCAGTACTACATCCGTGTAACTGTGTTTGTTGGAGCGCATGTTTAGCTGGAGCCTTGTGTTCACTTACACTATGGAACCACTGCTAAAGGCTTGCTGTTTCTGCCAGAGAAAATAGCCTTGGAAAGACTGTGGCATTGGCAAAGTTTCCTGTTGGAGGACTTGCGCAGATGCTAGGCTGTGTGCTCTGTCCTCTGCCAGTTGTTGCTGCTGCAGCTTGCTTGCATCAGTGGCTTCCAGCACGGTACTGTAATCTCGGTAGGTCAATCCACAGGCATCTTGTGCTTGTAATTCAACCATGTGAAACACTACCAAACCACAACAAGAATACCTCTGTTCAGGACATCCAAGGGAGGGGTCTGTCCCTGGCAATGGTTGTTTAAACATCAGTAGGTACTTTTGAGTGCTGAACTGCTGCAGCGAACACTCTCACTTCTGTGGCAGTTTTACCACCTTTACTGCTCATGTGTTACGTGGTGGGGTTGACCCTTGCAAGCAGCTGAAAAGAGTAAGCATGAGACTTGCCTCTGTAGCCACCAGCCACCTGTCCCGAGGGACAGCGTTCCTCTGCCTCTTCCTTCTATGCACTGGGCTCTTCCTCCTGCTGCAAGCACAGTGAATGAAAAAACGGCTCTGCTAGTGTGAAATGCTGCTTCCCCCACAGCAGAGCGAGTGCAAGTCTCCTTGTTTACATCAGCACCATCAGCCAAATAACCACCGAGACAGGCTACTTGAAAGGCACCTGCAAAGTAATTATGACTCTATGCCAGCCTGTAAACAAGTATTTGTTCTTAGCAAAAACTAATCGTAAAAGCCTGTACTTTACCCAGGTAACAATTTTGTTCCTGGTAGAATATACTCTCCGTAAGAGATTATTATTATGATTGTTACTGAAATAATGTTAATATCTCTGTGACATCTGTAAAATCCATAATCCATTGTCATTATTGCTCTTTGAATTCCTTGTGGGAAGACATTGGTGCAATGACTGGAGGCCAAGCAGAGCTCTGCCCTGGGAGCTGCTGCAGCTCACCACACTGGCTAGCTATTTTGCTGTTGGTGGCACGAAGTTTTGACTAGTCACTTTTGGTATGGAGTATATCCAGAACTTACTGAATAAAAAATCCTGCTAAGAGATGTTTGCCCTTGGCCAGAGACCCTGCAAGGCTTACCTGTACTTTGTTGTTCAGTAGGTTCAGCTCAAACCAGCCACCCTCAAGACTTGCCTAAAAAACTACAGGTTTCTTTAAGCAGGGGCAGAGAAATAAGGTTAATATTTTATCATTTACAGTTTTTACTGTATTTTTAGAAAGCAAAATCTTTTCATTGAGGACATACTGATGATTTCTGTGGCAGGCAGAGCAAAATGCTCAACAGCTGCAGAAGGTACTCAGAGAAATTCCAAGATGCGACACCTAAAATGTGCTTCGGTCACTCTGGCAGCCTTATTTACAAGTTCGTGTCTATTTCTTAATATACTCAGGGAATCTAATACAAGTGCTCAGATATGAGTTCATTTACCCTTAACTATTTCTCACATCATTAGGGGTCACAATAACCTCTCAAATATTTTAAATCCTTCAGCATTACAGTAACTTCACCAGTAGCAGAATCTGTAGTGTCAAAACTGAAAAATCACACAGACCAGCAAACTGATGGACTCGTGCCCATGTAATACAGCCAAGGTTTTCACATCAAAGTAAATCCTTCAGATTTCTATTCTGGCAATTGGAAACTTTGCAGCCAGTTGAAATGCTTGGGAGCCCACTCCCTTCCTATCTATCACCATGGCTACAAACCTTTCCTTGGTTAGTAGAGGTCTCATTAGAAACTTCCCAAACACCTTCTTCTTCCGACAGGCAAGCATACAGTAATCAGCAAGGCTTGTGAATCAAAACTTATTGATAAATATGTCAGATACCCTCTGAGGCATGAAGCAAAGGTCTTCCTTTAACTAGCAAGCATCAATAACTAATTAATGAACATCTTCCAATAGCTATTATTGCTATGAGAGTACAGTTCATTTAACATTAAGAGAACTTCAAGCAGAGAATTAAGCATGAAGCATACTTGTCATGGGACAGAAAGAAAAGTACAGAGCGTACTAGATGAACGAAAATTCCCAAGCACAGGCTTTTCTCTGTGTTTCAGCTCCCTCCCTGCACCAGGCTTATGACACTGCCAGCTGCTGCCCTCCCCTCTCATAAGAAATGTTTTGGGTTATTATGCAGCACCCTACTCAGTTTTTATACAGGATGAGACTTGGGGAAACCGGTACACTGCTGCTCTCAGAGGTGCAGACTTGTGCCCTTTCTTTTACCCTTGCCAGAAACCTTCCTGTGCTGTACAATAATGAACGGTGAATTGAGCAGTTCAGGGATTGAGCAGTTACTGTCCTGGGCTTTCCTCCAGAGGCTGTTCTCTGTCCATTTGGCTGCAGCACAGCGCTCGCTGTCTCCGGGCTTGGCCGCCTCTGGCCTGGCACACGCTGCTCACCCTGTGTCTGAGTCGCTGGGAGGAGAGCAGTGAAGCTGTGTTGGGCACTGGTCACCTTCCAGGAGGTGTCTGGCATCCCTGTGGGAGGAAGCACGAGGCTCTTCCTCATCCTGGCTAATGGGCGACAAGAGCCTCTACCCGGAGTTCAGCAGAGAAGGGCTGTTGTCAGTGCTGCTGGGAGCATGGCCAGCAAGCTCCTGAGCTGTGAAGGAGATGCTTCCCTCCTGCCTATTGCAGCCCCCCTCTACCCATACCCTTGTGCCGCCATTTCAGAAAAGCACTGTCTTTATGTCCATCCAGCAGTTGAGGCTTCGTGTTACTTCTCCTCTCTTTTTCAGCACACTTTCTACAGGCATGAGCAGCTCTCACCAGGACCTGAACAGTGGTAGAAGCCTTTGGGCCGCACGAGGAAGGCTGTCTCCTCCTTGGGTGCAGGGGCACTGGCCGAGCGCGCGACATAGCTGGACAGAGCTGCAGCTGGGAGGCACCAGGCAGGGCAGCTGCAGTTTGTACGGCTGAAGGTCCAAGGCCACCCGCAGCATCTGCCACCTTCTTCAATCACTGCAAGAAGCCAGCAGCTGGGTGGCGGGGAGGAGAGAGGGCTGCCTGTGGTGCTCAGACCTCATCCCTGGTCCGTCCCTCTGGGCTGGATGTGGAGATGTGTCTGTGTTGGTGAGGCCATGCTGTGTTGTCAGGGCAGCTGCTCCTGGGAGGTGCCCCAGGGCAGGCACAGAGGGGATGGCCAGGGGTAAGGCAGGGTCCAGGTCCAGTGGCTGAGCTGTGGGTTAGGGAGGGCTTCGCCCCGTCTTGCTGCCAAGCGATGGTGTTTGCTGGGACTGGGTAAACCTCAGCCCTGAGGTGGAAGCAAGCCTGTTGTGCATTTAGCCCAGGAGTGTTTGCCTTGCTGCAGCACCACATCGGTGATGGGGACAGGGGCACAAGTGGGGCCCATTCTGAGCCCACACCTGCCCTTGCACAGGCCCAGCCACCCCTGCTGCCAGGGCTGAGGCCTGTCACCAAACCCCTGCAAAGGCAAAGGCACGGAGGAGAGGGCACGGGCAGCTGCAGTGGTAGCTGAGCTGGTATCGACAAAGGGACTGGGGCCCTTGTACAAACATGCCTCTCAGCTGGCTGGATCAGCCGCTTGTGCCACTGTTCACACAGGATGTCACCAAAGGAGCTCAGGCGCCCTCCTACACAAGCCTGACCACCACGGGGAGGTTCACCTGGCTCAGCCCAATGTAGAGTGTGAGCACTGAAAGACAGCAAAAAGCATTGAAGAGAGCTACAGGCTTGAGCTGGCTTCAGCCCATGTGCTCCCTCCCAGCGGCTGGGGACACCCGGCATGGTAACAAAAGGCATCACATTTCTACTGCAACTCCACCACATATCGCAATTGTAGTACTGTACTTGTACTACAATTTCAGTACATGCTATATCACTCTGCTAAATCAAAATCCAATGTAACATCAAATGCCTACAAAGAAGTAATTTTCGTATTAAGCATCAAATGCTCCTTGTGTGAATTATCCAGAAGAACACACCCAGAGACTATTGGACTCTGGCAGGCACTGGGGCAGGGGGGAGATTGGGGGCACTGGTCAGGAGATCGCACTGGAGCCTGCATTGCTGGAAGCAGCATGCTCATGCCTGCCCACCCCATGCATAGTGCAGAAATACCAGTGCTTCGCCCGGGGATGAGGACAGCTTTTCAACCTTGCTTCACGCTGCAAGGCATCATCTCTAATCATACTTAATCCCATCTGAAGGTGGCTCCTGCAAAGCTACAAGCTCCTGGGTTACACTTACGTTTTGTACTGTGGAGCACATGGTGGGTTCCTCTGCCCGCGAGGCCAGCAGAGCTGGTCCACTCTCAGCTTTGGAGGAAACAAGATGGAGATGTGCTGGTAGCAGCAGGGGAGCTGGTGCAGATGCTTGTCGCTGCTCAGCAGTTTCAGTACCTGCCCTGGCTGAACACACTGGGCATGCTTTGTGTTCTGTGTCTGTGGGACAGGCTTCCCTAGGGTCAAGTCAACCAAAACATTCACTCACTTCCTCTTCTTCTCCACACCTCCCACAGCCTTGTAAACAAGGCTGTCCCTTGTTTCATATGCTGCTCTGAATGCTGCAACCTGGGGACAAGGGTGATGAGGCTGGAAGAGGAGGATGGCTGATGGAGCCACAAGCTCACAGGGAACCTGAGTCCACATCTGCTTTTCACCACTGTCCTGGTTTTTGGTTAGGATAAAGTTAATTTTCACAAGAAGCTTGGAGGGGACACAGCCAGGAGACCTGACCCAAACTAGCCAAAGGGTATCTGACACCATGACTTCATGCTCAGTAAGGAGGAGCTGGCTGGGCAGGAGGGGTGGCTGCTCTGGGGTGGGCTAGGCATCTGGTTCCAGGTTGTGAGTAAATTGCATTGCATATCACCTGCTGCATACGTTCTGTTAGACGTACTAGCCCTAGCAGGCTGCACTTGCCAAGGCTTTCCCATCATACTGCAGAGGCAGAACATGAAAAGAAGATAAATTTAACTGGCATCCTCATCATACATGTGTTCATACATGGGGAACACAAATTCACAATTTGCAGATGTTTCCAGCTGTGGCCGTGCTGTTGCTGCAAGACTGGGCACAGGACAAGTCTCTCGTTGAACTCCAGTGAACATGACTCTGCTTCTTTAACACAGTTTGCTGTTGATTTCAAAATGCAACAATCCAACACATCAAATCCTTGCCTTTTATTCTGAAAATCCCAGTTGGGTGGGATTTTACCTTTTACCTTTGCTGTGTAGTGACCTGTTCAGAACTGCTTCCCGAGTACTGGCTGCGCAGGACAGGAAAATTGCTGGTCTGGACTGTGAAGCTGTTCCCAACCAGAGAAGACTCCCCAGGGCCCCCAAAGGGCTCAGTTCCCATCTGAGGAAGAACAGACCCCTGACCTGAGCTTACTGGCAACAGACTGGGAAGGACTGGTACAACTGCAGGGGACTCTGAGGAAAGCTGCCCCTTTCAAGCAAGGTCCCAGAGGAAGTGGGGCAACACTGGGAAAGGGGCTCGCTCACTCCTTATTCTTGGGAAGAAAACTGTGCGAGCCCACAGCCAAGCACCCTGCTGAAGAACATGAGGCACGAGTTGCTCCTGTGCTCAGGAGTGCAGCTGGATGCTGCCATGCTGTGCACTTACCATGCAGGATCCTGCTGCAGATGGCTTATGGGCATGCCCCCTACAAAACTGCAGGGCAAAATGTCCTTCAGCCTTTCCACCCTTGCAGCAGGAAGGTACTTCGGAATCACACTCAACACGTACACATTCAAGCAGGATTTCTGACAAGCTTTAAATGTGTTAAGTTCTTTGTGTCAGTGCAATGCAATGTGACAGCCTCCTTTCTCTTTTCCTTAAGGAAACAATGTCATCAAGGCACGCTGCCCTCAAACAGGGCATGAAGAACCCAAGGAGCACCTCTTGCCGACTGTTTCACCAGCTGGAGCAGAAGCTTGCTGGGGAGGACTGGCAGGGACAGATGGGTTTCATCACCCAATTATGTAAGTGGGACAGTCACTGCAGGAGACAGAACCCCTACAGCCCCTGACATGTGCTCATCCAGGTCTCTGCTGGCAGCTGGAGCCTTGGAACCCGCTCAGGTTTTCCTTTGCACTGTGTGTTGTTGCATGTCTGGGAAGAAAACAAATAGGGAGAGCTGAGACTGGAACCAGTGGGGGGGTTGCAGAACCTGCCAGCATGAATTCCAGTGTGCAATGCACTTCACAGCCATGCCCAGAATTAGTTAGATACAAAAGGCAGAGCTGGAGATGCTGGGGGCAGGGGGGGGGGAAGCCATGCAAGCCTTTTTTCTTTTCTTTAGACACCTGAAGAACAGAAACATCACACCTTGGCATAGATTCAACAAGGCCTTTTAACACGTGCTTGGCAGTGGGCTGGCAGCAGCGGGCCTGTGCTGATTGAGCAATTACCTCTCCTTCCTGCCTGGCTGCAAGCTGGGAGCTCAAGTACAGAACTGCCTGGCCTCGTGCTGTCTCCCCAGGAGTCAGGCTTCAAGCACAGGCACTGCAGCAGCAGCTCCCTTACAGTACAACACATGCTGGCTAGCAAAATACAGGACAGTCCCAACAATGCAAGTCTTTCTGAATCAAGGCTGAACACCATCCATTGCCTGCTGGGTGGAGTGATGACATGACTGCAGGACCTGCAGCCCCCCACACCACTGGGTGCTCTGCCTGGGGGGCACCCAGTTCTCAAACAAAATGAGCAAGACACATTCACTGTTTCTCTTTAATAGCTATGGTGCAGTTCCCTCACTACAGGCACTGCTGGCACACTGCTGCAGAGGCACAGGACTGGTCTGCAAGGCTTCTCCAGGGGAAGGTTAGGGCCATGTCCTACCGCGGTGCAGGACTGGGGCTCTGGCCATCACAGCAGCAGCTCGTGGGGCATGGGCTCTCCTCTCAGCCCGGCCAGCAGGTTGTCAGCTGCCAGCACTGCCATGGTGTTCCTCGTGGCGTACGTGGCACTCCCAACATGCGGCAGAATCACTGCAGGGGACAGAGAGGGTTACTTGCTCACTTCTTACGTTCACTGACCTCTTAGAGCCTCCTTCAGGGGTCCTCCCACTGGGGACAACCCGGGTCCTGCCCCAGCTTCTGCTCCACCCAGAGGTGACATCAGACATGGAGCACAAAACAAAATCATCAGACAGTGAGGACAGGAAAAGACATCAGATGAACAGCTAACTGAGCTATTTTTTAAGTCCTCCAGGCCATAGATAGTCAGCCAAGAGCTGGTTCTCCTTTCTGCATTTCGCTTGGTACTCACCTTCCTGCATGGACTCAGAGTCAGTGGTAGATGTAAAATACTCTCTCGCAGCAGATGAACACGCAGTAAAATTTGCATGCTGTTGCCTGATTGCCGCACAGCTTTAGGACATTCTCCTCACTGACAGGCATGAACCAACATATCAGTGCAAGAGCCTGAAGACTGTTGTGAAACATTGTGGTTTACAAACCCCTGGGTGCACTGGAAAGTCACATGAGGCGGCAAATGGCCCCTCCAGAACAGAGCTGGCAGGCTGCAGCACAGTCGGGGCAGGGATTTTTATCCATGTATGTGAAAAGGCTCATTTTATGCAATGCAAAGGAATGAACCAAAGCTGGTAAATTATTGTGACATTAATAGTGGAGAGTACTTGCCGAAAGTATGGATAAAAGCCTGTGCTGCAGCCTCTCTTCTATAACAGAGAGCATCAACTACAGGCAATGCAGAAGCCTAAATATCAACAGGCTACTGCCCTGGGGACAGAAGGCTCTCCCAAGCCTACGTGAGGCCACGTAGATCCTTTCTCCTCCAATCAAGAACCTGCCTGGATTCCTTGTTTGCTGTGAAAGTAGTGTCAACACTTCTTCCACCTCTACTTATGCTGTGTACCTCCAGCTGCTGAAAGTATTTGGCAGCTTTGGGTGAAATTTGTGAATAGTTTCCGAATCATCAAAGCCTCATTTCTGTGAAAATAAGTATGTATGTATTTATTTTTGTCTTGCTTCGTGTTGTTCAGAGCTCTAAGATCTCTGAAGTCCTGCAAATACTTCCAGCAAGTCTGTGCTTTTATCATTTCTCATGCTGTCTACTATGGTAACCAAACAAATAAAAAATAGTCTTTAGCGAAATGGTAATCAAAGCAACAGTTATGAACTTGTATTTCAGAAATGGACACTGTCACGGGCAGTTCCAAATTTTCATGTGTCTCTCAGGTTTCTTTTCGGAACAGACTTTTCCTACTCCAAAAACCTCCTTCCTGGAAGGAGGACATCCTGCTGCTGCCTGCACAACCACTCAGGTACTTTGCCCATGCAAGTGAAGAAGCACACACCAGATCTCATGCTTGGGGTGCAGCTTGAGCAGTCAAGGGACTCAATGAAGCGAGAGGAAGGTGCTCTGGCCTGGCTCATGCCATCAGCTCTCAGCAGGGCCGGCCACCCTGGCAAAGCCAAGCATTTAGGTAGGTACAGGCACCCTGCCATTGCACCAGCAGTGAGGTCGCAGACAATCGCAGACATTTGGTTTCTAACTAGAAAGCAACGCCTTCTCCGTGTTGCATTTCTGTCTCTTTTCTGCCTTGAGGGATACAGGCATGCCTTTCTGGCTTGTGTCTGAGTCAGTCCTGCTCAGTAACCGTCCTGACCTACACGGTCCCTGTCTGGAGGAGAGGAAAGCTCCTGGCCCCGTTTTAAAGGGGACGGGCCAAGTTTCTTACTGAAGGCCACACAAGGGAAGGCAGCGAACACGCCAGGAACTGTCCCTAACTTGTCCCAGGCCACTGGCCAGCCTGCGGTGCCTGGGGATAGAGCTGCACTGGTGTGCCACAAGGCCATGGGAAACAGTCCCCTGCAGAGCCCCATCAGTCTACAAGAAGGATCCCAGGAAAACACCGAGGGCTGCTAATGTCCTCCACTAAATCATCCTGCCCCACATGGCAGCTCTCAGCAAGCTTTCAGGAAAGCACTGGAGAAACTAACAGTGATCAGCTACTGCCCCTGACTGCAGGCATTCCTGCCTCCACTCAAGCAGCCTGGCAATGCTAAAGCACTAGAGCAGCCGAGCAAGACCCTTCCTAACCAGTCTTCCTCATCTGACGTAACCTGCTCCAGAGAAGACATGCATTAGTCCTGGGACAAGCACCTTCCTACCTGCCTAGTACCTGTTACTACCAGAAAACAGGCTGCCTGAGCTTATCTGACTCCATTTTCCCAGTGAGAGTTGCCTTGGGCTGTCCAGGGGATGCAGCTAGACCATCTGCAAAGAAACCTCTGCTCATCCCCCAGCATGAGCACTTGCTGACCTCTTCAACTTGGGGCTGTCTCATTTGCTGACATCTGCTGGGGAAGGTGGATGTCAGGACACAGCCAGCACTTAAATGAACTGTATTTATAGCCACACATGCTGAACCTGTGCCTGGCAGCGCAGGTTCACAGTAGGGGCTAGCTGGTGAGTCTTGCAGCAGCTGCAGCAAGAGATTCCTCTAGGCAGACTCAGCACCCAGCTTTTTAACCATATGGGAAGCTTTTCTAGCAGAATATATGCCCAGGAGCTTACATAATACCAGAGCTTAGCAGACTGATATCTATAAAGCAGAATTTTCCACTTTACAGGGACAAGAATGCGTTTGGGTTAGTGCTTAGAAACTGTTTAATTTAAAGTTAAATGCACTACCTTGTTTTGCTAACAACTATAGCTTTGAAGAGCACAAAGACTGATGAAAAGCATGCTTCACTGAAGAGTATCCTTGAAGAAGAGCTGAAAAACTGATAAAAAGGACACATCCTGCCCCAGAAGGCACCCAGAGCTGGGTGATGGCCAGAGAGGCCTGAAGTCAACAAAAATTGGTAGTAACTAGGCAAAGGGAAAGGTGGCTGGGGGAGTTTGTGACCACCTACCCAATTAAAGGACTATGCAAATTACCCCCCACAACCCCCTCAAGGAGCATGCGTGCTCATTTAAATATGCTTGACCAATAGTAGATGATGCAGTAATTAGTAACCAATTAGCATAAACTTAGGCAGGTTTTTCTAATCCTCTAACAAGATAAACATGTGGTAGATTCTGTTTGTAGTGTGCTAGCCGGGTGGAATTACCACCTAGCACCCATCTCTGCGCAGACATGAAATAAATACCTCTGCTCTGTGTGTGTATTGACATATGACACACCGGGTAAATGATCCCACTTTTGGGACAAGGGCATGTACAGGGATTTGGTTTCTCCATACCTGCTGGCAACAGACTCCTCCATGAATTTCACCCCATGCCTTGGCCCATCGAATGGAGATCCATCAGGAAGGTGTTAAATAATAAGCTGATCTCAAACGCTTTCTGGAGAATTAAAATACTTCCTATACTTGTTTTGCATCACATTGATGTCTTCTCCTCTAGCAGCTCCCTGCATTGTATGGTGGTTACCTAAAGTCTGCTTAAATATGTTTGACCTTCCTGTCCTTCCACGTTTCAGAGCTTGTTTGCACTGGCAGGCTAATGGGGATGGGAAATCCTTGTCACACCAGCTAGCAGGTCCCCAGCTGCACGCACACAAGGCTCCCAAAGTGCAGGTTGCTGGAGCACAGCGGGGTCTGGCTGCCCAGCCAGCCACTTACCACAGTTCTTGAGGGAGAGCAGGGGGTGGTCAGTGGGCAGCGGCTCCGGCGTTGTGACATCCAGGCCCGCTGCTGCAATCTGGCCATGAGCCAGCGCGTCATACAGGTCCTCCTGGTTCACCACAGCACCCCTGGCAAACAGAGAGGTAGAGGCCCATGCTGCTGCTGAAGTGTCCCACGGGTTCCCAGGGGCACACAGCCAGGGCACAGGGCCCAGGGCTGCTGGAGAGGATGTCAGACCATCTCTGGATGCACCTGAGCGTCCCAGTGCAATGAGCTACTCCTGCTCCTGCTCCCGGCTGCCCACCAGTGGGGAGAAGACCTGGGTGCCCAAGCACAGGATAACTCCAGGGCAGCCATGGAAGGAGGTGCAGGCTGCCTGAGGCATTCTGGGCAGCTGGACAGACACTGCATGCCAGGTCGCACAGGTTCTGCCCTGCCACCGTGCTCTGCAAGAAGGCAGTGGGAATGGGAGGCTACAGCTGGACTCAGCCAAGGTGCCCTGTTGCAGCCACCTCTGTCCCAAAAGCAAGGCTTCTGGGAGTTGCAGCCCTCTCCTGGGCATTTCCTCAGCCTCACCTTCCCATTGCCCAACGGTCACCTGTCTGTCCACCCCCAGGGTGGGACACGAGGCCCTGGGGACGAGACAGAGGCTGCAGCCCCCTGAATAACTTATCCTGCCTTTGGCTTGATCCCAAGAGACCTTGGGCTGGAGAGAGCTGGCCACATGCTGGACAAAACGTCTTGGCAGGTGCAGCTGTGAAGGCTGGACTCCCAGTGGAAGCACATCTCAGATGCGCATCTACCAGATCCCACCCCCATTCAAGCACTGTTGTCGGCAAGGTGACACTCACTCCCCTGTGCAGAAGATTAGGTTGTGATTACCTGCTCGTGTTGACAAACACAGATGTTGTCTTCATTCTGCGGAAGAAGTCCTTGTTGCACATTCCCTGCGTGGCCGGAGTCAGAGCACACGTCACCACAACGAAGTCCGACTCTTCGGCCAGCCTCGTGAGTGGGACTGAGTGGAGAAACACAGGTGACAGCTCTGCTCAGGAACCTCAGCGTCACACCTCAGCAACTCTCTTATCCATAAGGTTCGCCAGCGAGCGCTGCTCTGGAGATACCTGGCCAGCCCTTCTCCACAGACAGGGAGACACAAGGACCAGCAAACACCCACCAGAAACCACGCACATTCCTACAGATACTACTGCAGTGTTTTGTTTCACTTTTGAATTAAAATCAAGCCAAAGGGGAATCTAGTGATGCTTCAGCCATCTGGCCCAAAGAAGGCTCTGGTATGTATTTCATGTTTAGACAGCAAAATATGGCAGTAACAGTTTATACCAGCATTAAGTCTCTCTATATGGTACCTACAGATAAGGACTTATGCCACTTTCATTCCTGCAGGTAAGAGGAAAGTGCAAGGAGCCGGACAAGTTCTGCCAATGACTTTGTGCAAAAAAGTACAAACTGGCTTCAGAGTGAGAAATTAACACTTGATGCAAGTCTTGGGACTCTAACAGGGCCACAGAAAAGTCCAATTCAGCAGCTAAGAGACATCCCCAGGCTTTGCTGGACTGTGACATTCATTTTAAAGCAGGACGTTACAATCAATGTTTGTTTCCAGCAACCAACTTCTACTCTCAGCCTCAGTCTACCCCCAGGGGTGGCTGCCACTTTCCCCTCCCTGTCCTTCACATTCCATTTCCTTGTGGGAATTAAACTAACTGGAAATCACAAACAGATGGACACAGGGGGAAGATGGAAGGCAAAAGCAGCAGAAACAGTGACAGTCCACAAGGCACAGGTGTGTCCCGCCTTGTGGCTGGAATCGCCTGGCTCAAAGGAGGCAGGTTTCCCTCCCTGCCATCCACTACCACCCCATGGTGGCAGTTCATGCCAGCTGCCCAGAATCTCCAGCTTGCACTGTCCCTCCCGCTGGCCCACCCCACAGGGTGACACCTCCCCAGAGCCACCCCAGCCACAGTGCTCCATGCTGCCCTGCAGCAGGTGACCAGCCGCAGCCCCTGCTCCTGGCACCTTCCTTACCAAACTCGGCTTCAAACTCTGCAGCACTCTCTGGTTTCGGGCAACTGCCAGTGTACAAAAACTTCTTGACCCCAAACGGCTTTAGGCGGCGGGCAACTGCCTGTCCTGGGTGTGAGAGAAAAGACCATCCAGCTGCTGTGCCAGCGCCTGCACGAGGTGTGCCGTACAGAGATTAACACGGGGCCGCAGGGGTCCGTCAGGCCTCTCCAGGCAGTCTGTCTTTGAGCAAGCTCACACTTGGTGTGGCTGACAGCACGGCAGCCAGCAGAACACATCACTTGCTAAAGGGTTGTTGTGGTGGAATTGCTCCTGCCAGGCTGTTTCCAAGCCTGGAGCACAGCAGGCATGATGCGGGAGGTGGATGTCTTCTGCTGCTCCTCATGTGAGCAGGAATGAACTCCCAGCCACAGTGAAACTGGAAAGGGAGCTGCGGGACGTTAAATATGAAGCTACCCTAGGGAGCAAACCGAAAAGGAAAGAAATAGCCATCTGCTGACAAAGTCCACAACTGAACAGATGACAAGCATGTCATCTTGGACTTTGTCAGCGCATTTGTTTAACTGAGAATCAAGAGGACAATGTCCAGTTTGCTGTAGCATTCATATGTAGTGGATGTGTTTGAATACTTTAAAGTTTAGGCCTGATGAGTCAAGATCACTGTTCAGAGAGGCTCGACCCAGCTCTCCTTATTGTTCTCATAGATTTTAAGAGGTGACCACTGGGGACACCACCTTGGCTGAACCTCCAACACAACCCTGCCATAACAGAAGACACAAATCCTGTGCCTGACCTGCACTTACCTATTCTCCCCAGACCTATGATGCCCACCGTACTATCAGACAGACCATAGCCACACATCCACAAGGGCTTCCATGTTGTCCAGCCACCACTAGCAAAGAAAGCAAGATAGAAAGAGATGTTAGACAGCAGTAGGGGAGAGCCTGCTCATAGCCCAGTCCAGCATTTGGGCAAGTACGGTAAAGTACAACGCTGCAGGTGGCCAGCTCCTCTGGCACTGACAGATAATCTTACAGCCGGCCTCTCCAAGGCTCCTGTTTCAAGTGACCTCAGTGGTCTCCTGCAGGAATCTGCTTGGACCCTAGGTGTGCAGCAGCAGCCTTGGGACTGATTTAATTTAGGCACCGTTAATCACAACCCTGGAACGACTGCCGGTCAGTGAGCTCTGGCTGGACCTTCCATGCATGCCCTCCTCGAGGGGTCTGTGGTGGCCTTGGGTGCCCTCTCCTGCAGGTCGTCTACCTAGCAGAGGAGAGTTCTGCCCTTCTCACTGCCCCTGAGCAGCAGGTCTCCAAAGAGTCACAGAACCGCAGAGGACTCCACCTTGGCCTGCAAGGTGTTTGGTGCAAGCCAGGTGAAACTCTGGCTTCAGCCCCATTTAATCTGTACAGTATGGCACACCTTCTCTGGCAGCTCTCACCCCAGGCGCTGCTGGGCTCCGAAGCCAGCTCTTGCTCCCGCTGGCAGCTGCCAATACTCACTTCTTCACCTGCTCCACTGCCTCTGGCAGCCGGCGGCACGCAGCCAGAAGCAAAGCTACAGAGAGTTCTGCGGTGGCGTCGGTCAGGACATCGGGGGTGTACCCCACACGGATCCCTCTGTAAGGCAAGCACAGGTCTCTGGGGCAACACTGCCAGCCTTGTGGTGCTACCTCAAAATTTCTGGGCAAGCTGCTGATGCTACACCTCTTCTAGGTATCTGCAGTACCACAGGCAAGAGAACATGCCTTTTGGCTCCTCAGCTCTTCCTCCAAAGGGTCTTCTGAACTGCAGCTGCGGTGGGGTTATCCTAGCCTTACCCTAGCACCCAAAGGCTCCTCCAACCCCAGCTGGGTTGGGGGTGACCCCAGCCGTACCCTAGCAAGAGGGAGGTGCAGGTCGTAAACCCCATCCAGCCCCACGCTCCACCAAAGTCCACCCCGCCAGGCCTGTGCCAAAGCGACCTGCAGTTCCTCTGCATCAAGAGCAGGACGA